>CM038049.1:142980162-143510162 GCA_021397845.1 Areca catechu
ATCACCAGGTGGCACCCCCTGATGGGTCCACCTCGTCCGAAGTCAGCCTTACTCTGCAAAACCTCGGGAAAGCAGAGGCACGAGTCACGAGGTCACCACTAGAATCGACGTGCACCGCATCCCGTACATGGTGCCAGTATGGCCCGCAGTAGTGCACGGAACCTCGTTTGCATCAGTTAAGCAGGGCCCCGTGATCGAGGAATTAAATTCTTGCGGTCAAGAGCCTGGAACACTGGAAATCGACCATCAACGCCCCAAAAGGAGGGCTCTCGCGCTCTGCTCGAGGTCTCGCCAGATTCTCCCTTTCGTGACACACGGTGGACGAAGCATGCCGGCCACTTAACTCCTGGACTTGAAGGAGAAAGGGGGGGATCCAGAGATCTCCGGGAGGGGATGGGGACTGAAGGCGGTCTGGTGGTATAAAAGGGACGGCAAAAGCGGACGAAAAGGTAGGTCAACAAGAGGGAAGAGTATCAAGAGAACGATCCGGGGACCCCCGGAAGTCCTCAGGCGCGAGCTCGGTGAACCCAGCGTAGGAAGCTGGGCTTCAACCCCTCTCTTCCTCACACTTCTTTCATCTAAATCTCCCCTAAGCACGGAAATCTTTCGGGAACCCGCCTTAGTGGACATGTTCCATCTTGCCGCTCTCTAACTTGATCGTTGGAGTGCCTCCACCGGAATCCCCGGCCCGGGTCTCTGACCTTATTTTGCAGGACTGGAGGCTTTGAGATCTCGAGGTAGGAGAGTTCGAGAACCGGCACCAGCTCACAAGCTACAGGCCACCGCGGTAAGATCGGCAACAGATTGGTTTGCCAGGTAGGGTAGCAGAACAACAACCTCTGCACAAGCAAGCTCTCCATGATCAAGAGTGTGCATCAACCATGGTGGTGACGCGTAGGCGCGAAGCATCCACCAGCCGGGCAGGAGAGATTCCCTCTCCCCCGGGCCGGTGCAGCCCAGAGAGGGAACTTCCTGCTCCGCCTCCTCCTCCTCAGCCATCCTCGGTGAATGGTCCTTTCGCAGCCATCGTCTAGTAGCTGCAAACACTGACTACAGCCATGCAGCAGCTGCAGCACCAGCAGCGCTCCTTGGCCACTCAGCCCCAACCGGGGACCCCCGCGACCCAAGCCGCGGGCCCCCGCGGAAGCCTGCGCTCCATCCAAGGCAGGCCTTCCCATTCGCGGGCAGTAACCAATCCCCGCGGGAGTCATCAAACTCCCGTGAAGAGATACCACACCGGTTCGGTGGATCACGAGAGTCGATCCCCGGTCGATGATGCTGAAGCAATACAGCACAGCAGGCACCATCGGGGCAAGGCCCCTCGCCACGACCAATTGGCACCACCTTCTCCAGTGGCCTCAGTGGAAGGTTCCATCGATGAGGCCATTAGGCGCCTGGCCAAGAGGCATCTGGAGGAGCATGAGCGCATGTTGGCGGAGATTTCCCGCCGTTTCGCCAACATGCAGAGCTCCCCAACCGAGCCAGTGGGCTATAATGCCCAACCACCATTCTCCCGGAAAATCCAAGAGGAACTGATCCTGAATCAGTTCCGCTTGCCTCAAGTGGATCCCTACGATGGGACCACCGACCCCTTGGACCACTTGGAGAGCTATAAGGCTCTCATGAGGGTCCAAGGAGCGACGGACGCTCTTCTATGCATCACCTTCCCGGCCACCCTCTGGAAGGCTGCTCGAGTTTGGTTCACCCGCCTCGAGCCAGAATCCATCGGCTCCTTCCAACAGTTGGAAGAAAAGTTTATGGCACACTTCAACGCCTACCGAAAGGTGCCAAGGGAGGTGGATAGCCTCTTCTCTATCCGCCAGCAAGACCAAGAGCTGCTGCGGGACTACGTCACCTGCTTCAAGACCGCCGCCCTGGAGATTTATAGCCTAGACGAGCCTGTCGCCATGCTGGCATTGAAGCGCGGGCTCAAGACCTCCCGCCTGACATTTTCCCTGGACAAAAAGCCCCCAAGACATATTCTGAGCTCCTCCTTAATGTCCACAAGTACATCCGTGCTGAGGAGGCCGACCGCACCAGGCGAGAGCTAGAAGGGAAGCCTTCGAAGAAGCCTGCCCCAAGGGATGTCCCTGGGACCCGGAGGCCCGGACCACCTACAGAATTTTGTCCGGGTCCGAAGCCGAAGAATGGTGTTGCCCCGGAGCGAGCCTTCACCCCTCTCCTCTCTCCTAGAATGAAGATCCTCATGGAGATTGAGGGTGAGAACTACCTCCGCCGACCTCCACCTCAGAATCCAAGGAACACCCGTGACAAGACGAAATATTGCTAATTTCACCACGAGCATGGCCACGACATAGAGGAGTGCCATAATCTAAAATGGGAGATCGAGAAGATGATCAAGAGGGGATACCTCAGGAAGTTCGTGAGGAGTGAGGCCCTGACGAAGCACCAGCCACTTGCAGCCCTTCCTCCCGTCCCCGCGGTTGACAACCATCCAACGAAGAAGTTGGTGGGCATGATCTCTTGGGGGATAGGGCACGCACCGAAGAGAGCCCGGGAGGCGGGAGACCTGGAGAATGTACTCCCCTTTGAAAAGGGGAATGAAAGTGAAAATATAAACAATGATGCAGTGGTGGTTGAGATGACCATCGCAAAGCATCCTAGACATCATATTATGGTGGATAGTGGGAGCTCTACTAACGTACCTTTTATGATGCTTTCTCCCGAATGAATTTGTCTTACAATCAGCTAAAGCCGGTGCACACCCCTCTTGTGGGCTTTACCGGAGATTCTGTGGGGGTCGAAGGAGAGATCACTCTCCCTGTTACCGCCGGATCCCCACCCCGGCAAAGCACGGTCATAATGACGTTTACCGTCATCGGGCTCCCATCACCTTACAATGCTATCCTGGGCCGTCAGGGCTCAACTAGCTGGACGCGGTCATTTCTACCAAGAGATTGCTGGTGTAGTTCCCTACCACCTCTGGGATGGGAGTGATGAGAGGGACGGCCCAACCTGTCTCGCATTGCCTGCAGACGGTCACAGGGGCCCGGGATGTCGAGCTCGGCTCTGACATCGATGACCTTGATCTAAGAGCGCAAGATCCCAGGGGAGGCCCCGTGGAGCGCTTATTGACGTACCCCCTCAGGTCGGACTCTCAGAAAATGGTGCAAATAGGAGCCCAACTCTCGGAAGAAGAGCGGGCTTGCTTGCTGGATTTCCTCCAGATGAACGCTGATGTATTCGCCTGGTCTGCTGCAGACATGCCAGGTATCCCCTCGGAGGTTATCACCCACCAACTGAAGATTGATCCAAGGTGCCGCCCACTCCGCCAGAAGAAGAGAAGTTTTGCTGTAGAGAGACAGAAGGCCATCAATGAGGAAGTGAAAAAGCTTCTCGTCGCCGGCTTTGTATGAGAAGTACAGTTTCCAGTTGGCTGGTAAACGTGGTAATGGTGAAGAAAAGCAACGGCAAGTGAAGGATATGTGTGGACTACACCGACCTTAACCGAGCTTGCCCAAAGGACAGTTTCTCCCTTCCTAAGATCGACCAGCTCGTGGACACTACCTCGGGGCATCGCCTCCTCTCTTTTATGGACGCCTTCTCCGGGTACAACCAGATCCAAATGTACCCGGAGGACGAGGAGCACACCGCCTTCATCATCGATCGTGGGACCTACTGCTATAAAATGATGCCGTTCGGCCTTAAGAATGTAGGTGCCATGTACCAACATCTGGTCAACAAGGTCTTCAAAGACCAGATTGGCCACAACATGCAGGTGTACGTGGACGACATGCTGGTGATGAGCAAGCCGACTTCGGACCACATTGGCGACCTGGCGGAGACCTTCAGTAACCTCTGTCTTCACCAAATGAAGTTGAATCCAGTGAAGTGTGCTTTCGGCGTATCCGCAGGGAAGTTCTTGGGCTTCATGGTGAACCAAAGAGGGATAGAGGCCAACCCGGAGAAGGTTCAGGTGATCTTGGACATGGAGCAACCCACCTCCAAGAAGCAAGTGCAGCGACTCACCGGCCGGATAGCCGCCCTGAGTCGATTTATCTCAAGGTCCACTGACCGCTGCCAGCCCTTCTTCAAGGCACTGAGGAAGATGCATGACTTCGCCTGGATGAAGGAGTGCCAGGAGGCATTTGAAGAGTTGAAGAAGACATTGGTGTCGCCGCCATTGCTTTCCCGGCCGGAGGAGGGAGAGGAGCTCATCCTGTACCTGGTGGTCACACCGGAGGCCATCAGTTCGGTCCTAGTTCGGACGGATGGCAAAGGGATGCAAAGGCCGATGTATTACACGAGCAAACTCCTTCGCGATGCGGAGCTCAAGTATTCTCGGTCTGAAAAACTGATTTTTGCGCTAATCATATCCACCCAGCATCTCAGGCCCTATTTCCAAGTGCACCCCATTGCGATCCTGACGGATCAACCACTGAAAGTGGTGCTCAGCCGACCTAACACGTCTGGACGCCTGGCGAAGTGGGCGCTCAAGCTCAGCGAGTTCGACATCACTTACTGACCTAGGTCGGCCATGAAGACACAAGTACTCGCTGATTTCTTGGTTGAGTGTGCAGGCCTAGGCGAGGGGCCGGAAGAGAGCCCCCAAGACAGGCAGCCAGAGCCTGGACCGGAGGAAGACATCTGGATCCTTCATGTGGATGAAGCCTCAAACTCTAGTGGGAGTGGAGGCGGACTCATCCTTGCCAACGGCGAAGGGGTCGTCACAGAGTGTGCACTTCGCTTCCAGTTCCCCGCCACCAATAACCAAGCGGAGTACGAAGCGCTCCTCGCAGGGCTAAGAGTTTTCCGCGAGCTGGGTGTGGCCTACCTTAGGGTTTTCTCCGACTCGCAGCTGGTGGCCGGGCAGGTCTTGAGAGAGTACGAGGCATGGGACCCCCAAATGGCGAGGTACCTAGAGCTCGTACGAACGAGCGCGGCAGGTTTTAGGTGCTTCAGCGTCTTCCATATTCCTCGCGGGGAAAACACTCGCGCAGATGCCCTCTCCCGCCTGGCAACCCTACCAGAGTCATCACTGGGCCGCGCTTACATTGAGCATCTAAAAGCCCCAAGCTATGAGACACCCATAAAAGTCCAGCAGGTCAACCCAGAGCCTAGCTGGATGGACAAGTACATCGAGTACATCACCAACGGTACCTTACCGGAGGATCGCGTGGCGGCAGGCCTCATTAAGAGGAAAGCCATATGGTTCGTATTGATGGACGGGTTACTGTATCGGAGGTCCTACTCCTACCCGCTCCTCAAGTGTCTAAGACCCACCAAATCTGCACTCGTACTCCAGAAGATCCTTGAGGGCATCTGCGGGAACCATGTGGGGGGTAGAACGCTGGCGTATAAGGCCCTCCATCAAGGCTATTTCTGGGAAATGATGAGGGAAGACGCAGCTGACTTCGTGAAAAGGTGTGACCGATGTCAGCGACACGCTATGGTGCAATGTCAACCTACCGCTCCGCTCTCCCAGCTCTCCGTCCCATGGCCATTCACTCAGTGGGGCATGGATCTTTTCGGACCTTTTCTCCCGGCATTCGGGCAACGAAAGTTCCTGATTATGGCTATTGACTACTTCACAAAGTGGGTCGAGGTCGAGCCCTTGGCCCGAATCACGGAAGCAAATATCACCAAGTTCCTTTGGAAGTCGATTATCTGTCGCTTCGGTTTGCGCCACACCATCATCACCAACAACGGATGCCAGTTTGATTGTCGGGAATTTGAGGAGTTTTGCGATGACCTCGGAATCCATCATCGTTTCACCTTGGTGGAGCATCCTCAGATATATGGAGAAGCCTAGGTAATAAATAGGACCATCCTGCAAGGCCTCCGGACAAGATTAGACCAGGCCAAGGGGAGGTGGACAGAAGAGCTCCAGAGCATCATGTGGGCATATCATACTACCTCGAGAATGGCCACGGACGAGACCCCTTTCAACCTCGTCTTTAGGGCAGAAACGGTTATTCCAGTGGAGCTCAGCCTACCGACCTTACGCGAGAGTAGTACGACGAGGCGGAGAACCCGACGCGGCTGCTACTGAACCTGGACCTCCTTGAAGAAACGAGGGATAGGGCCCGAGTTCGGATGGTGGCTTATCAGCAACGAGTGGCCAGATACTACAATTCCAGGGTGCGGCTGAAGTCCTTCCGCCATGGAGACTTAGTGCTGTGCCGCGCCGAAGCTTCCCAGCCGCGGGAGTGCAGTAAGCTCTCCCCAAATTGGGAAGGTCCTTATAGAGTGGCGGAGGCACTTCCCCACGGGGTGTACTACTTGGAGGAGCTAGGCGGATCCCAGTTCCCGCGGACTTGGAACGCCTCAAACTTGAGGATGTATTATCAATAGTGTAAGACTCCTTAAACTTCAACAATAAGATATCTTTTCACCAAATGCCTATTCTGTCTCGTAGGATAATCGCCATCCAGCTCTAGGTTCGGCAAGCATGGGCACGGTGAAAGAACCACGAAGGCACGAAGTCACTTCCCACAAAAATCCCGGAGTTCAGTCCGGAATGTTGCACAGAATTAAATTCCGACATGCGACCCCGGAGTTCAGTCCGGAGGAGGTCCCGGAGACTTAGGTCCCGGTCCTACAAAATTCCAGAGAACAGCTCGGTAGGCCGCGCAAGGCTCAATTCCAGCCTGTGACCCCGAGGTTCAATCGGGAAGTTCGCGTGGAACCTAGTTCCAAAGCGAAGTCTCGGACCTCGGTCTGGAAGGTGGAGCATAACCTAGTTCACCCATGAAATCCCAGAGTTCAGCCCGGAACGCACCATGGGACTCAGTCTCGGTGGCTGGCGCCAGGGTTCAGTCTGGAAGATGCAATAAAAAAAAAGGGGGAATGAATTGACGGAAGAAGATCTTCATTTCAATCAAAAAGTTTCTTACAAAAAAGGGCCCCGACAAGCCGAGTGATCCAAAGAAGAAAGAAACAAGTTCATACTAAAGCAAAGTGAAAACAAATGGAGCCGCAGGGCTACTTTACTGCAGCCGCATCCTCCTCCGGCTGGGGGGGCACCCTCTCCGCCGGCGGCATCGCCAGAAGGCTGTTCGGGGATCACCACCTCAGCAGCCACCACAGTTGAAGCTCCCTCGGTGGGCTCCTCCCTCCGGCCACGTAGGACGACTCTGCTGAGGTCGAGCTCGAGGAAGAAGGAACTCACCTTTTCCCAGCACACCTTGAAGCCCTTCAGGAAAGAGTCGACGGTCGCCTCGTGCAGCTCGGTCATGAACTCCTCAGATGCCCAAAACTTAGGCACGGCCTCCTGCGCCTCCCTCTTGGACACCTCCAGCAGCCCGTTGATGTAGTTCTTCTCCTTGGCTGCGCTAAGCTCCTTAAGGACCTCCTTAACCCAGTGCTCCAGTGACCGGGATTGAGCCCTGAGGCATGACACCTCCACCGCATCGTCCTCAGTACGGCGCTAGTTCGAGATCCTCTCCTCCAACAGAGAGGTCTCGAGCTCCCTCACGCGCCCCTCGGCGCGACCCAGGTCCGCTCGAAGGGCCTGGTTGTTCTCCCGTAGCTCGACTCCCTTTTTCATGAAGTCCTTCATGTCAGCTGCGAGTTTGGCAAGCCTCTTCTCCTTCTCGGCATCCTTCTTGGCGTAGCTGGAGGGGAAGTTCCTCAGTAGCAGTACGTAAGTCCCGATCTATGTTAGAGAGAGGACAGGACGTTAGAGAAATCCAACTGGAACATTAAAAGAGGAGAGCTCGGGACTTACCGTGAAAAGCAGAGGGAGGATCCCTAGCAGTGCATCGGTGTAGTCTTGGCCACCCCTCAGACGGCGGTCTCGGGGCATACTCGCGAACTCGATCATCCTCTCAGTGAGCCCTTGATCACGGATGACGGAGGAGCTGGTGTCGAGTCCCGAGGGTGGAGGGCGAGCATCGATAGCATGCTGGGTGGCCGTCCCTCCGCTGGGCGGTGCGGCCGCCGGTGGGGCTGCTGTCATCCTGGTGGCCATCGTGGAGATGATCGACGTGGCGACCGGAACAGGCATTGCCCGAGGGGGTTCCGGCCTCCTCTCTTCCCCGACCCTATCGAGATCAATGACGGGGACATTAGGTGCACGAGACTGAGGCGGCCTGGGAGCAAGACCCGTTGCCCCGGGGCTGGTAGCAGCAGGAGTGGGCGCGGGCCCCTAGCTCACCTCAATACGAGCCCTCTTCGCTGGAGCCTCCTGGGTCCCCTCAGCAGCGTCTCTCTTCCGGGCACCCTCCATCAAGCTTTCGACGGAGAACTTCATGCCTGAAGGAAAAAGATGGTTATGCCAGTTTGAAAGGAAAGAAGCACAGAGCAGAAAATGAAGGCGAAAGAAGAAGATCCGGGGCCTCACCCAACTCCCGGATGTGACTGATTCCTGCCTCGAATAAATTCTGCTCCGAGAGCAGAACATCGAGAGCTGGGACCACATCACCCAGCATCTGCGTGTAGACCTCTTGGTCTGTCGGCTCAACCTGGGGGTTCCGATTCGGGGACCGGTCCGGCTCACTCCAGGCTCAGTCGATGTCCTCAATCGAGACGAAGAAAAAGTGGTTCTTCCAACCCTTGATTGATGAGGGGAGGTCAAACCTAAGGCACCTAGGCCAGGATGAAATATACCATCAGCCATCGTCGGTAGAATAGCGTTTGATGCGGGTACCAGAATCAGAAGAAGACTTCAGGGTTCCATCTGGATCTTTGATTGACCTTGCCCGAGAAAATTAAGGTTTGTAATAAGGATTGACCTGATCAACCCAATTTTGAGTCCGTAATTTTGTCATTTCAATTTTTGTTGAGTCATATTGACTCAGTCCAAGTCCAGGTTCAGGTTGGCACCATTCCCTTTGCCATAGGGTGCCACATTTTTTCTTCCATGGTCCAGCTACAAGTGGATGCCACACTCCCTGCCACATCTCCATCCAGTGTCTTTGGTCCCCACACCATAAGAAGTAAGTTCCCCTTTTTCTTGCACCACTTGGGAGAGAAATCCATCAAGATACCTCAATCCAAGGAGGAGCCAACTTCTTTCCAGATAAACCTAAGCCAGGATGGCAAGAATTTTTTTTGAAGAGAGGATCAAGGAGGTGCCCCACAATGTTCCATAAAAAATTCAAGTTATAAAAAGGAAGAGAGCATGTCTTGGGAAGAAAATCAAGGAGGCACCCAAAGTTTTCCTAAAGTGCCAAAGCCATGAAAAGAAGAAGCCTAAACTTGTGGAGCAAGACTAGGAGGTGTCCAAAAGAGCCAAACCATGAAGGAAAAATCCTTGATTCATGGAGAGATACTAGGAGACACCCCCATAACCTGCCATTTGAAGCTGATTTTCAAGTTTTCTTGGAGTTTTGGGCCGCTCACTCATGGAAGGAGTCTTGGTTGGCCAAGGGAAGAGAATTTGATGCCTAAAGTGTAGATTAGTCCTTTTAGTCCCACGTGGAAACTTGTATGATTTTGATTTTTCTTATAGGTCTATATATTAGACCCCTTTTGTAACTTGAACTTATCTTATAAAATCTTATGAATGAAATCCCTTGTTTTTGAGCAAAGTCTTGTTCTTCCACACTTATTCTGAGTGTTGAGCTCCGTGAGGGAGTAAATCCAGGTTCCCTAGGAACCTTGAGGAGGTGTGAGATCTCCAACCCCAAAACCCTAGCTTAGTCCACCCATCTCTACTCCACCACCACCAAACCCTAGCCTCTACACCATCTCCAAGGTTCTTCTTCCAAAGGATGGCCGACCACCAGGACCCCCAGTCCAGCCATCTTCAAGTCAGCTACCACTGCTTCAGAGTCCATCCAGCAGATCCAGGAGAAGAAGTCCCAAATCCGCAGCCTAAGAGTTCTAGATCGGCTGAAGACCTTCAGATCCCATCCTTTCTTCTACTCTGGTAACTCTCTTCCCTTAGTCTCTTGTTCCTAACCTTGTTCTTCTTCTCTCCAGGATCCAGGGTTCAAGAAAAGGCCAACTTTGCCAAGGACCATTATCGGAGGATCCATTGCGAAGATACCTTGACTCCCGTGATCCAATAATCTGCTCGAGAGAGTCTATTTTCCACCAAATGGAGAGATATCACTGCTATGTAACAAGAACCTTCCCTTCTCACTTTGTCTGTTTCGTTGAAACTCAGAGCAAACCCTAGATCTAGGGGTTTCTCAATCCCCAGCGATCCTACTTCTGAGTTACTCTGATAATCCACTCCTTTTAATTGTGCTTTCTGTCATTTCTTAGTTTCTTTCAACATTTGTTTATCTTTCCTTTGAGTCAAAGCCGACTTCTGAAAAAATATATATAAAAGAAAAATACATTAATTTTAATTTGATTCCGCATTCCATATTTTCGTTCTGCATCATTTTGGTACCAAAGCTTTCGTTCTGCATCATTTTTGGTATCAGAGCCCTGTCTAGGGTTCTTGCTTGTTTGATTATTTTTTCGTTCCTTTTTACTTTTGCTGCCTGAAGTAGACTCCCCTGGCCGTCTGGTCCTAGGAACAAGCGAGACGCAAGCCTCCTCCTCCCATTCCATGGGGGTTCCTAGGGCGTGTAAGGGTGCCGCTGGGTTATAACTTCTAGGCAGGGATTGTAAACAGGACACACATTCTGTTTTCTGCCAGTAACTATCCTGTTATTCGAATTGTTTCTTCCTGCAAAAAATTTCAAATTAAGTCAGTCTTGTTTTTCTGGAACCAGTATAATTGAAAGTAATTTACATAAAATTTTCATGATTTAATAATTTCTGTAGATTCTCTGAGATCAATTTTACTGTTGTTCTGCTTTTTATTTTCTGCAAGCTATGTTTTTATTTGAGTGTGCATAAATTGAATCTATCTTAAGGGCACCGAAGTTGCAACATAAGGGAAGGATTGAGACCCTCTCCTTAGCCCAAAACCACCTCCCGTGCATTCGAACCTAAGCCTTTAATCTTAAAATTAATTAGACCTAATTTTTCCTAGAGGGCTAGGGACACCAACTGGTCGGGTCTAGGCTAGTGTTGAGTCAGTTTGTCTAGTTACTCTGTGTGTGCTTTGTACTCAGTGTCTAGAACGGTGGTTTAGGGATTCTATCCCGAAGGGCTTGTGTGCTGGTCCGCCTACCTGGCCAATCACTGATTGGTGTCTAGGATTGGCAATTAGGGACCTAACACTCCCCTTACACCTGCCTGGCTGAGTCCCGAGTTACTACAGGCTAGCTTGCCACTCTGATTGGGCATCTAGTTTGGGCTCTAGGTCTAGTTAGCCCGTAGTCGTTTCTGTCGAGTCTCATTTGGTGTGCTTGCTTGCATCTTCATGTCCACCTGGAACGGAGTACCCTACCAACCTGGTCAAACCCAACCTGATTTAGAGGCCATGATTAGAACTCTTACCGAAAGTATGACCAAATTGAGTCAGGATATGAATGAGGGTTTTGCCCAGTTTAGAGACCGAGCCCAGGGACTTGAGAAACGTAGATATCAAAATTAGACGCCTGATCCAAAATTTAATAGGCCCCAACCTCACCTATGCCAGGAGCCTAGGAGGACCTTATACCATGATCATGAGTTTAGCCCTAGGAGCCTATACCCATACTTGGTTGACTCAGAGAAGGGACCCGTTAGGAACACCGAACCTTATGCACCCACTTTTGATGGAAGACAAGAGACATATATTAAGTAGGAAGAACAAATGGATCGGTATTTTGAGTGCACTAACATATCAGAATTAGGACAAGTTAGGTTGGCCAAAACCAAGTTCACCAAACATGCTAGGTCGCATTGGTATGCTATTGAGTATGAGTGTTATCAAAGAAAAGAGGAAATATATACTTGGAGAGATATGAGAAGTAAGTTGAGAGATAGGTACCTAGGTAGATCCTATGAGAAAAGACTTTTAGACCAATGGTACCAATTGCGACAAGGTAATAGGCCTGTGTCTAAATATAGGCCTGCATCATTTTGGTACCAGAGCTTTCGTTCTACATCAGCGTTTCAGGGTGAAGAGTGCCCTGAAAAGTGAGAAAAGGGCAACAAACCCATGAAAGTGATAGAAGACGATGAAAGCGAAGATGACCCGGATGGCATTGGGAGCCAACTAGGCCAGGACAAGGTGGAAGTGACTGAGAAAGGAAAGAAAGAAGGGATGAAGGGGGAAACGAAGACCCCCAATAAGGAAGTCTTCGTAGAAGGCGACCCTCCCAGGGCCACTCGAGGTTACTCGATCCCTAGGTCCTGGGAGAGAAAGACGGATTGAATCCGGGACCCTATAGGTATCCAGGATCTAGGAAAGATCGTCTCTGGTCATCGTCGAGGCATAACCGGAGGGACCAGAAGAAGAGGCCTCCACCACCGGAGGAGGAAGAGAGGAAATGGGATGTGCGGAAACTATAGAGGGATACCTAGGACCCCTAGAGACGCCTATGGTCACGGCCCCCGGCCGGAGCTACCTCCGTACCTCAACCGGAATCTCTTCCACCTCTGAGAAGGAAGACGATGGAGTCTTCAGCCGGGAAGGGCCGGCCTCATCCGGGTTTGAAGAAACGTGACGTTGATGCACCATCGAGGAAGAAATAGCAAGAAGAAGATGGGTTCGGAGTAGCACAAGAGTTGGGATATGGAAGAAGAAGGGAAAATGTCACAGGCACTCACCGAGATGTTTTGTACCGAAGGATTAGCAACCCCTGGGAGATGAAGGGAGATCGCTGCAACTACCGGCGAGGTGTGAGAAAGCCAATAGACCTCGTTTATGGAAAGTCCCCCTCCTTTTCAAACTCAATCAACAGCAGCCATATGCCTCTTTCCATCCCGAACCATCAGATGACCGCCATGTGGAGGCATGCCCGACATTGACGCTTCAGTCTGACGGAAACTGCCTCGATTTCGAAACGGCGTATTAATGGCCTGTCAGACGCATGCACGTGGCAGCCTCCCACAGGGTCTCGGGGATAGCAGAAGCGGCGATAATGATCATGGCAATTAAGGCATGAGATTTTCGCCTTTTCCACATCATCTCCGCATTAACTCCCCATGCCCCAAGCCACGACGCTTCGATGAGACCTGGGGATGGGCGGCAACTGATATGGCTACATCGCTGACGTGGAACGTGTGTCAGTTCCAGCTGGATGCCGCCGGTGCCATGTGGATTCTTTCTTTCAAAATTCCCCACTCAGGAAGTGGCGCTCCTACTCCTTTGCCAGGTGGCACCCCAAGACGGGTCCACCTCGGCCAAAGTCGAGCCTTTCTTTGCCACTTCACTAGGTGTCCGCCCGGGAGGGGTCTACCACGGTCGAAGCTGGCAGCCCCCGCTCTCTCGCCAGGTGGCACCCCAAGACGGGTCCACCTCTGTCGAGGTCGAGCCGGTCTCTCCTGCTCCTTCGCCATGTGGCATCCCAAGATGGGTCCATCTCGGTCGAAGTCGAGCCTTTCTCTGCCACTTCACCAGGTGTCCGCCCAGGAGGGGTCCACCTCGGCCGAAGCTAGCAGCCCCCGCTCCCTCGCCAGGTGGCACCCTAAGATGGGTCCACCTCTGCCGAGGTCGAGCCGAGCTCTCCTGCTCCTTCGCCAGGTGGCACCCCAAGACGGGTCCACCTCTGCCGAGGTCGAGCCAAGCTCTCCTGCTCCCTCGCCAGGTGGCACCCTAAGATGGGTCCACCTCTGCTGAGGTCGAGCCGAGCTCTCCTGCTCCTTCGCCAGGTGGCACCCCAAGACGGGTCCACCTCGGTCGAAGTCGAGCCTTTCTCTGCCACTTCGCCAGGTGTCCGCCCAGGAGGGGTCCACCTCGATCGAAGCTGGCAGCCCCCACTCCCTCCCAGGTGGAATCCCAAGACGGGTCTACCTCTGCCAAGGTCGAGCCGGGCTCTCCTGCTCCTTCGCCAGGTGGCACCCCAAGATGGGTCCACCTCAGCCGAAGTCGAGCCGTTCTCTGCCACTTCGCCAAGTGTCCACCCAGGAGGGGTCCATCTTGGCCGAAGCTGGCAGCCCCCGCTCCCTCGCCACGTGGCACCCCAAGACGGGTCCACCTCTGCCGAGGTCGAGTCGAGCTCTCCTGCTCCTTCGCTAGGTGGCACCCCAAGACGGGTCCACCTTGATCGAAGTCGAGCCTTTCTCTACCACTCCGCCAGGTGTCCGCCCAAGAGGGGTCCACCTCGGCCGAAGCTGGCAGCCCCCACTCCCTCGCCAGGTGGCACCCCAAGACTAGTCCATCTCTGCCGAGGTCGAGCCGGGCTCTCCTGCTCCTTCGCTAGGTGGCACCACAAGATGGGTCAACCTCGACCGAAGTCGAGCCTTTCTCTGCCACTTCGCCAGGTGTTCGCCCAGGAGGGGTCCACCTCGGTCGAAACTAGCAGTCCCCGCTCTTTCGCCAGGTGGCACTCCAAGATGGGTCCACCTCTATCGAGGTCGAGCCGGGCTCTCCTGCTCCTTCGCCAGGTGGCACCCCAAGATGGGTCCACCTCGGCCGAAGTCGAGCCTTTCTCTGCCACTTCTCCAGGTGTCCGCCCAGGAGGGGTCCACCTCGGCCGAAGATGGCAGCCCCCGCTCTCTCGCCAGGTGGCACCCCAAGACGGGTCCACTTCTGCCGAGGTCGAGCCGGGCTCTCCTGCTCCTTCGCCAGGTGGCACCCCAAGATGGGTCCACCTCGATCGAAGTCTAGCCTTTCTCTGCCACTCCACCAGGTGTCCGCCCAGGAGGGGTCCACCTCAGCCGAAGCTGGCAACCCCCGCTCCCTCGCCAGGTGGCATCCCAAGACGGGTCCACCTCTGCCGAGGTCGAGCCGGGCTCTCCTGCTCCTTCGCCAGGTGGCACCCCATGACGGGTCCACCTCGGTCGAAGTCGAGCCTTTCTCTGCCACTTCGCCAGGTGTCCACCCATGAGGGGTCCACCTCGACCGAAGCTGGCAGCCCCCGCTCTCTCGCCAGGTGGCACCCCAAGACGGGTCCACTTCTGTCGAGGTCGAGCCGGGCTCTCCTGCTCCTTCGCCAGGTGGCACCCTAAGACGGGTCCACCTCGGTCAAAGTCTAGCCTTTCTCTGCCACTCCACCAGGTGTCCGCCCAGGAGGGGTCCACCTCAACCGAAGCTGGCAACCCCCGCTCCCTCGCCAGGTGGCATCCCAAGACGGGTCCACCTCTACCGAGGTCGAGCCGGGCTCTCTTGCTCCTTCGCCAGGTGGCACCCCATGACGGGTCCACCTCGGTCGAAGTCGAGCCTTTCTCTGCCACTTCGCCAGATGTCCACCCAGGAGGGGTCCACCTCGGTCGAAGCTGGCAGCCCCCGCTCCCTCGCAAGGTGGCACTCCAAGACGGGTCCACCTCTACCGAGGTCGAGCCAGGCTCTCCTACTCCTTCGCCAGGTGGTACCCCAAGACAGGTCCACCTCAGCCGAAGTCGAGCCTTTCTCTGCCACTTCTCCAAGTGTCCGCCCAGGAGGGGTCCACCTTGGTCGAAGCTGGCAGCTCCCGCTCTCTCGCCAGGTGGCACCCCAAGACGGGTCCACCTCTGCCGAGATCCAACCGGGCTCTCTTGCCCCCTCGCTAGGTGGCACCCCAAGACGGGTCCACCTCGGCCGAAGTCGAGCCTTTTCCTGCCACTTCGCCAGGTGTCCACCCAGGAGGGTTCCACCTCGGTCGAAGCTGGCAGCCCAAGCTCTCTCACCAGGTGGCACCCCAAGATGGGTCCACCTCTACCAAGGTCGAGCCGGGCTCTCCTACTCCTTCGCCAGGTGGCACCCCAAGATGGGTCCACCTCGATCGAAGTCGAGCCTTTCTCTGCCACTTTGCTAGGTGTCTACCCAGGAGGAGTCCACCTCGGCTGAAGCTGGCAACCCCTGCTCCCTCGCCAGGTGGCGCCCCAAGACGGGTCCACCTCTGCCGAGGTCGCGCTGGGCTCTCCTGCTCCTTCGCTAGGTGGCACCCTAGGACGGGTCCACCTCGGCCGAAGTCGAGTCTTCCGCTGCCACTTCGCCAGGTGTCCACCCAGGAGGGGTCCACCTCGGCCGAAGCTGGCAACCCCTGCTCCTCCGTTAAGCGGTGCCTCGAGACGGGTCCGCCTCTGCCGAGGTCAAGCCAGGCCCTTCTACTCCAACCAGGTGGCACCCCCTGATGGGTCCAGCTCGCCCGAAGTCAGCCTTACTTTGTAAAGCTTCGGGGAGGCAGAGGCACGGGTCACGAGGTCGCCACTAGAATCGGCGTGCACCGCGTCCTGTACAAGGCATCAGTATGGCCCGCAACGATGAGCCGAACCTCGTTTGCATTAGTTAAGTAGGGCCCCGCGATTGAGGAATTAAATCCTTACGGTTAGGAGCCTGGAACACTGGAAATCCACCGTCAATGCCCCGAAAGGAGGGCTCCCGCGCTCGGCTCGAGGTCTCGCAAGATTTCCCCTTTCGTGACACACGGCGGACGAAGCGTGCCAGCCACTTAACTCCCGGACTTGAAGGAGAAAGGGAGGGATCCAGAGATCTCCGGGAGCCTCCGGGAGGGGACGGGGACTGAAGGCGGTCTGGTGGTATAAAAGGGACGGCAAAAGTGGACGAAAAGGTAGGTCGACAAGAGGGAAGAGTATCGAGAGAACGATCTGGGGACCCCCGGAAATTCTTAGGCGCGAGCTCGGTGAACCCAGCGCAGGATGCTGGTTTACAACCCCTCTCTTCATCACACTTCTTTCATCTAAATCTCCCCTAAGCATGGGAATCCTTCGGGAACCCGCCTTAGTGGACCTATTCCATCTTGCCGCTCTCTAACTTGATCGTCGGAGTGCCCCCGCCGGAATCCCCGGCCCGGGTCTTTGACCTTATTTTACATGACCGGAGGCTTGGCGATCTCGAGGTAGGAGAGTCCATGAACCGGCTCCAGCTTACAAGCTACAGGCCACCACTGTAAGATCGGCAATAGTGGGTTTGATTAAAATTGAAAAAAGAAAATTGTGAGAATTGTTAATATATATAATTTTTAATCAAATATGTAGTTCAATTTTTGAAGACTTATATAAATTTTAGATTTTTTAAAGAAATTATTTCTTTGCTTGTATTGAAAAATTAAAAGTAATTTTTTAATATATTGTTTAATTGATAATATGTCTATATAAAGTAAGATCATTATTTTGATATAAAGAAAGAAAATTGTAAATTATAAATTATCTAGTACAAAACCTTTTTTTTGGTGATCATTCAGGCATTTCTCTGCATAGTTTAAATAAATATTTTTTTAAAAAATATAAATAACTAGTAAAATATGTGTAATAAGATTTTATTAATTGATGGTATTGTTTGATGTTTTTGGAGGGGTGGCCTTGTGAAAGAGTTTAGAACAAATATAGTTTTGAAGAGTTGCTAGTGATATTTTTTCTGAAATTTTTGATGAAGAGGATCTAAATACTTAAATTTGGTTATACATTTTCAAGTTAAAGGTTATCCTTCGAAAAAAAATTTGTCTTTGAAATTACGATTGTCAGTGACAAAATTCTCTGTAAACTGAACATTATTTAAAAGGTACAGATATTATCCAATATTTATTTAATAATATTTAGAAAAACAAATCTATTTGTTCTCATATGTCTAGCAAAATGCAGGTATATTAATTAATTGTTGAGTTAATTTGTTAAATATAATAAAAATTATATTATTGCTATCATCTTGTACTACTACACTTAAATTATATTTTTAAAATATAAACAAAAAATATATATTTAGTAACAAAAGATATCTAATTTTTTTTGATAGATCCATAATATAAAAGAATTGATTTTATTTTTTTTACCATGGTACTAAAGGCTGATCATTTTTGCCATATTAAGTATACTAAAAATTATTTCTATAATTTTTAATTGCAAATCCACTATTATAGCATACTTTATAAGCATGGATAGCTTTTAAATTTGCTCAACATGTAAATTAGATTCCTGAAAAGGAAAAAGAAAAAAAAAAACTTGGTTAAGAAGTTGCATTACATATTTATTGGATATCGTCTACTAGATACCTTGAAATTTTATGGATCAAGTTCCAATAGTTCTTTAATTATTTTTTATTGATAAAATATTCCTGCATTGGATCAATAAATGTTTTTACCTTTTTCTTCTGAAAATGCAATAGAAGGGACGGTTTTGTTGGTTTTGGACAACAATTCACAAGTAATTATATTATATTACATATTAATTTAAGCATTTTTTGAATGTGAAATTATAAGAGTTATTTTATGATCGTATTCTTATATTTCCGGAAGCTGCACATATTTTTTTTTCATACATAAAAAAACTTTCATATTTTTTTCTTAATTCTATTTTAAAAAATATTTCTGGAATAATAAATATCCCTATATCTTCTAACTGCATGTCTATTAAAATAATAACAACGGGACTTGCTTGCTGCATATCGTGGACAATGATTTCGTTAAATTGTTCAACAATTTTTTTTCCAAAGTGTAATGGGTACCTTTTACATATTACACAATCAACCACATAATATTAGGATTGTTGCTGATTCTTGAACTGCTATTATCATGCTTTGTAGTATTGCTGGTAGAGTTGTCAACGGGCCAGGTCCAGATTCGAGATTCATGAATGAGTAATTCTTTATGCACCGCATGCGGTGCAGCAAATCCAACATGACCCGCACCACACATCCTTATTGGTCCAATTGTATCCGCCATGACATGACGGGACGGGACAGGATATGGCATGACGAAAGGGGTATAACAGGTTTTAAGTTTAGCGTGACCAGTATTAAATAGGATTCAGTTTTTATTTGAAATATTCATCTAGCCCTTTCCCTCCATCCCCTTTTTCTCCGCCATCTTGCTTGGATTTATGGAAATATTTCAGTCTGAAACATGCTCTAGTTTTTGTCCAAGAAATCAATAAGGGTTGAAGAAGAATCTCCTTCATGCTAAAATTTGCTCTGAAAGTTCTGTTGCAGAAATCAACTTTCAAATATAAATACTAGCTTCTTCTTCTATCTGAAAAAGTAATCTGTTTTGATCCGAGGTTGGAATAAGGCACCGAAGACTTCCTTTGTTTTGATCCGAGGTTGGAATAAGCCACCAAAGAATTATTATATACGTTCAAGATACAATGTCATATCCAACAGGAAGTAAAACATCTTTTTTAGTTTTCTTTTTATAGTTCCTTTATTATACCAACTATTTTGGTGGTTAGTGAAAGTTAATGGCACTCTGAGAGTCATAACTCAGTCCACAGGTTATAGATATTCCTAGTAGGAGGGGATAATAAATGTAGTTTAAGTTTTTGTACAGGGATGTCGTAGGTTTATAATTAGGATGTCGTAGTATTTAAACTGCGATGTCGTAATACTGTTTTAGCATATATTTGTGAACTTTTTGCATCCATATCATGTTATGACATCCTGTGAGTCATAACTCAATCCACAAGTGATAGGTTCTCCAGGTAGTAGAGGTTAGTATATTTTGTTTTATGTTTCATGATCGGGTATCGTAATCTTTTAACTAGGATGTCGTAACTTCTGAACTAGGGTGTCGTAACTTAAAAACTTTTTTTTTTAAATCTTTTTTCTTCCTGATCTTTTTATCACAATCCAACAATCTTATTCAAGCCAATGTATGGTTGAAATATCCCATGACGGAGGATAAAAGCTTTCATTTTCTGTTTTGTACCGATTTATTCATGTTTCTATGTTTTTGATACCCAAGTTTTTCCATAAGCATTTTACTACATTGTAGGTATCATATATCATCAATGCATACCGAAACACTTCTGTTACGGAGGATCAAAACATCCGTTTAAGTTTTGTATAGGGATGTCGTAGGTTTGTAACTAGAGTGTTGTAGTGTTTGAACTGGGATGTCATAATATTGTTTCAGCATATATTTGTGAACTTTTTGCATCCATTTCATATTATGACATCCTAGGAGTCATAACTTAGTCCACAAGTGATAGGTTCTCCAGGTAGTAGGGGTTGGTATATTTAGTTTTGATGTGACCGGATCGCTAATGTAAGGAAAGGAGCTTGACGTGGACTCCTCATTGGATGCCACGCGGGATCCCACTCATAGGCCCCATCGCCGGGCTGAGCTCCCCTATGCCAACGGGCCGCTCGTCGAAGCCAGGCTCCATCCTCCGCCAGGTCAGTACCTGCCAGGTCGAGTCGCCTAGGTCGGAGCCGAGCTCAAACGCCACCGGAGGCAGACCTCTCGAGCCCGAGCTCGGGTCCCGCGGTCCGAAGTCGAGCTCAAGCCTCCTCCGCCACGAGGAGCCCCCTCGAGGCTGGGTTCCCTGACTTGGGTGCACCTCATCCACTTCAGCCAGCCCGAGCTCGGTCAAGGCTGGGCCCCTCTGGCCTGGTTCCGAGCTCGGCCCCTCTCCGCATAGCCGAGCTGTTGCAAGGCGGCGAGTCCCCTGCGAGTGGGCCCCATCTTTCCAGCTCGGCCCCCAACGCAAATCAAGACGTCAACTGCCAAGGAAGTAGCACCTCCCATCCGAAGACAGTGGCGGGCACCCCCAAGGACTGTACGACAGCACCCACCACGTCACCATTAATGCCCACAGCCGCCATTCATCCCAGGAGGAAAGGAAGCTTACATCAAGGCACTGTGCCCCCTACCAGCTTGCCGTACGATCGGGAAAAAGACCCCACCAAGGAGCGTGATTTCCAAGAGCATCGGCACGACAGTCGAGGCCCTGCCAGGCTTCTAGGAAGGGCAAATCGAAGGAATGTCAGAGGCTTGTGGAAGCTTCCCCAGATACCCAATAAAGAAGGTGTACCGTTCATGGCACGATATCACGTCATACCTATCTAACAACATGGGAGGACCCCGAGGCAAGCCACGAAAAAAGGACCCGGTCAGTATAAGCAAATGGGAGGTAACACTCATTTTTCAATTCCAATTCCAAGCAAAAACAACACAACCACCACAAAGAGAAAGAGGAGAAAGGGGAGAGGCCAGACAGGAGGGCAAGATCACCTCAGCCACCACATCTCCCAGCTCACTCGCACTCTTATACACTATATTCACTCCTCCTAGCATGGAGCTCATCGAGAGGGGCTCGACCAGGAGGATCTGTTCTCCTAGATCGTCACTGACTTGATCGTCGAAGTGCCCCCGCCGGAATCCCCGGCCCGGGTTACTGACGTTGGCTTTCTTGCAGGTCCCGAGGCACCGGAGGCATCTCCCATAGGCAGACGCGGAACACTCGGCACCACCAGCAGCTACAGGCCACGACGATCTAGGCGGCAACAGATTGGTGCGCTAGGAAGGGGGGAGAACAACACTCGATCCAGTTCAAGCCCTGCTTAGCGGTCCATTGGGAGGATGGTGACCACCCGGGAGAGGGGAGCTTCTCCCAGTCGTGCGGAGGCATCCCCTTCTCACGGGAACCCGCACGAACCGGAGATGGAAGTGCCAGCCCTGGTTCAATTGCCCCCACTAGAGGCCCAGCTGGCCGCACTTGCCCAGCAGATGCAAGTTCTTGCCATGGTGGTGCGCCAGCTCCAGCAGCCAGGGACCCCGGCGGCCCATGCCGCAGCTCCCCGCAATAGCCTGCGCTCCTTCCAAGGAAGGCCGTCGCAGCCACGGGCCACCACTGACAACTGGGGCAGCCATCAAGCTCCAACAAAAAGACAACGAGCCGGCTCTGCTGACGGAGAGAGCCGCTCACTAAACCTCGGGTGGGAGGTGCCCATACCCCGTCGAGGCAAAAAAAGTAAGACCCCCCGCCACGGGTGCCGTGCATCCATGTCACCTTCTTCGTCTCCTTCGGCGGAGGGATTCCCTGATGAAGCCGCCAGGCGCGTGACGGGTAGGTTCCTGGAGAAGCATGAATGCAAGCTGGCAGAGTTTGACTGCCGGTTCGCCAGCAAGCTGGGCTCTGCTAGTGAGCCAGCGGGCTACGACGCCCGTCCCCCATTCTCCCAAGAAATCCAAACGGAGCCGATCCCGCACCGGTTCCGGATGCCGCAGGTGGATCCTTACGAGGGTACCATCGACCCCGTGGACCTCCTGGAAAGCTATCGAACTCTCATGAGGGTCCAGGGGGCCACTGATGCCCTTTTGTGCGTCGCCTTCCCTGCTATCCTTCGGAAGGCCACTCAAGTATGGTTCACTCGTCTCGAGCCGGAAAGCATCAGCTCCTTCGCCCAACTAGGGCAGAAGTTCGTGGCTCACTTCGATGCTTGCAGGAAGTTGCCACAGGAGGCAGACAGCCTCTTCTCCATCCGGCAATAGGATCGCGAGCCCCTGCGGGACTACATGGCCTGCTTCAAGGCCGCTGCGTTGGAGATCTACAATCTTAAAGAGCCAGTGGCCATGTTGGCGCTGAAGCGAGGGCTCAGAACCTCCCGCCTGACCTACTCGTTGGATAAGAAGCCCCCCAAGGCCTATGCCAAGCTCCTTCTATGGGCCCAAAAGTACGTCCGTATCGAGGAGGCAGACCGTATGAGGCGGGAGCTCGACGGAGGATTCTTGAAGAGGACGGCCCCTGCAGAAGTGTCCGGGACCCGGAAGCTAGCACCCCAAGCTCAAAGCTCCCGGAGGGACCGGCCAAGACTGAGGAGGACTCTCGTTCCGGAGGAGGCCTACACCCCTCTCCTTGTCCCGAGGACAAAAATTCTTATGGAGATCGAAGGCGAGGACTACTTGAGGTGCCCATCGCCACTGAAGCCGTCCGCCATCCATGACAAGTTAAAGTACTATCGTTTTCACCGCGACCATGGTCACAGCATCGAGGAATGTCGCGACATTAAGTGGGAGATTGAGGAGCTCACCAGGAGAGGCTACCTCGGAAGGTACGTGGGGGGCAGATCTCAATTGGAATCCCAGGCACTCGTCGCCCTTCCACCAGTCCCAGCGGTCGACAATCGCCCCACTAAGAAGCCGGTGGGGATGATACACTAGGGGACTGGGTGTGCCCCCAAGAAGGCCCGGGGAGCAAGGGGTGGAAAAGCTCCCGAGCGTCGTGTAAGCATGCCACACAATGCCCAGAACGATAATGGGCAAAGCACCTTTCGACCTCGTCTTCGGCACGGAGATAATGATTCCAGTTGAGCTCGTCGCACCCCCTCCTCAACCTGGACCTCCCCGAAGAAGAGAAGGCCAGAGCTTGGCTTTGGATAGCAGCCCACCAGTAATGGGTCGCCAGACACCATAACACCCGGGTGAAGTTGAAAACTTTCCGACCCGGCAACCTGGTGTCGTGCCGAGCTGAGGCGTCTCCACCCAGAGGGTCCGGTAAACTCTCGCTAAATGGGGAAGGCCCCTACAAAGTGGCCGAGGCCCTTCTACAGGGGGCCTACTATCTCAAGGACCTGGATGGAATCAGGTTCCCCCCGGTTGTAATCTGAGGAGCTACTGTCAATAATGTAAGTTCTCCTTCCATTTGAAATAAAGGTCCTTTTCCTGTACAATGATTTATTTACCTTGCAGGAACACCAAAGACCTGGGAAGCCCCTCCTAGGCACCGACGAGCCTAGCTCCCCAGCATCAAGGACCGGACGACCCTCCAGCACCAAAGACCTAGAAAGCCCCTAGGCACCGGCGAGCCCAGCTCCTCGGCAACAAAGACCGAACGACCCTCCGGCACAAAGACCGAATGACCCTCCAGCACCGGCGAGCCCAGCTCCCTGGCAAAGGACCTGGAAAGCCCCCAAGCAATCAATGCACTTTCGAGCCTAGCTCCAAGGTGCCATCTTAAATCATCAACGTCCCCGAGCCCGGCTCCAGGATGCCAGCCCAAGACTGGAGCTTAGATCTCTGGCCAAGGGAATTCTCAACCAATACATCTTCGAGCCCAGCTCCAAAGCGTCTTTTCAAATTATCAACATCCCCGAGCCCAGCTCCAAGACGCCAGCCCAAGATCGGAGCTCATATCTCCGACCAAGGGAATTCTCAACCAATACGTCTTCGAGCCCAGCTCTAAGGTGTCTTTTCAAATTATCAACGTCCTCGAGCCCAGCTCCAGGACGCCAGCCCAAGATCGGAGCTCAGATCTCCGGCCAAGGGAATTGTCAATTAATGCACCGTCAAGCCCAGCTCCAAGGTGCCATCTTGAATTATTGAAGCTCCCAGGCTCAGCATCACGATGACAGTCGAAGCCAGGCCCCGTCCTCCACTAGGTCTGCTCCCGCAAGCCCGGGACCCCAAGGCCGGAGCCGAGCACGAGCCTCCACCCAAGGTGGACCCCTCGAGATCGAGACCCATGGCAGGAGTTAAGGCTAACCTCCTCCGCTGCGAGGCACCCCTCCGAGCTCAGGTCCCTTGGGCTGGACAGCATCGTTGCCGATTAAAGACCGGACGACCCTCTGGCACCAAAGACCTGGGAAGCCCCCAGGCACCGACGAGCCCAGCTCCTTAGCGGCAAAGACCGGACAACCCTCCGGCACAAAGACCGGATGACCCTCCAGCAACGGCGAGCTTAGCTCCCCGGCAAAGGACTTGGGAAGCCCCCAGGTGACCAACGCGCTTCCGAGCCCAGCTCCAAGGCGCCATCTTAAATCATTGAAGTCCCCGAGCCCGGCTCCAGGATGCTAGCCCCAGACCGGAGCTCAGATCTCTGGCCAAGGGAATCTCCTCGACCAACGTGCTTCTGAGCCCAGCTCCAAGGCACCATCTCAAATCATCGAAGTCCTCGAGCCCAGCTCCAGGATGCCAGCCCCAGACTGGAGCTCAGATCTCCGGCCAAGAAAATCTCCTCGACCAACGCGCTTTTGAGCTCAGCTCCAAGGTGCCATCTCAAATCATCGAAGTCCCCGAGCCCAGCTCCAGGATGCTAGCCCCAGACCGGAGCTCAGATCTCCGACCAAGGGAACTCCTCAACCAACGCGCTTCCGAGCCCAGCTCCAAGGCACCATCTCAAATCATCGAAGTCCCCAAACCCAGCTCCAGGACGCCTGCTCAAGATTGGAGCCCAGATCACCGGCCAAGGGCACCCCTGAGCCATGCAACTCATCATCGATAACGTCCCCGGGCTCGGCCTCACGACGATAGCCGAAGCCGGGCCCTGTCTTCTGCTAGGTCAGCTCCCGCAAGCCCGAGATGCCTAGGCCGGAGCCAAGCACGAACTACCACCCAAGGCAGACCCCTCGAGATCGGGACCCATGGCTAGGAGTCGAGCCTAGCCTCCTCTGCCACGCGACGCCCCTTCGAGCTCAGGCCCCCTGGGTTGGGCAGCATCGTTGCCAATCAAAGACCGGATGACCCTCCGGCACCAAAGACCTAGGAAGCCCCCAGGCACCGGCGAGCCTAGCTCACCGACAACAAAGCCCAGAGAAGAGTCCTCTAGCACGAAGTCCTGGGAAGCCCCTAGGCACTGGCGAGTCTAGCTCCCCGGCAACAAAGCCCAGAGAAGAGTCCTCTGGCACGAAGACCTGGGAAGCCCCCAAGCACCGGCGAGCCTAGCTCCCCGGCATCAAAGACTGGATGACCCTCCGGCACCAAAGACAGGATGACCCTCCAGCATCGGTGAGCCTAGCTCCCCGGCAAAGGACCTGGGAAGCCCCCAGGCACCTAGTACCTCCGAGCCCAACTCCAGGATGCCAAGATCTGGAACTCAAATTTCCAGCGCCATAATTCCCAAGCGTCGACGTCCTTGAGATTGGCTCTGAGACACTGAGGTTCAAGACTCAGACTTCCGACACCAAGGATCTCAGCTTTCGACGTCTTCGAGCCCAGCTCCAAGACGGCAACCACTGAATTATGTCCCCAAGCAACTGGGTCCAAGGCCAATGTTTGTTAACGATGTGACCTCAAGCTCAATGCTGGGTCCGTGCCAGTCGAAGTCCTTGGCTCCCCTCTCGGACCTCCTTACACCAAAAAGAAGGAAGTAGCAAAGAAAGGGGAGAGAAGAGAGAGATGGGACATTCCACATTGCAGATTATGGAGACACCATGATTGCAAAAGAGAGTTTCATTATTGAGAAAGTTGATTACACTATCTTCCGGGCCCGACAGGCCAGGTGACTTGGTCAAAGAAGAAAGATAAAAGAAAGGTACAAGTGTAAGAAGAAAAAAGAGAGATCCTATCATAAGTAGCCGACTCCTTCTCCGGGCGTTGCACAACTGGGACCTCTTGTTGGGAATTGTGTTCCAAAGCCAATCGCCTGGGTTGTAGGTGGTTGTACTGAGTATTGTATTCATTTTGTAAATTAATAAAATTATTATTTGGCAGCTCATCACATATTGAATTTCCCTAAAAATGAACTCTTTCCTTATGATGAAGTGCTTAGGGCTACTCTAACTTCGATACAGAGAGGATGTATCGAATGGTCCTTAAATCTTGTTCACAGCCAAAGGATATATTGTATTGGACGGCAATATATCAAGTATAGGTTGTTGCAGTTCACATCATTTGGTTGTCCTCTTGACCAAATGAGTGCGGTGACACTGATGTGATCTGCAAGTGGGATATATGTTATCTCATTGAACGTGACTCCGTGAAACCTCTTTCTGCCAAAGGGATACTCACGATTGGATATGGGTATATGTGTCCCTCTGACCTGAGGTCATCACGGTTGCTTGCAAGCAACTCCCTGTGCTTTGGTACCGGACTACCCGGTTTTTTAATCCGGTGATGGAAGGTTTCTAGGTACAGGCAAGTACTTGTGGAGCAGTGATGGACCAAGATGGAATTGACCTGTCCGAACAGTTTGGATTGAATGTCTCGCTGTATCTCAATTTAGCAAATCCTCGGCCGGGGTAGCCCTAGTGAAGAGTTACTGGGCTTGCAAGATTGAGACACGTTGTCGACTGACTCAGTCTGGGTTGGCAGCCCAATATCAGTCGTCCTGAGCATTAGAGGTCAAAGGGATGAATTATACAGTAACCATATGCCAGAGGTTTGATAGTATGCTCCCGCATCTTCGACCTATCCGGATGCCGGGATCCATTGCTAGATGGTTTCATGTATTAGTACTGGAATCATTCCAGTACTACCGTATAGGTTCGGACCTATGAGGTCACACGCCACAGAGGATAACTCTCTGATCCGGTTACCGATTACGATTGGGAATCGTCTCAGTTTTATGGTCATGATATTTATTTGAGCACCTTTTTTTCCGGTCTTGCCCTTGTTTGAGTCAACCGAAAATTGTTCCAGGCTGACCAGGTCTGTGCCTGGATTTTTCTGAATCAATTTTGAACTGATTCGGAGCTAAATTCGGCCTCCAATTGGTTGTGAACCAATTGAAACAAATTTTAATTGGGCTTGGACCAGTTCAAATTAAATTGAACCGAATTTTTTAGGATTGGACCTTTGGGTTTAATTGATTTGATACCAAAATTTATTAAACCGGTTTTTCTTTTGAACCATAGTTTTTAATTGGGTTGAACCAGTTTTTTTTTGGACCGTTGGTTTTTCCTTTTGAATGGTTTGCACGCTGTTTTTTTTTTTTCTCGCTGGGCGAATTCCATACGGTGGAAGCCATTCGGCGCCTTTTCCTCTCCCCTCCACCCATTAGCCTTTAACCCTTTTTAATAGTCCTAATGGCCTGTTAATTTACGTTTTAAGCGTCCCACGTCGATTGGCCTTCCCAGCATTTTTTTTTCTCCCTGCTGCTACCTTATATTTGCTGCAGTCCCCTGGTTCTAAGAAGATGAGAAAACGTCACCGTGTGAGAAGAATATAGCCTGTGAGAATTCCTTTTGCTGGCTGAAAATTCTTTCCCTTTCCACCGGTGTGGTTGAGGGCTGTTTTTGGTGAGTGAAAGGAAGAGAGAAAGCTCCTTAATCCCTGTCCTGGTGCTCAAATTTGGAGGAAGACGAACTCTGTTTTGCTGAAAAATAGGTTCTGAAATTCTGCTCTTCCCTCCCACCGTTTCATGTCTTCCGGCGACTAGCATCAACCGAGAGACGGATCAGAGCTAGCCCCCGGCGTGTTCCCCCTCTTGAGAGTGTTTTACCGCGCACTTGGAAGCCGAATCGACCTCCTTGCAGCTGTCCTTTTCTGCTCTATTTTTGGTTGCAGGTTTTTCAGATTGCTGAATTTCTGGTGCTGATTTTGGCCGAAAGGAAGGGGATCAAAACCTTTGGATCATCTTCTCTCCTTTGAAGGAAGATCAACAAATTTGTTCCCTAGCTTTTGGTGCTGGAAGAGAGATCCTTTCGTTGGCAAAAACATTCCTCTGTTCTGCAGAAATTTTTGGTGGAAAGAATAGAAATCTGTCAACGTGCTGAAAGTGGAGGACAACAGGAATAAATTTATTCCTGTTATCCCTGCTATTCCAGGACTATACCAGATTTATTCCTGGCAGGAATAAGGTATGGATTTTGTATTTTACATTCATGCATGCCTAGATCTATGGATTTAAAATATTTTATAAACATTACATGCCCATGTTATAACATGTTTTAATCTGTGCATGCTTCCGATTGCGTTAGATCCTGCATGGAGCATGTTTTCGCTGTGCATTTTAAAATTATTTTAAAATACTTACCTGCTCCCTGTTGTTGCATGCTTAGGGTAGGCACCTGCAAACGTACCATTAATCTTTCAATGGTATCAGAGCCAGGTTGACAGGTGTAACATAATCTTGATGCATGTTAGATTAAAGAATAGTTTAATCTATTTTTGTATCCTGATAGTACTTTTAGGAACCTAGTTGAGACCTTCACCATGACCGTGTGTCTTTGACACGAAATGGATCGTCTGTGTTGGCCTTTTCAGAAGGATCCTTTAAGAAAATCTTGGAATTAAAATTGTTTTAGTTCAGATACAATTTTGACATGTATGTTAAATAATTGGGCCATGAAATGTTTATAAAATAAAATCTAGATATGATGCATGATGTAAAAAATGTTTTACATTGACACTTAATTAAAAATATTTTGATTAAATGTATGGCTTATTAAAATAAAATATTAGGTTTATGAAATCTAATTTGACATGAATAAGCCATTTTGGGTTAATTGGGTTAGTTATCTAATTGGGTCCTTAACTGGGTTAGACCTAGATTTAGTTGAACCGGATAAAAGAAGATTAATCAAAAGTTGATTAAGGTCCTTCTTTAGAACTATCTAATAGTTAGAATAGTTGATCCGTTCATCTAAAATGGATCCAATTAGTGGCTCTATGGACACCCGAGTCTTTAGGCTAATCTGATCGGGTCTGGTAAACCGACTGGTGTCGAGGTAGGTTTGGCATTAATGATCATGGTTGTATGAGGCTACCTCTTTCCTGGCCAACTTGGTTGGTGTCTAGGAAAGATGGTTAAAGACGGATACTCACCCATGATCTCACCTACCTGGCTAGTCGTGTCAACCAGAACTGATTGGAAAAGCTCAATGACTTGAGTTAACCCATGTCACCCAGGTTGATCGGTCTGACTGATCTTTAGGTTCCCATGGATCATTTATTGATTTATTTCAACCCTCCTGAAATCTGATTGATTCAGTGGGAGGATGATCCATGTCCTTGTATCTTCTCTTCTGTCACAGCTAAAAATCCTCTAAAATTATTAGGTCCTTAAAAGACTAAGTCAAAGAGTTGACAGTGTCTTAGCCTCCCATTAAGTTGGATAGAAATATGTCCACTAGCTTTGTGTGCATCGGCAGTTCCATAGAACGGGTGTACATCCGGCGAATGGAATTTCTATCTGATCGATGATGGTTCAGTGCAACCTCCTTAACGGGACCAGGTGGGCCAGCCATAGTCGGGCTTGGTCTTTAGTTAGCTGGAAGCATTGGATTTGTCATTTTAATGGTTGGACCTAACCAGAGACCCGCAATAGGAGGCCCCTAGACCGATTGGGGTATTCTCTGGGGAAAAATTCTATACTGAAAATTGTTTAGGGAAACAATTGGTTTACGAACCTACCTTTAGGCTCGTATGGGTGAGCTGGCCATAGTCGGGCTCATGCGAGGCCTATTGGATTTCAGTACCCACTTGAAAAAATGTTGTTTTCACGGGTTGGAGTCAGAGGCTACCAATATGAAAAATTAGTGGGAGAAACCTTTAGACTAAAGTCCAAGTCTTTTGGTTAAGTTATTAATTCATAAACTAATTTGGTCTTGTTTTCTTTTCATATGTCTTCAAACTTATCACTCCGGTCACTTCTCGATAACGAGAAGTTGAAGGGTCATAACTTCGATACTTGGTATCGAAGGTTAAGAATTGTTCTGGAGCATGAACGGATCCTCTATGTGATAACGGATCCGGCTCCTGAAATCCCTCCTGCAAATGCACGGAGTGCGGTCAGAGACGCTTACTTGAAGTGGGTTTCTGATCGGACTACTGTCCGTTGCATTATGCTTGCTGCGATGAACGACGAGTTCAGTCGCAAATTCGAGGAGGCCCAACCTGATGAAATCCTTCAAAATTTGAAGGAATCATTCGGCACCCCGGATGATGTAGAACGGTACAAAGTGTCTTGTACCATCTACAACTCCAAGATGCCGAATGGTGGTTCAGTCACTGATCATGTATTGTACATGATCGAGCTGATTAAAAAACTGGGCAAACTCGGATGCCCCTTGCACGAGCAGCTCGGCAAGGATGCGATCCTGAATTCTCTTCCCTCCTCCTATCTTGACTTTCTTGATCATTACAGAATGAACAAGCCTGCAGTCAACTACCATGGTCTTTTGGGGATGCTACAGACTTTCGAGAAAGACCACCAACTTAATAAGGGGGTGGTGAATTTAGTGGGAGGAAGTAGAGGTCGTCGTCCCTTTAAGAAAGGGAAGAAGAAAATAAATAAAAAGGGAAAGAAGGTGCAGAATGCTCTTGGCCCGAGTCAGACCAGGAAGTTTAAGGCTGATCAGTCTTCTGCAGAGTGCTTCTACTGCAAGAAGAAGGGACACTGGAAGAGAAACTGTCCTCTTTATATTGCGTCCCTTGATCCGAACAGGCCGAGAAAGCAGAAGTCTGCTGAACAAGGTATTTATATGATAAAACCTTGTAATTACTCAATTGTTGATACTGCTAACTGGGTATTGGATACTGGTAGTCCAATTCATGTTTGTAATTCATTACAGGGACTTCAAGTTAGCAGAAGATTTGAAGATGGAGAATAGTTTCTGAGCGTCGGGAATGGAAATCGTGTTCCAGTACTGGCGGTTGGAGTCCTATGTCTTGTCTTTGAGTCTTGTACTGTCGAACTAGTCGACTGCCACTATTGTCCTAGTTTCATTATGTGCATAATCTCTGTAGGCCTTTTGGCCAATTATGGTTTTGAACTGTCAATAAAAGGAGATTTTTGCAATATTATTTTGAATAATGCTGTTATAATGAAAGCTAGATTAAATAATGGCATATATGTACTATCAAGACCTGTTAGTGTAATGTACACTTCAAGCAAACGCCCAAGGTTAGATAATGTCAATTATTTGTATCTTTGGCACTGTAGACTAGGTCATATTAACCAAAATAGGATAAACAAGATGCGAGGAGATGGACTTCTCGAGGTCAGTGATTCTGAATCACTGCCCACTTATGAATCATGTTTACTTGGTAAAATGACCAAGTCACCTTTTTCTGGAAAAGGTGAATGATCTACAGAACTCCTAAGTCTAATACATACTGATGTATGTGGACCAATGACAATAAGTGCCAAAGGAGGATACAAATATTTCATTATATTTACAGACGACTTTTCGAGGTTCGGTTATGTCTTTCTAATGAGACATAAATCTGAGTCGTTTGAAATGTTCAAACGATACCGTAATGAAGTAGAAAAACAAACTGGAAAAAGTATTAAAACCCTTCGATCTGATCGAGGTGGTGAATACTTATCTGGTGCATTTTTGACATATCTTGAGGAGAATGGAATTCTCTCTCAGTGGACTCCTCCAGGAACACCACAGTTGAATGGTGTGCCCGAAAGGAGGAATCGAACCTTGTTGGACATGGTTCGATCAATGATGGGCTTTACAACTCTGCCGCTATCCTTTTGGGGATATGCGCTTCAGACAGCCTGTTACTTGTTGAATAATGTTCCGAGTAAGTCTGTTGTCTCCACTTCGTATGAGATGTGGAATGGACGTAAACCTTTAATCTCACACCTTCGGGTTTGGGGTTGTCCGGCTTACGTAAAACGTTTAGACGCAGATAAACTTGGTCCTAAGTCTGACAAGTGTTTATTCATTGGTTATCCTAAGAAAACCAAAGGATATTTTTTCTATTTGGAGAATGAACAAAAAGTGTTCGTTGCTCTTAGAGCTATCTTTTTGGAAAATGAGTTCCTTGGAGAAGGAACTATAGCCTCTAAAATTGAACTTGATGAAGTTCAGCCAATAGAAGAACCTGCACACTCTAAGGACATCATGGAACCGGCTGTGATTGACTCGCACCCTGAACCCATTAGGAGATCTGGTAGAATACCGCGTTAGCCGGACAGATACTACGGTTTCTTGGTCCGGGACGGCGATCCCATTGAGCTCAATGAGAACAATGAGGATCCAATCACCTATATGGATGCACTTCAGAGATCTGACTTTGAGGCATGGCTCGGAGCCATGCGATCCGAAATGGAGTCCATGGAAATCAACAATGTTTGGACATTGGTTGATCCGCCTGAAGGAATAAAATCCATCGGGTGTAAATGGATCTTCAAGAGGAAAAGGGGCGCAGATGGGAAGGTAGAAACCTATAAAGCCCGTCTGGTTGCCAAGAGGTATCGTCAGCGATATGGTATCGATTATGACGAGACATTCTCCCCTGTGGCAATGCTCAAGTCTATTCGGATCATGCTTGCTTTGGCAGCATATTTTGATTACGAGATCTGGCAGATGGATGTCTGAATCGCTTTCCTAAATGGGGAGCTGGAAGAAGAGGTGTATATGATACAGCCTGAAGGGTTCACGTCCACAGATGAATCAAAAGTATACAAGTTGCAGAGGTCCATCTATGGACTCAAGCAAGCATCTCGAAGTTGGAACTTACGGTTTGATAGGTGTATCAAATCGTATGGCTTCGTTAAGAACGGAGAAGAACCATGCATCTATAAATGGGTTAATGGTTCTGTGATTGTATTCCTAGTACTGTATGTTGACGACATTCTCTTAATCGGGAATGATGTCGCAGCATTACAAGGAATAAAGGTCTGGTTATCATCTCAGTTCTCTATGAAGGACTTGGGTGAAGCTTCTTACATACTAGGTATGAAGATCTATAGAGATAGATCTAAGAAGCTTTTGGGACTGTCCCAGTCTACGTACATAGACACCGTGCTGAAACGGTTCAGCATGAAAAATTCCAAGAAAGGCTATCTTCCGATAGATTCTGGAATTACTCTTTCCAAAAAGGATTGTGCGACAACTCCTGAGGAAAGAGAGCGCATGAGTAGAGTACCTTATGCTTCTGCAGTAGGCTCTATCATGTATGCTATGACTTGTACTAGACCAGACGTGGTATACTCATTAGGAGTGTGAGTAGATACCAGTCTGATCCAGGTGAGGTGCATTGGAAGGTGGTTAAGACCATCCTTAAGTATTTAAGAAATACTAAAGATCAATGGCTGATTTATGGAGAACCTGACTTGAAACTTATGGGGTACACTGACTCCAGTTTCCAGTCAGATAGAGATGATAGCAAGAGTGTATCAGGGTTTGTATTTATCCTGAACGGAGGAGCGATCTGCTGGAAAAGTTCCAAGCAAGCAGCTGTTGCAGACTCGGTATGCGAAGCAGAATATATTGCAGCATCAGATGCAGCAAAGGAAGCTGTGTGGTTGCAGAAATTCCTTCGAGAGCTAGGGGTGGCACCTTCCCTAGATGGTCCTGTTCCGGTGTACTGTGACAGCACTGGAGCCATTGCTCAAGCTAAGGAGCCAAAAGCTCATCACCGCACCAAGCACATTTTGTGGCGCTACCACCTCGTACGAGAAATCGTGGAGCGAGGCGACATCAATCTTCTGAAGATCGATGGAAAAGAAAATCTGGCCGACCCCTTCACTAAAGCCCTTGGAATCAAAGAGTTCGACTTTTGTAAATGGGAAATGGGTATAAGATACTCCTCTAATTGGCTTTAGTACAAGTGGGAGTTGTTGGAAATTGTGTCCCAAAGCCAATCGCCTGGGTTGTAGGCGGTTGTGCTGAGTATTGTATTCATTTTGTAAATTAATAAAATTATTATTTGGCAGCTCATCACATATTGAATTTCCCTAAAAATGAACTCTTTCCTTGTGATGAAGTCCTTAGGGCTACTCTAACTTCGATACAGAGAGGATGTATCGACTGGTCCTTAAATCTTGTTCACAGCCAAATGATATATTGTACTGGATGGCAATATATCAAGTATAGGTTGTTGCAGTTCATATCATTTGGTTGTCCTCTTGACCAAATGAGTGCGGTGACACTGATGTGATCTGCAAGTGGGATATATGTTATCTCATTGAACGTGACTCCGTGAAACCCCTTTCTGCCAAAGGGATACTCACAATTGGATATGGGTATATGTGTCCCTCTGACCTGAGGTCATCACGGTTGCTTGCAAGCAACTCCCTGTGCTTTGGTACCGGATTACCCGGATTTTTAATCCGGTGACGGAAGGTTTTTGGGTACAGGCAAGTACTTGTAGAGCAGTGATGGACCAAGATGGAATTGACCTGTCCGAACAGTTTGGATTGAATGTCTCGCTGTATCTCAATTTAGCAAATCCTCGACCGGGGTAGCCCTAGTGAAGAGTCACTGGGCTTGCAAGATTGAGACACGTTGTCGACTGACTCGTCTGGGTTGGAAGCCCAATATCAGTCGTCCTGAGCATTAGAGGTCAAAGGGATGAATTATACAGTAACTATATGCCAGAGGTTCGATAGTATGCTCCCGCATCTTCGACCTATCCGGACGCCGGGACCCATTGCTAGATGGTTCCCTGTGCTAGTACTGGAATCGTTCCAGTACTACCGTTTAGGTTCGAACCTATGAGGTCACATGCCACAGAGGATAACTCTCTGATCCGGTTACCGATTACGATTGGGAATCGTCTCGATTTTATGGTCACGGTATTTATTTGAGCACCTTTTTTCCCGGTCTTGCCCTTATTTGGGTCAACCGAAAATTGTTCCGGACTGACCAGGTCTGTGCCTGGATTTTTCTGAATCAATTTTGAACTGATTCGGAGCTAAATTCGGCCTCCAATTGGTTGTGAACCAATTGAAACAAATTTTAATTGGGCTTGGACCAGTTCAAATTAAATTGAACCGAATTTTTTGGGATTGGACCTTTGGGTTTAATTGATTTGAACCCAAAATTTATTAAACCGGTTTTTCTTTTGAACCATAGTTTTTAATTGGGTTGAACCAATTTTTTTTTGGACCGTTGGTTTTTCCTTTTGAACAGTTTGCACGCTGTTTTTTTTTTTTCTCGCTGGGCGAATTCCGTACGGTGGAAGCCATTCAGCGCCTCTTCCTCTCCCCTCCACCCATTAGCTTTTAACCCTTTTTAATAGTCCTAATGGCATGTTAATTTGCGTTTTAAGCCTCCCACGTCGATTGGCCTTCCCAGCGTTTTCTTTTCTCCCTGCTGCTACCTTATATTTGCTGCAGTCCCCTGGTTCTAAGAAGATAAGAAAACGTCACCGTGTGAGAAGAATATAGCCTGTGAGAATTCCTTTTGCTGGCTGAAAATTCTTTCCCTTTCCACCGGTGTGGTTGAGGGCTGTTTTTGGTGAGTGAAAGGAAGAGAGAAAGCTCCTTAATCCCTATCCTGGTGCTCAAATTTGGAGGAAGACGAACTCTGTTTTGCTGAAAAACAGGTTCTGAAATTCTGCTCTTCCCTCCCACCGTTTCATGTCTTTTGGCGACTAGCATCGACCGAGAGACGGATCAGAGCTAGCCCCCGGCGTGTTCCCCCTCTTAAAAGTGTTTTACCGAGCACTTGGAAGCTGGATCGACCTCCTTGCAGCTGTCCTTTTCTGCTCTGTTTTTGGTTGCAGGTTTTTCAGTTTGCTGAATTTCTGGTACTGATTTTGGCTGAAAGGAAGGGGATCAAAACCTTTGGATCATCTTCTCCCCTTTGAAGGAAGATCAACAAATTTGTTCCCTAGCTTTTGGTGCTGGAAGAGAGATCCTTTCGTTGGCAAAAACATTCCTCTGTTATGCAGAAATTTTTGGTGGAAAGAACAGAAATCTGTCAATGTGCTAAAAGTGGAGGACAACAGGAATAAATTTATTCCTGTTATCCCTGCTATTCCAGGACTATACCAGATTTATTCCCGGTAGGAATAAGGTATGGATTTTGTATTTTACATTCATGCATGCCTAGATTTATGGATTTAAAATATTTTATAAACATTACATGCTCATGTTATAACATGTTTTAATCTGTGCATGCTTCCTGATTGCGTTAGATCCTGCGTGGAGCATGTTTTCGCTGTGCATTTTAAAATTGTTTAAAATACTTACCTGCTCCCTGTTGTTGCATGCTTAGGGTAGGCACCTGCAAAAGTACCATTAATCTTTCACCTCTCCCTCCTCCATCTCCGTCGCTAGGGCATGCTCCTGGGCGACCTCCACTGGAGGAGCAGGTTCAGCTGCTAGAGCCGCTGAGATCGGATCAGCAACCTCTGGATGTGGCGCAGGTGATGCCCTCATCGCCGTCGGTGTCGGCTCCTTGGGGCCGGGCACCGCCGAAGTCGCTGGGGCTGGAGCAGCCCCCTGCCCTACTGCCATCGTCGTCATTGCAGAGGAAGCCTTCTTCCCCGGAGTCCGGAGCGCGGCCAATCGCTCCTCGGATAGAATACCCCGCAGCTGCTGGCGGCAATAAGCAAACCCCTTGGCAAAAGAGTCCGTCGCTACCTCCTTGAAGTCCTTGAGGTACTCAGGAGAAGCTTTGAAGGCGGCCACTATGCCAGCGGCGTCCCTTCTGGCGCCCTCCACCTTGGTCTTTTCGGTGGCCACCAGGTCCTCAGCGCGCTCGGCCTGACGGATCACCGCCGCCATTCCCTTTTCGGCGACCTCGGCATTATGGCTGGCGGCAGCAGCCTTCTTCTTGGCCTCAGCAGCCCTCCCCTCAGCCTCAGCGGCCCTCTTCTCCACGGCCACCACCTTCCTCTCAGACTTGACCCAGAGCTCCTTCAGTCGAGTCCTCTTTGATTCGAGCTCACTTTCGAGCTCCTTCTTCGCCCGGACGAGGTCGTCAACCTCGCCCGCGAGGCTCTTATTTCTGAGGAGGGCATCCTGGGCATCTCGGCTCTTCTCTCTCGCCTAAGCCCGTAGAGATTCGAGCTCAGTCAGTCACTTCTTCTCCCCTCTGGCCCAATTCCAGTAGAAGTCCCGCCGATCACCGAGAACGAGTCTGTTGATCCTAAAATTGGTAAGGATTTCAATTTTGCAAATAATTTATATAATTTCTATAATGGATATGCAATGAGAGTAGGTTTTGGAATCACAATAGTGTGTAGTTGGTCCAAGAACAACAAAGAAATATGCTTCAAGCACCTGGCATATTGGAGGTAAGGAAAATCTAGAAAAATTGATAACTCCATGAATCCTAGGGATACTAGCAAAATTGATTGTAAGGCTTCGATAAAAGAAAGACTAAATTCTAAAAATGGTAAGTGGATATTGGTTGATGTTTTTCTAGAACATAACCATGAGCTGTCCATATCATCAGCTAGTTATCTACGGTCCCATAGGAGGATCAGCATACCAGAAAAGGTAGAGATCAGCAATTTACATACCGTGAATATTTTCATAAATCAAATATACTCTGTCATGGCTAGAAAGAAAGGGGTAGAAGATAATTAGATTTCACAGAAAAGGATGCTCATAATTTTATCTATCGAGAATGTCAGAGTCAGCCGAAAGAAGGAGATGCACAATCAATGGTAATCCATTTCACACAAATGCAAGTAAAAAACTCAAATTTCTTTTATACTTTTGACCTGAATGATAATTGACAGCTTAGAACTATCTTCTGGATCCATCCTAGGTCAAGATTAGCAAGCCTTACTTTAATAATGTACTGATCTTTGACTCAACCTATTTGACAAATACATATCAAATGTCCTTTTGTCCATTTATCAGAGTTAACCATCATGGACAGTCCACATTGCTTGGTTGTGCATTGTTATCAAATGGGACGACTGAGACATTTAAATGGATATTCCAATCATGGCTGGATGCAAATGGTGGTCAACCACCTAATGCCATCATAACTGACCAAGATAAGGCAATCGAGGCTACTGTCAGGGATGTTTTTCCCAATTCACGACATAGATTTTGTCTTTGGCATATTTTAAAAAATATTCATGAAAAGATTGGCCATATTTGCACTGCAAATCCTAAATTTATGGTTGAGTTTGAGGAGGCGATATATGATTCAGTTACCATAGTATCTTTCGAGGAAAGATTGGCACATTTAATAGAGAAATATGTAGAATGCAAGGCCGTATATTGATTAAATGACATATATAAATGTCGGGATAAATGGGTTCTAGTTTATCTTAAAGATACATTTTTTGTAGGTTCCTACTGAGTCATTTAATCAGCCCGAGTTCATTGTTGACTTACCGGATACGGAGCACATCCAAGAGGAAACGGAGGAAGGAGCATTTTCTCAACAAACCCATGAGGCTGAGCCGGGTTCTAATCCAAGCAAAATTCCAGGTAGCAAAGATCCTTACTCAAATGGTACTGTTGATTCCGAGTTAGAAAATGATATTCTTAATATGCCCATAGCTTGGAGGAAAGGAGTTAGATCATGCACTCAGCATCCCATTGAAAATTTTATTTCTTATGATAAGCTATCACCTATGTTTCGTGCATTCACTTCTAGCATCACAGAGATACAAGTTCCTCAGAATATTCAGGAAGCTTTCAAGTATCCTAAGTGGAAGGTGGCAGTCGATGAGGAAGTTCGGGCACTGGAAAAGAATGGTATATGAGAAATTACTGACCTTCTAAGAGGTAAGAAACCGATTGGGTATAAGTGGATTTTCACAGTAAAGTACAAGGCGGATGGTAATGTGGACAGGTATAAGGCTCGGTTGGTCGCCAAAGGATTCACCCAATCATATGGTATTGACTATCAAGAAACTTTTGCTCCAGTTGCCAAGCTCAACACTGTTCGTGTACTTTTATCCTTGGCAGCTAATCTTGATTGGTCGCTTCACCAACTTGATGTGAAAAATGCCTTCCTCAATGGTGACTTAGAAGAAGAAGTTTACATGGACATCCCTGCTGGACTTGAGACTACATCGAATTTCAACAAGGTTTGTAGACTCCGAAAATCCTTGTATGGTCTCAAACAATCTCCCAGAGCCTGGTTTGAACGGTTCACTAAGGTAGTGAAAGGGTTTGGATTCATTCAATGTCAATCCGATCACACATTGTTTGTGAAACACTTCCCAGAAGGGAAGCTGGTCATTATCATTGTTTATGTGGACGACATAATTGTGACCGGTAATCATGAAGAGAAATTTGACTTACTTAAAAAATTACTGACAAAGAAATTTGAGATCAAAGATCTTGGGAACCTCAAGTACTTTCTCGGAATAGAGATTGCTAGGTCAAAGAAAGGTATAGCAGTCTCACAACGCAAATATGTTCTGGACTTACTAAATGAAACAGGGATGCTAGGATGCAAGCCAGCAGAAACACCTATGAATACAACTGTCAAACTGGAAGAAAATGATGGAAGTGCACTTGTTGATAAAGGAAGATATCAACATCTTGTGGGGAAACTCATCTATCTTTCTCATACAAGGCCAGACATCGACTTTTCCGTTAGTATGGTAAGTCAATTCATGAATAATCCAACTGAAAAACACATGATTGCTGTGACCAGAATATTGAGGTACCTCAAAATGACACCAGGAAAGGGGCTCTTCTTTCAAAGAACAACAAAGAAAGAGATTGAGATTTTCTCAGATGCAGATTGGGTAGGTTCAGTGAATGATCGGAGATCAACTTCTAGCTATTGTTCGTTTGTTTAGGAAAACTTGGTTACATGGCGAAGCAAGAAACAGTCAGTGATAGCCCGTAGTAGTGCTGAAGCAGAATTCCGTGCTATGGCACAAGGTATCTGTGAGGGAATTTGGTTGAACAGGCTGTTAGAAGAATTACGGGTTCCATTGAAGCATCCCGTAGTGTTATACTGCGACAACCAATCCGCCATCAGTATTACTAAGAATCCAGTTTATCATGATCGAACTAAGCATATGGAGATAGATCGTCACTTTATCAAAGAAAAGATTGAAAAAGGAGTTTTCAAAGTCAGCTATACTCCAACAAACCGTCAAACTGCTGATATTCTCACAAAAGCTCCTGCTCGAGTTAATTTCAACGATCTGACGAAAAAACTTGGAATGATCAATATCTACAATGCAGCTTTGAGGGGGAGTGTTGGAAATCAAGCCACATCACCACATGCCTAAATAAGTTTCTCCTCCATATTTAGCATTCCTCCTTTCTTCCTTTGACTTTCCTAAATTTATGTAATTGATTTAGAAGTAGTTTTAGGATAATCATACTATCTGTATGATTACCCATTCTAGCAAGATAATTGATTCACCTTTCTGAAATTGAGACAATCCCATTCCGGAATTGTCTCAAATATGTAAGCTATTTATATATGCTTTCTTTCATTATTCAAGTAATTTAAATTTTAATTTTTTTTAAAAAATTTTACAAGAGGTCTGGTTCGAGAAGTACAGGTTCAATATCCAAGGAATTCAAGGGTTGACAAAGAGAATAGCGACGAGCAAATTTTTCAGACCGTTGCTGGTTGGCGACACGGGGGTGGCTGTGGTGGATTTTTATGGAGATCTGGTTGTCTATGATCTAAAAAATCACACATGCTTCAGGATTGAAGTAATGACAAGGTTGGGGACTTTTATTTTCTGCACAAGGAGAGCTTGGTCAGGCCAGGCTTCATGATTTCTTGAAAACAGGATGCATGCCAAGATATATAGTTTTCATTGTTGCATCATTGTATGGGTTGATGGAAACTTTTGGTCTCAGGAGCACAAAGATAATGGTGGGAACCAAAATGCAGTAGATATATACTGGTTCAGCCTTGAAATATTTTGGTGGCAGCAAAACGGTTGTTACTTTCTGGATTTTTTTTTCTTTTTCAACAATATGAATATTATTGTATATGAGAAGTTAAATTTGTGGCTTTTACCAAAGCTTCCATTAAAGGGAGCAAAAGAAAATCAATCATTTTTTTATACGAAAGATACAACCTGAGCACTTAGGCATGCCAAACAAATATTAGAAGTCAGAACTTTGATTTTTGTTAGTGATGGATGTAGCTTGAAGGGTCTTTTTTTCAAATAGTACTCAAAAGTACATACCACGCCAGATATTAGATAAAGAATATTTTGAGTTGCTTAGGATGTTAAGAGATGTACTCATGCATGGTCATGAGTTTGGGTTTTGTCCTAGGTAACATAGAGATAAAGTTAATATATCCCTTCTTTTTTTCAAAGGCAAAAAAAAAAAAAAAATCTTTCCGGTTTACAATTAAAAAAGAAATTCCTTGTAACTTTTCAATATACTAGTAAATAACCCCTATCGCCCAAAGTCCAATATATGATACTTTTTAGAACACTTCTTATATAATGACATATATGTTATGTTATGGTATAAGTATACATCTTCCATCTAAGATCAATAAACAATACAGCATTATTTTATAAATTCTTATTTTAAAATTATATGTTTATTTTCCATCAAAAACTTAAGCCCATAAATGATATATTAATCAATATATGTAATGCATTTAATACCAAAAAAAATTACTTATACGACAAATTTGAAAATAAAATTTTAAGTAATTAGAGAATATTTTAATAAAAATTAAGATAATAGTGGATAGATACGGAGAAAATTAAAATGGAGGATACGAGCCATAGATAATTTAACTGACTAAATAACAGAATAAAAATTAGAATGGAGAAAAATTATCGCATGACCAATCGTGGGGTTTGAGAGCCTTACCAAAGTTAAACAAGTTGAACCACTACGATGGTAGCGCGGTTCCGTCCTTATAAATTATCACGAGTTTGAGACATGATTTCTCGGATGATTCGATTAAATTTCAGAATTTTTTGGACACGCGTGATTGAAGACGGAGCGGCTGTTACTCCGGTACCATAATGAAGTTAGGTTAACGTACTAACCGGTTGGTAAAGAAGGTACACGAAAAAATATAGTCTGAATCGAACAATCATTTAACGGACTAGAAATCAGAATGGAGAGCTACACCGAGATTTACCTATCCTCATCATTTTTTTTTAAAATATCTTTTTTATCAAAATAAAAAAAAAAAATTGAACAAGCTGACGGCAGGCGAGACCCCCTACGTGGCTCCACCTAACTCAAGAGAAGGGTGGGAAAGTGAAGAAGAGAGAGAGAGAGAGGGTGAAATAAGGGTTTGACGCCTCCTCTCTTGGCAGGGGAGAGAGGCCATGGGAGCGGGTGGTGGTACGGGTGATCACGACCAGCGATAGGTGGCGATAGCCGATGGCAGACGGCCGATGAATGAACGAGAAAGAGAATTAAGAAAGTAGAACTCAATAATCGAAGATTCAAATCTCGACTTCGGTCGTCGGCGGTCGATGATCCACCGTGAAGCCACAAAGATTGCAAGAGGCCTTGGCCGGAGATCCAGCGAATGGCCGAAACAGGGGAGCGGTGGTCTCGGCTCGATATCCGGCGATTCCTTGATGGAATCCAGCCGGCAGAGGATCAACAGAGAAGGGAGTAAACCGAGAGAGAAGACGGATGGGTCGAGGGTGCTTCATACCTTCTTTCCGGCGAATACCGGCCACGGCCACAATGACGATGGCGGAAGAAGAAATCCGCCATCGAAAATCGAGAAGAAGAGGAAAGAAAAGAGGTTTGGGGGAGGGTTGCATCTCACGGGACGTGTTGGGGTGATTGTATAGGTGGTGGTTCGCCGGAGTTGGAGAAAGCGTCGAAGTCCGTCTCCGCGTCGAACGGGGATTTTGCCTCGATCGTATTTTGGAGGGGCCCTTCAGGCCTCGCTCCGCCACCGGGCCGGGCCAAAGGAGCCAGGCTAGGCCTAATAGAGCTGCCAGTGGACCAGGCCGACTTGGATTAGACTGCCAATGGGCCAATCTACTAACATTTGATGTATGTGATGGCATGGAGGAAACTAATCATGCTCCATCGAGCCCTCCAGCAGTAATGACCGTAAAAATGATAATTAGTAAAATATTTTTATTGCTGCAGATATTTCTTGACCAGGTTCAGTCGGTTTAGCTGCAGCTCTCCTCTCCTGTTTCCTGCAAAAAAGTTTCAAGGACCGGTTGTGGCCACGTGGTGCCAGGATGAGGCAGCGTCGTGGAACTAGTGGAGTAGTGGCGCCGATGTATCAAGATTTCATTGCAACCAAATTCCGGTACCAGCTGGACGAGGCTTTTGGAGTCCCCCGGGGCTACCTTTGGAGTGGCTCACCTTGGATCAATGCAAGCTCTTCCAAAGTGGATCGGTTGGACCTCAATCGGAGGGGATATGTCGGACCTCAACTGAAGCGGGTCGATCGGATCTCAGTAGGAGTGAGTCGGTCGGACCTTAGCAAGAGTGGGCCGGTCGGATGTCAGCCAGAGTGGGCCGGTTGGACCTCAGCTAGAGTGGGTCGCTCGGACCTCAACAAGAGTGGGCCGGTCGGACCTCAGCGTCGGTCCGGTTCGAAGATGAGCCGATTGGGTATAACAGTTGATCCCTTGCTCCTAGCCTTCGAGGGGACTTGCGGCTTCGAAGGACGAGAGTATCATTTGATCTTTAATGCGTATGTCCTTGGGATGATCGCGGAACTGGTCAGGTATACTGCGACCGATCGTTTCCTACTCCAAAGTCCTGTGCCCAGGACAGATATCAGCACCGCGTTGGAAGCGGGGGGAGAGGTAGTTAATGCAGATGGGGCGCAATGATAAGTGGTCAGCCTGGCCTGCCCGACTGTCGAGCTTCAGACATGACCTGGGTGACATGGCGAGATCCAAGTGGTTGGCGCTGCGTCCGAGGTGAGTAATCCACTGCTGGTCTGGCGGTCACGCGGATCATGGTTTGGACGTACTTCGTCGCGTCTCATCGGCTTCTCCGTTGGATTGGACAGTCGCACCGTCTGACAGCTGATTGCGGCGCTCGAGAGGCAGTGGGAAGTGGCCCCTCGGAGGGCTATAAAAAGAGATGTTGAGAGCCCCCGGGAGGGAGTTTCTTGCTACAACTGCGCTCGAGGAGAAAAAAACGTCCCCTTCCCCCACTTTTGCCTTCTTAGGAATCCCAACCTCCAGGTTAGTTTCCTCAGCCTTCTTCTTTATAACAGTTATGGCTTTCAGCAGCCGTGGCTCCGTCCATAGGGATAGGGAACCAGGTCCAAATAGTATCCCATCAGAGATGACCCGGGAGAGGGTTGAGGGCCTCAGGTGAGATACAACATACCCTCCACCTTGTATTTGACCATCCCAAATTGGGAGGGAAGGGTGACTGGTCCGCTAAACCTAGGAGCCCTCCCAGTGTACGAGGACCATTTCAAAGCCGGTCTTCGATTTCCCTTACACGACTTTTTTGTCAAAATCTTTAATTCTTATAGGGTGTCCCCCACGCAGCTGACCTCTAATAGCATTCGGGCAATCAGCTACTTTATGGTCCTTTGTAAGAGGGCCAAAGCCGAGCCAAGGGTGTCCCTTTTTGCCAATTTCTTTCTCTTGAAGAGGGATTTCCAAAGTCAGGAATGGTGGATGTTCAGTCCCCGCCATGGTCAGAGGATTTTAGGGGGTCTTCCATCGACCATTCATGGGCCCAGTTCTTTTACATAGATAGCCTGTAGCCCTAGGGCTTCGAGCCGATGTGGAGGGAGCCGAAGTCGAATGCCGTAGACGGGAGAAAGGTGCTGAGGGCTGATGAGGCTGACTTTAATAGAATGGAGGGGGTCAGTCCGACATTTGTATTTGATCTGCTTCGGGAGGATAGCCTCCATATTGCCGGGATCAGTAGCCTCCCATACCTAGGTAGGATAGAGGACACTGTCCTAGGTTCTTCATACACTTCGTTGGCCTTATTCCTCTGCTGCTGACTCTGACTCTGTTCTGTGACAGGAGGGAAAATGAAGCCGGACCGAGCAAAGATCATGGCACGGGTGGCCAAGAAGAGGGACGTCTAGCTTGCAGAACCGGCCACGGAAAAGCCAAAGAGGCAACGAGTAGAAGAGCCGGCCGTGACCGTCGTGTCAATAGATCTGACGACAATATAACTCTATCGGAGCGACGGGTGGTGAGGGCACCTGAGCCCTCATCATCCATCAGGTAGTCGGTCGCTTGACCGGAGGGAGAGGAATCCGGGCCAATCGACTTGGAGACTGCCCCAACCTCGCCTTCGGTTGAATTAATAGAAGAGGCTCCCCAAACGGATAGAAGGAAGGGAGCAACTGAAGAAGGGGAAGCCATCAATGCCAGGTTCGAGGCATACTGGCACTGGCACGGCCTCCACAATACGGAGCACGCCAAGGAGCTCCTCAGGGAGTCAATGACGAAGCCCGACTGGGAGGAGTCGGGCAAAAGAGAACTGAACGAGGTGGTGAAGACCGCCTACCTTGACCTGATGAAGGTAGGTCACCATCCTCTTGCCTCATTCTTCTCATCTTCATCTCTTCGTACCCGACTGACCTAGATTTTCCATTGCAGCTTGTCTACGGGGTCGTATTGATGGACAACGGCATCGGCAAGCTTTATTACACAATAAAGGTGATAGCCGTGAAGCTCTAGGAGTCGAAGGCGGCTAGAGCTGCGGCGGAGGCGCCACAAAAGGCCACTGAAGAAGAGCTGTCAGCCCTTTAGGTCGAGGCAGAAGCTCAGAAGAAGCAGGGGGAAGACCTGTAGGCCCAGTTGGTTGATCAGGAGGCCAGCCTGAAAAGGAAGAAGAAGAAGCTGAGTTCCCTTGCTTGTTGGCTTGAGAAGGAGGAGGCACGGGCAGTCGAAAATGAGAAAAACTGGTAGGACCAGCAATTTATGGTGGGGAAGTACATGTCCCTGCTAAAGGAGTCCGAAGAACAGATGGCTGAAGCGGCTGATGAGGCCGTAAAAAAGTATTAAGCTTCTGACAGCTTCAAGAAGGAGATGGAGGAGGCTGGGGTAGTCGGCTTTGATTATGGCTACAAGGAATGCCTGTCGAAGGTCGACGACGCCTTCTTGGAGCTTGACCTTGCCTTCCTGCAGCTGCCAAAACGAGCGGAAGAGGAAGTGGAAGAAGAAGTGGGCTCGATTGGCAATGGGGCTGAGGCCGAGTCTATCGCTAATACGGGATTGGCGGACATCCCAGTCGGAGCTTTGAGTGCGGCACAAAAGGCCGAAGCCGAAGCTGAAGCCAAAGTCTCTCTTGTATATCCATAAGGTCAGACTTAGATTGTTTGTAAAAGTTTGCCCTGCTCCTTGTAAAAACTTTTTACCAAGGAATGATAATATATATTTTTTTGAAGTCTTTTGTATTTGTTTCTTCTAAGTTTGTGTCAATCGGATTAGTCCGAGCTCTTTTCCTAGCGTTAGTCCGTCAGTTCACCCGAACGTAAGTCTCCGGAAATAACTATCGAACAGTTGCTTAGTCCGAAGCCAAATTCTTAGAAATATTTCTAAGTGTTGGTCCGTCGGCTCACCCGAACACAAGTCTTCGGAAATAACTATCGAACAGTTGCTCAGTCTGAATCCAAATTCTTAGAAATATTTCTAAGCGTAGAAGAGCTGGTTTAGTTTGAAATCCTCTTTCCTTTTAGAGATATTTTTGAGGAAACCTTGAACTTAGCTATTTGTAGGGCAATCTTCCGAGTGCTTAAGGATTCTGAGTCATATTTCCCAAGCGAGGTCGGACCTTCACGTGGGCTGTTTTAAAGCCTTTGCCGATTGGAGTTGGACTTTCGGATGTGGGCTATCCTAGAGCCTCTGCGACTAGAGTCGGACTTTCGGATGTGGGTTGCCCTAGAACCTCTGCTAACCAAAGTTGAACTTTCGGATGTGTTCGTGATCGTGGTGGAACCGACAGTACTTGTCTCTGCTCCTGGATGTGGATGGGCCCCTCATCGGACGAGGCCTTTGCAGGAAGGTTTCGTTTTTAATTTTCATGAGGATTTTCTTTCTCGGAAGGGAGAGGGGTGCATAAGTTTCGAACCTCCTGGAAAAGTCCTTCGGCTTTGGGCTGCGGCATCAGGCCGAGGGGTTGCCATCGCTAGGAGGTCGGACTTCGGGAGCCTTGTCGCTTCGCTTCTTGGGGGCCGACCTCCCTTCTACCTGGCATCTGCTCGCTGCTTGCTCTTCTACCAGGGTATACTTTTGCGCTCGGGCCAGTAGCTCGGAGTAGCTTGTCGGGAACTTCTTGTCCAAGAAGAATGTGAGCCTGGACGAGCGCAGCCCTCTCTTGAAGGCCGACATAGCTACGTCTTCATTAAGATTCGAGATCTCCATGGCCGCTGAGTTGAATCGTGCCATGTAGTCTTGGAGGGTTTCTCCTTCTTTTTGCAGCATGAGAAAGAGGCAGTCCATGTTCCTCAGCGTCTGACTGCAAGTCCTAAAATGGGAGAGAAAATCTTTCCAATTGGAAAAAGAAAGGAATTGTACCTGGTCGGATAGCGGAGAACCACATCTAAGTGGCCTTCTTGAATGTCGCAGGGAAGGCAATGCAGTGGAGGGCATCATAGGTGCCCTGCACCATCATATGGGCCTTGTAGGTGCCCAGATAATCCAGCGAGTCGGTGGTGCCATCGTGGGCGTCCACCTGAGGAATCTTGAAGTAGCGGGGGATAGGATTCCCCATGATTTTGGCAGAAAAAGGCAAGCAGGAATTGTACGCTTCCCCTCCATCTGCTTTTTGCTGATCGACCAGCACAGTGATATGCTCCTCCATGTGCTGGAGTTTGCTGGTGTAGTCTCTCGGGACCTTGTTGCAGTACTGACCGTTGTCAGGGACTGAGTTAGCAGAGGAGGGTGAAGCGGACCTCACTCTCTTCCCATCAGCATGAGACCCCCGGGACCTTCGGAGCTCCAAAGCAGCATAAGAGCAGGGTTGAGGGGCTCCTTGTCGTCAGCTTCCCTCAGCAGCAGGTGGAGGTTGGTGCGAGACGTTGCGAGTGGCTACTGTCGGTTGTTAGCCACATCTTGGAGGTTCTGAACCACGGTGCCGAGTGTATCAATGCAATTTAGCAGGGTTTGGAACTGCTGTTGTCCCAGGGTGATGGTGGGCTTGACTACGTCATTCTCCCAAAGAGGTCCTTCCGACCTGGATGGGGAGTGACCCCTCCTGATGGAGGTGTTTTGGGCTCTTCTCTTTGACTTCACTCTGCCTAGTGGGTGGATTCTTCCTTTTAGAGAAGGGAAAATGCCATCCTTCCTCTAGCGCCAATCTGTTGCTGCAGATTCTCCCATACCAGGTTTGGTCAGCTTGGCTAGAGCGCTCCTCTCCTGGTTCCTACAAAAAAGTCCCAAGGGCCGGTGGTGTTCCGGTGGGGGACACTCCAATGCTTAAGTTAGCGGGAGTTTGTGGGCAATAGAATGGAGGAATCGAAAGGAATCAGCTTGTGGAGAGGGAAAGAGTCTCCTTACCACCCAGAATTCTCCATTTTACCTTATATAGGTACGGAACATTACCAGAATCTATTAGGGGCTAGGCATGGAATGATCAATCTGCCCCTAGGAGAATCCGGGAGTGGCCACGTGGTGCCAGGATGAGGCAGCATCATGGAACTAGTGGAGTAGTGGCACCGATGTGTCAGGGTTCTGTTGCAATCGAATTCCGGTACCAGCTGGACGAGGCTTCTGGAGTCCCCCAGGGCTACCTTTGGAGTGACTCACCTTGGATCAATGCAAGCCCTTCCAAAGTGGGTCGGTCATACCTCGGCCAGAGGGGGTCTGTCGGACCTCAACTGAAGCAGGTCGATCGAACCTCAGCAGGAGTGGGTCGGTCAGACCTTAGCAAGAGTAGGCCGGTCGGACCTTAGCCAGAGTATGCCGGTCGGACCTCAGCTGGAGTGGATCACTCGGACCTCAGCAAGAGTGGGCCGGTCGGACCTCAATTGGAGTGGGTCGCTTGGACCTCAGCAAGAGTGGGCCGGTCGGACCTCAGTTGGAGTGGGTCGCTCGGACCTCAGCACTGAGCCGGTTCGAAGGTGAGCCGATTGGGTATAATAATCTTCATAGAAGAAACTTATCAAACTTTGAGTGCAAACTTTATAGCAAGTAAATTTGCTCATGTTATAGCGTTACTAAATTATAATAATCACAAACATATGCTGGATCTGATAGGTCTTGCTGCCAATAAATTACCCTCTTGAGTAAAAGTACTCGGTGGATGCGCGTGAAAGAGATGTCAGTCAGGCTTGACTATTTATAATCCTCGATATAGAACGTTGTGGATAGTCGATCTTTCACTTAGTCAGTTATCTAGTAAATCAATAATCGATAGTCATCTTTTTCTCTACCATCTCCTCCTCCTCAGTCATTCTTGCATACATAAAGGCCCGGAGATCATACAATGCATGCATTGAGATAATTAAGCTGAATTAAAGTAATGATCCAATAGGCCTAAGTAGCACCAAGCAAAATGAAAAATTTAGAACATGCAGAATAATAGTTGAGATCAAATCAACTTATAGATAGTTTTGAAAGGAGAGGTGTTAAACATATGAGAAACAATTTTGTAGTCATTTAATTTTATGCCAAATTGTCCCATGCTCTTAAGTCCTTGCTATTACATAGAACAAACCGATCCTTGAAACAATAGAATGATTGGTGTGGACACCAAAAGCAGAAAGAAACTTCACTCCAACAAGAATTTGACCACACGAGGAAGAGAAGACACACCAACCAAGCAAGAGAGAAGGACCATCAACTAGGACCCACTTATGGCACCATATCAATAAAGATGCCACATCAGCAAGATTTAATCAAGTGACCCCACTTGGCACCACATGTCATCCTGAAATTCATTTCCAAGTAGAAGGCCACCTCAACATGCCACGTCATCAGCCAAGGATGCCACCTCACCAGCCACCTCATCACCTTTGGGCGCCAACAAAGGAAATTCAAAAGAATCCAAAGGTGGCTGACCAAAGGAAAATTCAAATTCAAGGAGGTCGGCCACATCCCTCCCAAATCCTTTGTAACCAAACCCTCCACCAAATCCTCCAACCCCCCTTGTAACCCACCTTAATCTATGGGTTTCAAATTTCAAATGAGTTGTAAGGCTTTTTTTTTTAAGCCGTTGGACATCCCATTGAAAATCTATTGATGAAGATGAATGAAAAATGAAGTTGAAGTTGAAGTTGTAGTCTTATGTTATTTCTTTGAGTGATTGTTCCTAAGCCCCCCCCCCCCAACTCGAATCTACTTTCTTCTCCAAGCCATCCAACGTTAAGTTCAAGAAGGAGACATTGGAGCCGGCCAAACCATCTCAGACTTCCTTCCTTGCTCATAAATTATTCCATCCCTTCCATATGCTTGCTTTCTTCTTCCTTAACTTTTGATCTTCATTACAGGGTCCTTCGAAGTCTTTGAGTTGTGAACAGGGTTCCCCTTGACAATGAACCAACAAGCTGAAGCCCAAGCCCAGCGTTCTGATCTCTGTTATCCAAGTTCTCCAGTTCAGAGCATCGGTAGTTTCAAGGTTTGAAATCATTAGAAGGTTGGAAAGCTCAACAAGGTAAGTCCTCAATCATTAGCCCCTATTGTCTAGATCTTCTTCCTTCTTAGTTTTAGGATTGTGTCTAATCATGTAATAGTCCCTTTTCATGTAATCCTTAAGACTTATTATGATGAGTACAATGCTAGTGTAATTAGGTTTCATTGCTCTACATACACTAATCAAATCATTAATCATATGCTTGCCGCATCAAATTGGTATCAGAGCGTGATTGCATTAGGGTAGAATAGTTTTCTTTAAATCCAAGCAAGATTTAAAAATTCACGCCTCCTGAGCGGGTGTACTCCAGTACACTGTCACGACCCATGGGAATAATGAGCCCCTGGCCGGACGTGAATTTTTTAGATTGAAGTTTGGGTAAGCCATTGCACTTGTTTGATTAGGTTCTGTTTTCTAAAAATTTGCATCTGTTTACTGTAATCCGTCTGCAGCTCCAAAGACAAGTCACTAAGTTTTTATTGAAATATTTTTTTTCTTGTTCCTTTTTAAGTTAGTTATCACCATATTAAATTTCATCATCAGAAAAAAATTATAAAAAAAATGAAAATTTCTGCAGTTCGACACTGTCATTAGGATTCTGTTCTGTCCTTTTTATTTATCTTCATTTGTAGGATCTTCTTAGAGTAGTACAGATTTTAGTTTTAAAATTCCTTTCATCTACATTGAAACATAAAAGTTAGGAATCCTCTGTGAAATTTTCAAAATTCTTGGACATTTTTTTCATCACGTTTTCTACACCACTTTCAAACTGTAACACACTTCTGCAGCACCTTTGCATTTCATTCATCTCATGAGAAATCAAATTAAGGGCATCAATTTGACATAGGGTCAGGGTTTCATCACCTGTCCCTAGCCCAAAAATCACCAACCAGCATATCGATCCCAGCCCGTTAATTAAAATTGAGTAGAACGTTAATTGCCCTAGTGGGTTAGGGACACCAACAAGTTGGGTTCAGGTTAGGGTCAAGTTAACTGTGTCAGCTAATTGGTGTGTGCTTACTGGCTTGGTGTCTAGGATTGGTGCATCAGGGCTTGTGATTTGGTCCACCTACCTGGCCAATCTCAGATTGGTGTCTAAGGATTGGCAATCAGGGACCTCCACTCCCCACCACCTACCTGGCTAAGTCCCATAAGTACTACTAGCTAGTTGGTTCACTTAATTAGACCTCTAATTTGTGCTCTAGGTCTAGGAAACCTTAGCTCGAGCTTGAGTCTACTTGCATGCATGAAAACTAGATCAGGAGTCTCATATTCACCAGTCCAGACCCAGTCCAGTGTAGCCATGGACCCGAATCTTGAAACCATGCTGAGAGGCCTAAATGATCTAATGGCCCAATTGAACCAAATGCTGGCTAAACAATTTTTCTTAGACCAACCAACTCCTACTATCCCATTAGCTCATATGAATGATAGGAGTAAGAACCCTGAAGTACAAGTTGAGTTCATGAATACTCAAGACTTAGGGTATCCTCAAACTGAAGGGCTAAAGAAGGAAGAAGGCAAATTTGAACCTAGTAAATATGTGTATGAGACTGACATAAGTTTAATAGATGAATATGAAGGGGAAGACTGTGAAGAGAACAACTTTAGTACCTTACCTGAGAAAACCTTTGGTAAAGAAAAGATTATTGAGCCTAGTCCTGAAACATCAGAATAACAACCAAAATTTAGTGAGGACTTGGTTCCCGTAAGACAATGCCCTCAGGAAGAACCCAATACTTTAGCTTCGACACAAGAACTCCTTCAGGTACCTGAAAAGAACCCAATCATTATTTTAGAAGACTTTCCTAATGACCTTCAACTACCTAAAAGCATCCCGCTTGTAGATCAAAATTCTAATCTTAAGGTCATCATGAGTAACCAAGGTCTGTTCAAGATTTCCCTAAATTACTTCAAGTCTCGGATTCCTATTTCCTGCCTTTCCCTGAGTCTTATCATAATTTTAGAGCCATTAAGTTTCATTTTGATGAGATTACTAGGATGCATGAGCTTTTAAAGCCTATTCCTTTTGCTACCTACTTTTGGAAAACCTTATGGCATTTGCTAGGAACCCATGGTGAATTCTCATGTGCATACCAGACCAGGGTCAAACCTAGAGAGTCATTAATATGTTAGGTTTAGGTCCTAGAAAGTCCAATAAAATTCCTCTCAATAAGGATGCCTAATTCAGTCTGCATTTTGTAAGTGCTTGTGTAAATCTCTAAGTTTGCTGAATCTTTCGCACAGTATGTCACAAATTTGCATAAAAAAATCAGTAATAAGATCAAACTGAGCAATGAGACTTACAAACATTTAGCTAATTCATATAAGAGGGCTAAAGAATTATGTGAAGGAGATTATGCAATGATTAGGCTCAACCCTGAACGGTTCCCACTTGGAACCATAAAGAAGCTGCATGCCCGCGGAGTGGGACCTTTCAAGATCTTAAAGAAAATAGGGCCTAATGCATATGTTTTGGAACTTCCACCTGATATGGGTATTAGTGCAACCTTTAATGTTTCAGACCTAGTAGAATACAAAGAACCACTACTAATACCTAGTGAGCCTTTTGGGCTAGAAACTTTCATTGAGAGTGAACATATTTTCGAGAGTCCACCACTAACCCTACCCGAGCAGAGAGAGAGGATTGAGAGAATCCTGGATGACAAGACCATTACTACCAGGAATAAGGACTATCAGCGATACCTGGTTCAATGGCAAGGTCGACCTGAGTCAGACAATTCTTGGATTACTCGAGAGGACCTGCAAAGACTTAACCCAGACTTGTTTGAGCATTACCAAGGCAAAACTGAACCATACTCGACTAGATCGAGTTCTGTCCACCCCGGGAGAATTGGTGTGGACACCAGAAGCAGAAAGAAACTTCACTCCAATAAGAATTTGACCACATGAGGAAGAGAAGACACACCAACCAAGCAAGAGAGAAGGACCATCAACTAGGACCCACTTATGGCACCATATCAACAAAGATGCCACATCAGCAAGATTTAATCAAGTGACCCCACTTGGCGCCACATGTCATCCTGAAATTCATATCCAAGTAGAAGGCCACCTCAACATGCCACGTCATCAGCCAAGGACGCCACCTCACCAGCCACCTCATCACCTTTGGGTGCCAACAAAGGAAATACATCCACATCTAGGGATCCATGCCTCCATCGAAGTTTCCTTGCCTGTTTGGTTTCTTTGTTTTGATATCTTTCAAATTGGTCCCAGTCTAACCCGTTCATTGTGCAGGATCCTTCTACGATTCGGAGTTCAAGAAAGGGTTCTCTTGCCAAAGATCAATGTTGAATGAAACTAGTTTCTTTGGAATGCCAATCTTCCACTTCAGGGCTAGTTCGTCTAAGAGCTTCAATGGATCTACCAGGGAGTGATCATCTTGGGTAAACAACACCCCCTAATCTCTTAAGTCTGAGTTATTGAAGATCGTTGCTAAGGTTTAAATTCAATATTCATTAGCCCTAATCTTCTCTAGGATTTAAATAACTACATCACGACGTAAGTTCCAAATTTCAGTGCTCCTTCCATAGCTTTATCTTAGTACTTTTGATATGAAATTTAGTATATGTTAATAGGCTTCATTGCTCTCATTTCTCAATCCATCATTTAGATTGCATTCTCATCATCGTGCCGCGTCAAATGACACCATAAGCAGAAAGAAACTCCACTCCAACAAGAATTTGACCACATGAGGAAGAGAAGACACACCAACCAAGCAAGAGAGAAGGACCATCAACTAGGACCCACTTATGGCACCATTTCAACAAAGATGCCACATCAGCTAGATTTAATCAAGTGACCCCACTTGGTGCCACATGTCATCTTGAAATTCATATCCAAGTAGAAGGCCACCTCAACATGCCACATCAGCAGCCAAGGACGCCACCTCACCAGCCACCTCATCACCTTTGGGCGCCAACAAAGGAATTTCAAAAGAATCCAAAGGTGGCCGACCAAAGGAAAATTCAAATTCAAGGAGGTCGGCCACATCCCTCCCAAATCCTTTGTAACCAAACCCTCCACCAAATCCTCCAACCCCCCTTATAATCCTCCTTAATCTATGGGTTTCAAATTTCAAATGAGTTGTAAGGCTTTTTTTTAAGCCCTTGGATGTCCCATTGAAAATCTATTGATGAAGATGAATGAAAAATGAAGTTGAAGTTGAAGTTGTAGTCTTATGTTATTTCTTTGAGTGATTGTTCCTCAGCCCCCCCCCCCCCCCCCCCGCCGCCGCCCACTCGAATCTACTTTCTTCTCCAAGCCATCCAATGCTAAGTTCAAGAAGGAGACATTGGAGTCAGCCAAACCATCTCAGACTTCCTTTCTTGCTCATAAATTATCCCATCCCTTCCATATGCTTGCTTTCTTCTTCCTTAACTTTTGATCTTCATTACAGGGTCCTTCGAAGTCTTTGAGTTGTGAACAGGGTTCCCCTTGACAATGAACCAACAAGCTGAAGCCCAAGCCCAGCGTTCTGATCTCTGTTATCCAAGTTCTCCAGTCCAGAGCATCGGTAGTTTCAAGGTTTGAAATCATTAGAAGGTTGGAAAGCTCAATAAGGTAAGTCCTCAATCATTAGCCCCTATTGTCTAGATCTTCTTCCTTCTTAGTTTTAGGATTGTGTCTAATCATGTAATAGTCCCTTTTCATGTAATCCTTAAGAATTATTATGATGAGTACAATGCTAGTGTAATTAGGTTTCATTGCTCTACATACACTAATCAAATCATTAATCATATGCTTGCCGCATCAATGATGTTGCCCAGGTGGCTACCCAAGAGGGGGTGAATTAGGAATTTAAAAAATTTAAGTAGATAATGCACACTTAAAAATCCCTTCTAGAGTATTAGGTGCTGTGGCAAAATAAAAACTTGCAGAAGCTAAAGATGATCAAAGAATCACAACACAAATACACAGAAATTTATAGTGGTTCGGAGCAGCCCAGCTCCTACGTCCACTATCCAAGATACCACTTGAGATTTTTATTATATTCACACCTGAATATAGTAGGATTGTTTTACAGGATCACAATCCAAAATCTATACACTTTGGTTTTAATGGGATCACAAAAAAAAATCCAACACCCTTTGGTTTTAAATAGGATCACCAAAGAAACCCAACTTGATTTTCACAGGATCACCAAAAACCTAACCCTTGGTTTTTATCTAAGGCTCACCAAAAATCTATTTGGTTTTTCAAACGGGCTCACCAATAACCCAAACAATTCAAGAATGAATTGAAATAAATGCAACAATATTGACAAACTCTAGTTGTTGGATAGTTGTCGGTGCAGCTTGAGAGAAGTCCACTTGAATGTGCTTCAATGTGCTTTAATTGCTTCAGTGGCTTCTTTCCAAAGTACTTCAAGCTTCAGATCAGAGTTGGTGAAGACTGACTTGAATGCTCTTTGTGCTCTCTTGCTTGGTGGTTGGTTGGATATTCAATTAACCCTTAAAACTTTGAGGAACTTTCTTACTCTTCTTTTTTATATCTTCAATAAAGTTCAAATCCCTCATATATAAGGTTTTCCATCACTCCAAGGCAGTTTGAGATGTTGTAGACTGTTGGGATATGACATATGGTTGTTGGAGCACCTTTTGGCATTCAAAAAGAAATTCTGGAGTTACCCGTTATATACCTAGAAACGATATTCGAGTCGACTCGGATTCTTCAAGTCAGCTCAGATTCTTCGAGTCAGCTCGAATCCTTTGAGTTGATAGGTCGAGTCGTCAATTGTTTAGTGCAGTCAGCTCTTTGTCTCAGGATGCAAAAACTTCACTCTGGACAAGTCGGCTCTTGATAGCTTAGGTCGGCTCGAACTTCTGTCGTTGAACACATTGAACTCGAAGGGTCAACTTGCTTGAATTTGGGTCGACTCTTCTTCTCAAAATTGGAAATCTTTATTCTAGAGGAGTCGGCTCGTTGCAAATCGGGTCGACTTGCTTCACCAGGTCTTCAAAATTTGGTCTGGCTGAGTCGGCTCGTTGTGATTCGGGTCGGCTCGCCTTGCTTGTTCTCAGAACACTTCAAAACTAGACTTTGGAAGAGTCGACTCGAACTTATTCTAGTCAACTCAGATTTACTAGAGTCAGCTCGATTTCCTTCGAGTCAGCTCAAATAGCTGTGTGCCAGAATCCTTGTTGCGTGCCATGAGGTAGAGTCGGTTCTTTTGAGGTTGGGTCAGCTTACAATTAAACTTCAAGAAGACTCTCACCAACACTCTTATACATTTGATACAAACCAACTCAAAATAAATTTAAGGCACAGCATACATAGAAGTAACCCTTTTTCATGATATTTCTTAACTTTTTCAGTAGGTTCTTCTTTACAAAACCAGATTACAACACAACTCAAAACAAGAAGCAAAGATATAGGAGTTGAAGTTTGAACAAATAAACCATCCTACAAAAACTTGTAAATCACTTGAAGAGTTGATAGAAATAAATATACATGCTCCAATGTTTGGTTATCATCAAAATCACTTATGGGATCAACAATCTTTTCCTTTTTGATGATGACAAAACACTGGGCATGAAAAAGTAAGATAAAGCTTTACATTTACAGATTTACTTGTATACTTGTATTTGCAAGAGTGTATGAACAAGTAAAATAAATTGACTTTAATTAGTTTCAAACTATGAAAGGAGAATTAGGGCAAGTTAGTGATAAGGAATCGGAGTAGTATGAAATAATCTCCCCCTCAATAAAATACTCCATGTTTTGACACACTTTCCATGCAAGTTCAAAGCCCAAAAGTTTCAACGAGAACTTTAAGTATCAGAGCTTAAAACATTATGTAACAGGGCTTAACACATTTAAAACATTATATATTAGAGCTTATTATATGTCAGAGCTTGAAATGATCTTTATACATTAAAGCATATTGTGTTTCATGTACCAGAATATAATCAGATAGATTTTATCCTTTTCAAGCTTTATGTATCAAAGCAAAAATAAAAACGAGCAAAAATAAAAACATCTTATCCTTTTCATGCAATATCTTCATAAATTTCTTTCCCTTTTTGTCAATCAATCAAAAAGGTGAAGTTAGAATGAAGCTCAGATTTTAAAATAGAATGATAAAGGATTTAAAATTTGTTTGAGATAATTTCACTTTCTCACATTTATCTTGATATTCTAATTAAAAAATCAGACATTGTATGAGCTAAATATGAACTTTTATTGTAAAAGCACAAGAGTAATTCAAAATTCAAACTTTCATTTCATTTCAATCAGAGATTGTCAGTACAAAGTACAAAATGAAAGAAAGTACATCTAGTTAGTGTTTATGTCTACTCTAGGATTTATAGATCGACCAGGAATTTGGATGCCCGGAGGCATAGAAGCAATTGGATCAGGATCTAACACATCAGATGGTGGAGTAGTATAGAATCCTTGGGGCCTAAGCCTAAAATGAGGAGCTGGTTGTCTGGGATGAGCAGAGTGACCAGCAAAAGATGAGGGTTGAGGCCTAGGTCAGAGAAAATAGGAGTAGGATCCAGTGATGCTGAAGGAGGTATACTCTGAGCAGCTTGAAAGTCTTCAACTTTAGTCATCAGCTTCCACAAAAAACTATTAATTGTTTTCGATTCAGCTTCAATTTTCTTTGAATTCTTGGAAGCAGTCAGTTTTTCCATTGAGACTCTTATTTTTGCAACTTCCTTTTGCATTGAAAGAATTTCAGAAGCTTGTACATTTGTAGATGCTTCAGTTGATCTTCTTAGCCTTCCTAGTTCACCTCCGAGAATCCCAAAATCTTCTATGTAGTTGTCCTCACTTTTTAGTCTTCTCTCTATATCTCCCATACTTATTTTCACAGAATTCAATTCCTCCCTAAACTCATCAATACTTTGATCCACTTTTGCTTTCAGATCATCAATCATGGATCCAAAGGAATTTAACAAACCTTTTACAAATTTATTAAGTTACTCTGTGATATCAACATGATGGATAGTAGAGGATTCTGGAGCAATAGCATGAGCGGGTTCAGGAGCAGTAGCAGGTGCAGGTTCAGGTATTGGAGTATCAGAAGGTGTAGGAGGAGCAATGGGAGTAAAGTCTGGTATGAATGCATCAAAAGCTATCTGATCTGGCGAACCTTGCAGTGGCTAAGGCTCAGGGATTGGAATTGAGGTGCCTTCACCAGTCTCCATCTCAACCTGTTCTTCTTCTGGTTCTTCAATGACCGGTGCTTCAGATTTCTTCTTCCAAGTCCCCTCAAATAGCAAGTAACCCATCCTCTATAAGGTTTTAGCTGTATAAGTGTCAGTGTGTAGGAGGGATTTACTATCTTCTCCTAATAAATCAATATTTGCAGCTTGGAAGAAAAGAGTAAGAATCATCCCATAAAGCAAACATGCCTTCACTTTTCTTACAGCTTCCTTCATCTGACTTATCATTATAGCAGGAAGATTGATTTTATCTCTAATTATCAGTAGCTCCATAAAACATAGGTCACGCTCACTCACCCAGTCAAATCGACCTGTCCTGGGTAGAAATATCCGACTTATGAAGCTGTGGAGCAGCCTCATTTCAATGGATAAGGAGTTAGCTTTAAGGATTCCAATCTCATCAACATCAGTCTGCTCTAGTACAGTCTGAAAAGCCCTTGTCCTATCCTTTAGAACTAAATACTCTGTACTTTCAAATGGCATTTTCAGGGTATTTCCAAGTAGTTCTTCTGAGATAATGATTCTTTTTCCTTTGACCAGAGACTCAATGTGATTTTCTCCAAATCTCATGTTCTCATAAAATGTTCTGACCAGATTTGGTAAGTTTTAATATCCAAAGAATACATATTCTGCCAGCCCTGATTTTTGATTAAATCCCCAACTATAAACCCTATTTCCTTAAGGAATTCAAATAAAATTCTTCTACCTGTTGTTACAGGCCACGTACCCAAGGAAATTTGTTGACTTGGAGAGACGGAGTTGGGTTCATCAGTCGGTTAAGGAGGAACTCGAGAAGAGCTGTCTTCACGATATTTGGTTCTTCTTTCCTATGGAGCTTCCTCGATTTCCCGTCGAGACTTCTTCCCCACTACCCTTTTTGGAGCCATCCCACAAGCACACTGAGATCAAAAGGAGTTTTGGAAGGATGGAGTTTTTGGAAAGGTTCCTCGAAGGAAAAGAATGTAGAGTCAAAGATAGAAAAGTAAATGAAAAACCCTACGGCTCGAACTAAAAAGAGACGGCCTAACATCCGAGCCGGCTCGCTCAAGGTGAATTCTGCTCGAGTCAGCTCAAGCAAAGGGAGCACAAAACATTAAGTGAATAAAAAATTTCCACAAGGATAACAATTATGAATTTAAATGGAGCAAGGAGGTTGTTTAGATGATATTTCCTTAAGTTTAATGGAAAATAGGTTGAGGTTTCTAAAGAGGGTTACACAAAACTAATTCACATTTAATCATTGCAAATCTATCAAAATTTAAAGGTTTAGTAAAAATGTCAGCAAGTTGGTTTTCAGTTGGTGCGAAATCTAGTTCAATGTCATCATTCAAAACATGATCTCTTATAAAATGGTGCCTAATTTCAATGTGCTTAGTTCTTGAATGCTGAACAAAATTTTTAGTCAAATCAATGGCACTTGTGTTATCACATTTGATTGGAATTTTAGACTGAGTAGCACTAAAATCTTTTAGTTATTGTTTAACCCAAAGCACTTGAGCACAACAACTACCTGCAGCAATATACTCTGCCTCAGTAGTAGACAATGCTATGGAGTTTTGCTTCTTACAGTGACATGAAATTAAATTCAATCCTAGAAACTGGCATGTTCTACTAGTGCTCTTTCTATCAATTTTGCAACCAGTATAGTCAGCATCCGAAAAACTAATTAAATTTAAAGATGATTCTTTAGAATACCAAAGACTTAAATTACTTGTACCTTTTAGATACTTGATAATTCTTTTAACAGCAAGCATATGTGTTTCCTTAGGATTATATTGAAATCTAGCACAAATACATACACTGTACAAGATATCAAGTCTACTAGTAGTCAAATATAATAGGGATCCGATTATACCTTTATATAGCTTTTGATCAATATTGGATCCATTTTCATCTTTGTCTAGCCTGCAGGTAGGGCTCATGGGTGTGCTAGCTTCTTTGCTTGTTTCCATGCCAAACTTCTTGATTATTTCTTTGATATACTTGGCTTGGCTTATAAAGATGCCTTCATTCATTTGTTTGACTTGTAATCCAAGGAAGTAGTTGAGTTCACCCATAAGGCTCATTTCAAACTCACCCTGCATCAACTCAGCAAATTCTCCACAAAGATTTTCATTAGTTACACCAAAAATAATATCATCAACATAAATTTGTACAACTAACATGTCATTCCCTTTGTTCTTAATGAAAAGAGTTTTGTCAATATGTCCTCTTTTGAAATCATTTTCAAGTAAAAATTTGCTTAGTCTATCATACCAGGCCCTAGGTGCTTGTTTCAAACCATATAAAGCTTTATTTAGTTTAAACACATGATTTGGAAAAGCATGATTTTCAAAACCTGGTGGCTATTCTATAAAAACTTGTTCAGAAATAAATTCATTTAGAAAAGTACTTTTGACATCCATTTGGAATAGTTTAAAATTCATGTAGCAAGCAAATGCAAGAAGTAATCTAATGGCCTCAAGTCTTGCTACAAGAGCATAAGTTTCATCAAAATCTATTCTTTCTTCTTGGTTGTAACCTTTAGCTACCAACCTTGCTTTATTTCTCATAACCTTACCATTATCATCTAGTTTATTCCTATAGACCCATTTGGTTCCTATGATAGGATGGTCTAGAGATCTATTAACTAGAATCTAAATATTATTTCTTTCAAACTGGTTTAATTCATCATGCATGGCCATCATCTAATTTGGATCAGTTTCAGCTTCTTCTAAATTGTGTGGTTCAATTTGTGAGACAAAGGCTAGGTAGTCATGTGCATCTCTATGTGCAGCCCTAGTCCTAACACCATGAGAAGGATCACCAATAATTAAATCTTTAGGATGTAAAGTTACGTACTTCCATTTCTTTGGTAAATCAGTATGATCCTTACTTACCACTTCATTTCCATCTTGCATTGGCTTGTCTTGTAAGCTTAGATCTTCCATTTCCTTTTGTAGTGTACCTGCATCGTTGTCTATACATTCATCTTTTCTAGATGGTAAGGGGTTAGCTTCATCAAAGACAACATGAATTGACTTTTCTACAGTAAGAGTCCTTTTATTAAATACTATATATGCTTTGCTATGTAGTGAATAACCAAGGAATATAGATTCATTAGATTTTGTATCAAATTTTCCTAGGTTATCTTTACCATTATTTAACACAAAGCATTTACACCCAAAAACATGAAAGTAGTTAATATTTGGTTTTCTTCCATTCCAAAGCTCATAGAGGGTTTTCTTTGAAATTGGGCATATTAAAACTCGGTTTAAAATGTAACAGGTAGTGTTCACTGCTTCTGCCCAAAAGTACCTTGGAAGATTACCTTCACACAACATGGTTCGGGCCATTTCTTCCAAAGTCTTATTCTTTTTCTCTACAACACCATTTTGTTATGGTGTTCTAGAAGTGGAGAAGTTGTGATCAATGCTGTGCTCAGTACAATATTCATCAAAAAATTGATTTTGAAATTCAGTTCCATGATCACTTCTTATAGAAATAACAGAAAGATTTTTCTCATTTAAAATTTTCTTATGAAATTTTCGAAATACATCAAAAATTTCATCTTTATGTGCAATAAATAATACCCATGTGAATCTAGAAAAGTCATCTACAATCACAAGGCCATATTTCATACCTCATAGGCTTGTGGTCCTAGTTGGTCCAAATAAGTCCATGTAAAGTAGCTAAAGGGGTATTGTAGTTGAAATAACATTTTTTGATTTAAAACTTCCCGAAGTTTGTTTGCCTAATTGACAAGCATCACATACATAATCAAGATCAACTTTAAAATGTAGCAAACCTCTAACTAGATTCTTTGAAATTAATTTGGCAATGGTATGCATGCTAGCATGACCTAATCATCTATGCCATAATAAACAAGACTCCTTGGCTTAGCATTCATTGCTACTAGGCTGGAACTACTAGTCATGGCTAGATCATTTAGATCTACCATATAGATGTTTCCTACTCTATGACCAATGAATTTGTTGCTAGAGTCAAGAGAGTTAGTTACTATACACATAGATGATTCAAAGATAACCTTGAAGCCTTTATCACAAAGTTGACTAATACTTAGTAAATTATGCTTCAATTTATCTACTAGCAGCACATCTTCAATAAAAGTACAGGAAATTATTTTGATCTTATCGATTCCAATTATTTTCTCTTTGCTATTATCACCGAAGGTAACCAATCCTCATTCTTTTATATGTAGGGTGATGAACTGATCTTTATCACCCATCATATACCTTGAACGGCCGCTATCAAGATACCATCTTTTCTTCAATTTGTGGGCTACAAGACAATCTTGCAAAACAATCAAGGAGTGATTTTAGGTATCCAAGCTAACTTGGATCCTTTCTGGTTAGCAAAATTGGTTCCTTTTAGAATCCAAACCGTTCAATACTTCAATGCATCATTTTTGGAATATTTCAAGAAATTGCATTGATAAGATATATGCCCAAATCTATGACATGCATAGCAAACAATTTTTTATGTTTGAATGATGCATGCTTTGAAGTTTTAATAGATGCAGAAATAGATATGTTTGGTTTGAAGGTTTTTTGAACAGAAAGTTTAGGAATGTACTTTAAGCCATTTGAACTAGAATTTGATGGAAAAGCTTTTTGAAATTTTTTATTTGAAGCTGAAGCTTTTGAGGATATAAATTTTGTTGCTGAAATTTCTTTAGCATTTAAAGAATTAAATCCAATTCCAGCTTTGCTTTTCGAATCTCTTTGTTCTTTTAGAATTAGCTCAAGCTTATTGGAACTCAAAGTAAGTTTTTCTACTAAAGGCTTAAGCTTTTCAACCTCCTTTTTCAAATCAATGTTTATAACAACTTGTTGCCCAGAAATGGAGCCCAAGAGGGGGGGTGAATTGGGTCTTTTAAAAATTTAAGACAATAATGAGAGGGACTAGTGGTGCTTGTGAGCAATTATGAATTCAATGCAAGATATTTAAAGTGGTAGCAATAATTAAAGAGCAAGAGAGGAAGAGAGCAATCACACACAAACACAAGATTTATAGTGGTTCGGTGCAAACCTAGCACCTACATCCACTTCCCAAGCCACCCTTGGGAATTTCACTATAATCCAAACTAGATTACAGTTGACTTGTTTTTCACAAGGCTCACAAGTCAAAACCTAAGTTGGTTTTATCACTTAGGCTTACCAACAAACCTTAACACTTGTTTTGTCTTCGGGCTCACAAGTTAACCCTAGTTGGTTTTATCCCTTTGACTCACCAACAAACCACAATAACCTTCTTTCAAGACACCCTTGAAAGCAAGGTCAAATCACAATAAAAACAGATATACAATTTAAAACTAAAACAAACTCTCTTCAAGAGTAGATTGAAATCTTTGAAGCTCAAGTAGATGCTTTGTCTTTACTCTTCCTTGGAATCTCCTTCAAAGTGCCTCTTTTGGAATGAAGTAAGGATGAGCTTGTAGGCTTTTCAAGGAATCAAACTATAAGAGGCTTTTGATGTGAAGTATTTGAAAGAATATTGGCTTTTTGGCTTTTGAGTAGACTTGAATGCACTTCAATACACTTCATTTTCTTTAAAATAAGGTTGGTGGAGGTTAAATATACCAAGAACCTTCCAAAAAATGGTTTGTGACCATTAGAACCTTGGAAATAGCCGTTTAGAGCTTGAAAAGCAAGTTCTGCAAGCTAGAAAAATAGATTCGTTAGAGCTGTCAGGCTGCAAGTGTCGACACTTGGCTGTCAGGTGTCGACACTTGGCTGTCAGGTGTTAATACTTGGCTGTCAAGTGTCGACACTTGATCTCTAGGTGTCGACACTTGAACTTTCAAGTGTCGATATTTGATGCACAGGTGTCAACACTTGACACAAAAATTCTCAAATTACAAAGTTCTGTATTTTCAAAATTCTCAGGCCTTGAGTCGACACTTGGAAACCTAAGTGTCGACACTTTGTTGTAGGTGTCGACACTTGGCGTGCCAAGGATTTTTGTCTGTGCCAAATGCTGAAGTGTCGACACTTGACTGTCCAGGTGTCGACACTTGAAACTGAAAAATCTCAGATTCAAGTGTAAATGCCTCGAAAACATAAATATAATTCTTGAAAATATAAACACATAATATTTAAACATTTAGATGCCCTTTTTCAATGAAGAGGATGTCCGGATTTGTGAGAAATGCTCCATGCCATTACGTGCCATAAATCATAAGTTTTTGAGATTTTGAGGTGCTTTCTTCCTGAAAACTCATAACTTGAAATCCTCATTAGTATACATTATGTACTCAATGTTTTATTATTCATCAAAATCACTGGGTGGAGCCAACATAACTAAAACTTTGTTTGTCTCATTTAAAACATTCTTTTCATTTTTCAAAGCAATAACATTATCATAAAAGACATTCAGTTCTTTTTGCAAAATGTTGTTCTTTTCAGAAACTTCATCCTTGTCTTTTAGTAATAAATCATTTTGTTTCTTCAAGGATTTTATTTTAACCCCAGCTTTCTTGAATTCAATAAGCAAATCATGAAATGCAGAATTCAATTCATCATAAGTAAATTCAGTTTGAAGCTCAGGGGGTGATACCTCATTCTCAAGACCCATTAGACACAAGTTCGTTGTTTTCGTGGTCTCTTCTTCTTCAGTAGATGTGGACGCTTCGCTGTCACTCCACATCACTGCCATAGCTCTCTTTTTCTTTTTCTTGAATTCCTTTTTCAGCAATGGACAATCCAGTTGAATGTGTCCTGATTTTTTGCATTCATAGCAGACGGGCAGTTATTTTTCTTTTTTCTTTCCTTGTCCCTTTCTTTGCTGAATTCTTTATTCTTATGGAATTTCCTATTGTTTCTTCCTTTTTATCTTTCCAAGAACTTCTTGAATCTTCTAAAGACCATGGCAACATCTTCATCTTCCATGTTGCTTTCAGTAGAGGAGCATTCTTCTTCTGATTCACCATCCTTTCTTGAATCCAAGCTTTGAAGGCAATAGAATTCTTCTTTTGATCATCCTCAGTTCGGTGCTACATGGTCAGTTCATGTGTGATGAGAGATCCTAGTAGTTCATCCAGTAGTAAGGTATTCAAATCTTTCGCTTCCTAGATGGCGATCACTTTTGGATCCCATTTGTCCGGAAGAGATCTTAAGATCTTCTATACAAGATCTGCATTAGAATACCATGCCAAGATTTTTTAAGCCGTTAATAATATCAGTGAAATATGAAAATATAGCAGAAATTGTTTCATTAGGTTCCATTTTGAATAATTTGTAACTATGCACAAGAAGATTAATTTTTGAAGACTTCACTTGAAAAGTTCCTTCGTGGGTCACCTCAAGTTTATCCCAAATTTCCTTTGTAGAAGAGCAAATAAAAACTCGATTAAACTCATTACAATCCAAAGCATAATATAACAAGTTCATTGCTTTGGCATTTAACTCACCCATTTTCATGTCGTGTTCATCCCAATCCTCTTCAGGTTTTGGAACGTCCACTCCATCAATTTTAATCATGGGGATATAAGAACCCTTTATAATAACATTCCTAACTGAAAATCAACTGCTTGAACATAAATTTTCATTCTAGCTTTTCAGTGTGCATAATTTGTGCCAGTGAAGAGTGGAGGTCTCTTGGTTGATTGGCCTTCTGCCAAGGATGTACTCATTGGATGAGCTATCAATCTTTACTCTTATGTAATCAGAGACACTGCTCTGATACTAGTTGTTGCATAGGTGGCTACCCAAGAGGGGGGTGAATTGGAAATTTAAAAATTTTAAGCAAATAATATGCACTTAAAAATCCCTTCTAAAGTGTTAGGTGCTATGGCAAAATAATAACTTGTAGAAGCTAAAGATGATCAAAGAATCACAACACAAACACACAAAAATTTATAGTGGTTCGGAGCAACCCAGCTCCTACATCCACTACCCAAAATATCACTTGGGATTTCTACTATATTCACACTCGAATACAGTAAAATTATTTTACAAGATCATAATCCAAAACCTCTATACTTTAGTTTTAATGGGATCACCAAAGAAAACCCAACACCCTTTGGTTTTAAACAAGATCACCAAAGAATCCAACTTGGTTTTCATAGGATCACCAATAACCTAACCCTTGGTTTTTATCTAAGGCTCACCAAGAACTTATTTGGTTTTTCAAATGGGCTCACTAATAATCCAAACAATTCAAGAATGAATTGAAATAAATGCAACAATAATGACAAACTCTAGTTGTCGAATAGTTGCCGGTGCAGCTTGAGAGAAGTCCACTTGAATGTGCTTCAATGTGCTTTAATTACTTCGGTGGCTTCTTTCCAAAGTGCTTCAAGCTTTAGATCAGAGTTGGTGAAGACTTGAAGACTGACTTGAATGCTCTTTGTGCTCTCTTGCTTGGTGGTTGGTTGGATATTCAATTAACCCTTAAAACTTTAAGAAACTTTCTTACTCTTCTTTTCTATATCTTCAATAAAGTTCAAATCCCTCAAATATAACGTCTTCCATCACTCCAAGGCAGTTTGAGACATTGTAGACCGTTGGAATATGATATATGACCATTGGAGCACCTTTTGGCATTCAAAAAGAAATTCTGGAACTAGTCGTTATGTACCTGGAAACGATATTCGAGTAGGCTCGGATCCTTCGAGTCGATAGATCGAGTTGCCAATTCTTCAGTGCAGTCGGCTCTTTGTCTTAAGGTGCAAAAATTTCACTCTAGACGAGTCGGCTCTTGATAGCTTGGGTCGGCTCAAACTTCTATCGTTGAACACATTGAACTCGAAGGGTCGGCTCGCTTGAATTTGGGTCGACTCTTCTTCTCAGAATCGAAAATCTTTACTCTGGAGGAGTCGGCTCATTGTGATTCGGGTCGGCTCGCCTGGCTTGTTCTCAAAACACTTCAAAACTGGACTCTAGAAGAGTCTGCTCGGACTTATTCCAGTCGACTCGGATTCACTAGAGTCGGCTCGATTTCCTTTGAGTCGGCTCGGATAACTGCATGCTAGAATCCTTATTGCATGCCATGAGGTAGAGTTGGCTCTTTTGAGGTTGGGTCGGCTCGAGTGACTTCTTCAGGATTTTTACAATTAAACTTCAAGAGGACTCTCACCAACACTCTTATACATTTGATACAAACCAACTCAAAATAAATTTAAGGCACAGCACACATAGAAGTAACCCTTTTTCATGATATTTCTTAACTTTTTTATTGGGTTCTTCTTTATAAAATCAGATTACAACACAACTCAAAACAAGAAGTAAAGATGTAGGAGTTAAAGTTTGAATAAATAAACCATCCTACAAAAACTTGTAAATCACTTGAAGAGTTGTTAGAAATAAATATGCATGCTTCAATATTTGGTTATCATCAAAATCACTTATGGGGTCAATAAATGATCTAAGCTATTGAGAGAGATCTAATATCTTCAAATAATTTAAATAATTAAAAAATTCATATAATCTATACATTCGGTGATCAAAAAAATGTATTATTCCGTATTATTTAAGCAGTTTAATTTCTCAACTAAATGCATAGATTAGAGATTTTCAAAGCACATTATTTTCGCATATAAGAATATTAGATATAGTAATCATATCTAATGGATCAAATCATTGATGTGGGACTTATATCATCTGATATATATATCTGACTAGATCTGAATGGGGATCCATTCGAATATAACTAGATTTACTATACATACATACATACATACATACATACATATAACTAGTCCATGTGTGTGTGTATACATGGACTAGGGAAGGTGTTTGTGGGCAAGGGCTGGTCATAGAGAGAGAGAGTTTGTAGGAAGGCAAACATAACAAAATTTGAAATCTCAATATTATTTTAGTATTTTTCAAAAAGTCTGGAAAATAATGATTTGTCTTACATATATGACAAATTTCTAGGCATCTTAGATTGTTCTGTCTAGCAAACATAAACTTGCAAGTTTAGACTAAGAATAGTTACTTATTAGACTTTGCCATGATGGATGGCTAAATTATGCATGTGGATTGTTTGCGGTATCTATGATGGTGCATTATACGCAACATCCATCACATGATGGATGGCTGTACATGATAAGTATAATAAATATATCAAAAAAAGTATTAAAATGTATACTAATTCATCTTTATTCTTTAAAAATTCATGATTCTTCTTATGTTTTGTAGAAAAGCTGCTCATAAAAACTTGAATATTCTCACAAGCTCAAAATACCCAATCTGCAGCTTAAAGGAGATCAAATTGGATCCAAAAAGGATCCAAAAGAGGCTTAAACCTAGTCCAAAAATCCATTTGGTCTATCATGGAACACCAGTTGGTCCACAAGAGTTAGTGCACGATCTTTGGTGCAGTCCATGAGGCTTTTGGCATGGTGCAGGAGGGAAGAGACCTTTGGGGCATAATCGAGCAACTGAGAGAGGGGTGCAACACGTGATCAAACGGTTAGAGGAGCTCCTTCCCATATCCAACATGGGGGGCCATGCCTAAAGGTGCAACCAAGTGGCCAAGCAACCCCCTTGCACCATCCAATGGCTTAGAGGTGTTTCTGGCACTGATGCAGGCCTATTTTGCATGATCTAGTGGCCTAAAGTGAAGGATATATATGATCAAATGGCTAGCTTAAATCCAATTTGATTTGGGATGCAATCGCAGCAAATTCTAGGTGTTTTGATAGTAATCAAATGGTTGGGTTTTATGTATGATTTAGAAATAAGTTTGGGTTTTAAGTAGATTCGAAGGTGAATTGGACACAGGCTTCAAGCTCTATTAAAGGAAAGCCACAGGTAGCAGGGGAAGCAAGCAAGCAACCATGAGAAATTTATTTATTTTTATTTTTATTCTCTGTAAGAGATTTAGGTAGGCAACAGGGGTCTTTTCTTTCTTGTTTTCCTTACGAGAAGATGAAGCTTATCAAAACCACAATGCACGACTAAACTCAAAGTCTCTAGGGAGGTATATGAGATTTTTAATATTTATATTTTATAGATTCTTCTTTATATAATTAGAACTTAATTGTCTTGGTCTTGTCTTCATAAATAAAATTCCTATATCAAAAGATTAATGGAAAAATAATTAGAGTCTGGATTTATGAAAGCTCGCTTTATAAGGTATCCTAAAAAATTAATAGAATACTATTTTTACTTCTCAGAGGATCATAATATGATTATGAACCGGTGTGCCACATTCTTTGAGAAATAGTTTGCTCAGGATGGTGGTAGTAGGAGGTTAATTAAGTTCTAAGGGAAAGTTTCTGAAGAGCAGCCAATTATAGATTTGGTTGAATCGATTAAGCCATTAGATATAGTTGTTCCACCACCTCGTAGATCTAGTAGGATCTTCTATCCTTCTGAAAGGTATTTATGTATGCTTATAAAGAATGTCGAGGATGTATTCCTTATAGAAAATAAGAATCAAGCAGTTGATTCTAAGACCTATGACAAGACAATGTCAGACATTAATTTCGAGTGATGGTTAAGTGCTATGAAATTAGAAATTGACTTAATACATTTGAACCAAGTCTAGTCCTTAATGGATCTACTAGAGGGCATTGTATCCATTGGGTATAGTGGATTTATAAAAGGAAGATATATGCTGATGGTAAGGTGGAGACCTCTAAAACTAGGCTAGTAGTAGGGGGATATAGTTAATGTGAAGGCATTGACTATTAGGATACTTTTTTGCCTGTAGCCATGCTTAAATCCATCCGCTCATTACTTGCCATTATAGCTTATCATGATTATAAGAGATGATAAATAGATGTAAAAACTGTATTTCTTAATAGATATCTTGAGAAAGATATTTATATGGAGTAGTCTTTAGATTTTATTTCCAATAATGGAGATCACAAAGTCTACAAGCTGCATAAATCCATTTATGGATTAAAGTAATTTTCTTGGAGTTAGAACACTCATCTCAACAATGTGATCAAATTATTTGATTTTATCAAAAATAAGGAAGAGCCTTGTATTTATAAGAAGATCAACAGAAGGGCTATCACATTTCTTGTATTGTACATGGATAACATCCTCATTGAAAATGATATTTCCATATTGACCTTGATCAAGAATTAGTTATTGAAGAAATTTTTAGGAAAGACCTAAGTGAAGCATCTTATATTATAAGATTTAAGGAATATAGAGATGGATCGAATAAGATGCTTGGCCTTTTACAGAAGATGTACATAGAGTAAGTGTTGAAAAGATTCAGCATGGAGAATTCTAAGAGAAAACTTTTATCCCTTAGACATGGTATTAGTCTCTCCAAGAAGATGTATCCTAGAACACTTGAAGAGATTCAATGAATGGGCAAGATCTTATATGTTTCAGCAATAGGGAGCCTCATGTATGCTATGTTGTGTACATAACCTAATATAGCCCTTGTTATAAGTCATGAGCAGGTATCAATTGAATTTAGGCAAAAAGCACTGGACTGCTATGAAGAACATCCTTAAGTACTTGAAAAGAACTAAGAATTTGTTCTTGGTCTTTGAAGAAAGTTTTGAGTTGTGGATTAAGAGATGCACTAATTTAGACTTTATATCTGATCTTGATGATAGAAAGTTTATATCATGATGTATATTTCTTTGCAATGATGGTTCTACAAGCTGGAAGAGTTTCAAGCAACTCATTATTATTGATTCTACCATAGAAGTTGAGTACATCGCTGCCTTAGAAGTTATAAAGAAAGCCTTCGCATAAGAAGTTTGTTATGGAGCTCAAAGTGATGCCATCATCCTGTACTGCAACAACAATGATGCCATAGCCCTCGCTAAGGAGCCCAAGTCTCATCAGAAATTTAAGTACATCAAGTGACAGTTTGTTGCCTAGGTGGCTTATCCAAGAGGGATGGTGAATTGGGTAATTAAAATTTTTGCAAGTATGTGCTCCTTTTTAAAGTTCTTAGTGTGGAATGTATTATGAGTTAAGTAACTAATGCGAAAGCAAATAAGAACACACGAAACACACTCACAAACATAGCATGATTTATAGTGGTTCGTAGCAACCTAGCTCCTACATCCACTATCCAAAATACCACTTGGGATTTTCACTATATTCACCCTTGGAATACAACCGGATTGTTTTCACGGGCTCACAGTCCAAAACCCAAACTTGGTTTTATTTCGGGCTCACAAAAAATCCAATACAATGTTAGTTTTATCCAGGCTCACTAACAATCCACTCTTGGTTTTCAAAGGCTCACCAAAAACCTTTACAAACCCAAGCTACAGCTCCTGCTGTACTTGAAAAAATTTAAACAAGGAGTAGAAAACTCAAAGCAACTTTATGACAAACCAAAGTTACCGGATGGTTGCAGTTGTAGTACTTGAGAAGCCCTCTTGATTGCTCTTTGAATGCTCTTCAAGGCTTCTAGCTTCTTCAATAAATGCCTCAAGAATTCAGATGAAAGTTAGGTGTGCTCTTGAATGCTCTCTTGAATGTTCTTTCAAAAGCTCATTGATTTCTCATTCACTGCTCATCTATATTTTCAAAAGTGGTTTAAATCCCTTAAATATATTTTTCTTAACTGATTCCAGAAGGTTATAGCTATTATAGACTGTTGGGATTCGAAATATGACCGTTGGAGACTATTTTGGATTTAAAAAGAAAGTTCTGGAACTTGCCGTTACTCACCTGGAACAATCATTCGAGTAGGCTCGGATGGATCGAGTTGGCTCGATTCCTCAAATTGGTCAAAATTTCACTCTAGTCGAGTCGGCTCTTCTGCTTCAAGTTGGCTCACCTGGCTGGTTCTTCAGAATTGAAATTTTCTGAACTCTGCAGGAGTCGGCTCTTCTGATTCGAGTCAGCTCGGTTTACTCAAGTCAGCTCGAATTTTTAGAACTTTAGAAATCACACTCTACCAAAGTTGGCTCTTGAATCTCGAGTCGGTTCAAAGGTCTGTGTGCCAGAATACTGATGCCATGCCAAACCTCGAGTCAGCTCTTCAGTAATGAGTCGGCTCTTGAGACTTGTCTCCAAAAACTTTTCAAACTTTATAGAATTCTTTCAAAGGCATTTAATCAAGTCCAGAAGCTCTCCAACTCCATCAAGGTTAAGTCCAAGAGATTTACACTTGTAAAATATATGGAAATAGCCCATTTTCATAAATATATAGTTGATTTTTCTTTGGGCTCTTCATTATATAATACAGTTCTACAAAATAAACTTGTCATACATCAAGATTGTAGGAAGAGTGGTCTTTCATTTAAAACATCCTACAAAAACTTAGAAAATACTTGGAAAGAGTTAGTAACTAAATGCATGCTCCAATGTTTGGTTACCATCAAAATCATTCCAGGGTCCAACACAATTTCACATTATACATGATTGCCTTGAGAAGTACATCGAGATACAAAAAGTAGACTCCACAGACAGTATGGCAGATCCATTGATAAACCAATTGAGCTAGCAAAAAATTGAAGTCCACCTTGAGAAGATGGAACTTAGGTAAATGACCAATTGGCTTTAATGCAAGTGGGAGATTGTTAGATGTATGCCCTATAAGCCAAGTTGGCACGATATATTATATCATTTCTATGATATTTTTTATACTTGATTTATTGAAATTAATAAAATAAATATTTTTTCTTTTCATTTATATGTGATATGTCAATGAATTGTCTAAGGAGTTAATGAATAATAATACATATTCTCAAGAGTTGAGAATTTGAGACATGTGTCATTATAGATTAACTTCTAAATGCTCCCAATCATTGAATCATCATAGGGATAGTAATTAATCCATCTAGATTGGTGTACAGACGTGCTTGTCTTTTGAGTAGACGAGTCTCAAGTCTATAGTGTCATAACACTGGAATGAGAGGGCAAGTGGTTATTAGAGAATAATAGTACTTTGCATGATCAAGAACAAGAAGTCACTTGGATGTTTATTTAGTCATCAAAGACTATCTCGATGCCGTAGTTGTATTAATAGTCCTTTGACTTGTGATGCGTCAATTATTCATAATGGAGTTGCTATTGTTTGATAATATATAAATATGGTCCCTAGCCATTCGAGGCCTTTTGTGTTTATAGCTACAATAGGTTTGCTGTTGGAGTAATGGGTATGCATTTATAGGAGATCTATCGACCTTAGTAGTTGAGAAGTTCTATGCAATCTAAGATGCCGAGTCCATAAGTCTGTGGCTATAATAGTATAATAATGGAAAAAAATTTTCATAAAATTCATGATTGGACTCAAGATAATTAAGTATTGTATATGATGGATACTTAGGATTTGAAGAGTTTTCATGACCTGCATCCTGTTAGGACTCTTGATAGAAGAACTCAATCATACAGTAACTACATATAGGGGTTCATCTCTCTGTTCTATTAGGTTGCCACTATATACTTTTAGGTATCACTAGTAGATTGTTATAACTCACTATGATCATTTTCAGATCAATGATTTTTGTTGGATTGAGTTAGAATCATTCCAGCCCATCAGAAAGAGTTTTGATAATACTATGATGGAAATTATAGTATGTCTCATTACTAGAATAATAGTGTTGGGAATAGTATCCCAAAGCTAATCGTCTAGGGTGTAGATGGTTGTGCTATTTTGTAGTTGTATATGAATTTTTTAAATGGATAAAAGTGATTCTTTTGGCTGGTCATCACATGTGCATTTTTCTAAAAAGAACTCTTGTATGATGGAGTCCTTAGAACTACATTATATTTGATATAGAGAGCATGTATCGAGTAGTTCTTAAACTAGTTTACAACCAAAGGATACATTGCTATAGGATGATGATGTATCAAGTGTAGGTTGTTGTATGTCACATTGGTTGGTTGTCCTCTTAACTAAGAAGTGTAGAGATACTGATATGATAAACAGGTAAAATGTATGACGTTCTACTGAATGTGACCATCTGCAAAGCTCCCTTCTACCAAAGGGTTGCTCACGAAGAGATATGGGTATATGTGTGCCTCAGACCTAATGTCACCATGGTAGCTTGCAAGCAACTCACTGTACTTTGGTACCGAACTACTTGGATTTCTAATCCAGTGACAAAAGATTTTTGGATATAGTCAAGTACTTGTGGAGTAGTGGTGGATCAATATGGTATTGACCCCTCCAAATGGTTTGGAGTGAATGACTCACTACATCTCAATTTAGTAAAATCTTGGCCATGGTAGTTTTTGTGAGGAGTCACAGAACTTGTAAGGTTGAGACACGATCTGGATGTACTAAATTAGGGTTGGCAGTCAAACCCTATGTCATCTTGAGCATTATAAGATCAAATGGATGAATTATATAGCAACCACATGCCAGAGGCTCTAGATAGTTACTCTACATCTTCGACTTATCCGAATGTTGGGTATCATTGCTAGATGATGACTTTGATTGGTACTGAAAATATTCTAGTGCTACCAGCTTAGTGTTCGAACCTATGGGATCACACATCATAGATGTTTCTACCTGATCTAAAGGCCGATCGATGATTGAGAATCGTTTGGCATCACTATGGGTCAATATGATTGGCCATGATCCAAATATCAATACTTCCATGAGTTGACACTTGGCTGTGACGAGGATTTTTCACTAATTCGATCAGTAAATTTTTAGAGGACTTATTTGCAATATGATTGCAACCTGATGGGTCAAGCCAAATGTGATTTGGCTTAGGATCAAATTAGATTTGATTAGTCATGCTCACTTTCCTTTAAAAGATTCAAATTTGAATTTTGAATTCAAATTTCAAATCTTGGCTTAAATTGGCTCCAAGGTTTTTATGGAATGCATTACTTGGAATGCAGATTTTCTTTCATATAAACCTAGAGCTAATTGGTTCAACCCTTAACCCTCTCTCCCAATCACTCCTCCTTCCATATCTTTCTCCCTCTTTGCTGCTATTATAAATAGGTGTCTTTGTAGGGCAGCGAAATTAGTTGAGGTTGACTTTTGCTGGGCTTTTCATAGAGAGGAAGGGAAGGTATCCTAAGAGTGGGGTTTGAGAGGATTAGGATTTTGGGTGTGAGCCTACCTTGATATCAAGCTAGGATTTGGGAAGAAAGAGGTAGTTGGGAAGGGTTCTACTTCTACTTCCCCCCATTGTCCTCCAACCAAATTTTCTTGGCGGCAACCAAATTTTCTTGGCGGCTTTAAGAAAGTCTTGTAGGTCCAAGGAAGGAAAAGTTTGTTCTCAAGGATCCTGAGGAGCTAGCACTCCAAGGGAGTTGATTGGGATCGAGCCCTGGTGTAAACTACCCGTAGAGGCCAGACATTTGTGTGGCTCAGCGGCTCTTCATTACCTGCATCCAAAGGTCAAAGGTAATGTACCCTTTCCTTTTCTTGGCTCTTGATATCTCTACATGCACTTTTATTATGTCAGATCCTGTTGCAGGCAGATTGGTAGATCAACTTAATCGATCTACCAAGTTTTCCACTGTGCTATACTTTAAAATAGTTTTAAAATATAGTCCGTCTACCTGCTATGCCTTGTAAACTTTCAAATAGAACCTAAGGAATTACACACAAAAGGAGCTCAACATAATTAAAAGGCTTGGATCATGATCAAATTATTAATTGGATTAATAATTTGGATTAATTTATAAAAATTACAGATTTAGAAACTGCTAATTATTAGCATAAAGAATTAAATTACAAGTATTGTAATACAATTTGGCCTAATTAAATTATGAATCAAGTCTTAATTAATTTAATTTAAATTTAATTTAATTAAACTTGATTCAATTTAAGATAATTGAACTTAATTATCCAAGTGAGACTTGGATTTGAATCCTAAATAGATTAGGATTGCAATCCTTTTGAAAATTAGTTCAGATTGGGTTTGAATCAAATTCGAATTGAATAAATTTTGAACCTAATTAGATGGGAGGCCAGAGTCCACCCTCATTGGGACTCTCTCTTTTAATTTCATCGACAATTAGGAAGAGAGGCACTGAAAATTATGCCCCCTTCTTAGCAAGAGCAAAATTCAGAGAGAGAGCGCACCAAGAGTTGGCATCCCTCATCTCTAAGTGTCTCTCTCCTTTTTGGATAAAGTCAATCCTAATCAAAAATCCAATTTGAATAGGAATTAGTTAGGATTGATCTTATCTAGTGTTTGGGCACTGGGAGGTGGTTTTGTGTGACAAAATAAAGTGGCCGACTATTGATTTTTCATCGTAAAAAATTTTGAACACAATCTCCTTTGTTGCGCCCCCTTTCCTCCTTTCTTCTCCACACCCAATCTCCTCCACAGATTTGAGAGAGAGAGAGAGATTAGAGAGAGGAAGAGAAGTGGTGCGGACACCAGAGGCACCAGACTTAGGCAGAGGCTTCTTAATCCTTTGTGGTTATCTGATTAGTCCTTTTCAGTATTTGAGTCTAGTTTGTAATAAGGGCTTAGCCCATTCGAGTCCCCACTTTGGCCCCTAAGTCATGTTCTTTTTGGGCCTTTCATTATTCGAGTCATGTATTTAGAGTTTGATTCATACCATTAGGGTTTTGGATCAATCAGTCAAGTTAGCTCATGATGAGCTAGTCATATTCTGGGTCCAGTCCAATTTTGTAAGTAGAAGACTCATTACAATTAAAGACCCAGCCAGCTTGAAATCATGAAACCATACTTGAAGATCATGGACCCAGTAAGAGAATTTGAAGGCCTTGGAACCCTAAACCGTAGCCTGGAGCATGCTGGGCTGCCCAAGGCCCATGAAGAGCATCAAGTGGCACCCTAGACCTTATGGTCACCTCCCTCTTGGTCAGCCACTTAGAGTCACCCCTCTTGGCTGACCAAGGCAAGTGAGAGAGAGAGTTTGAGGGAAAGTGGGAGGAGGTGTTACCATGTATTCTAGCTAGGTTTTGGTGGGATTCAAATTCTTATAAATTCCCTTGTATACCCTTTCTTAGGAAACAAGTTTGTAAGCCTATTTAAGAGGCCCCCCTCTCTTGTATTTATAATCTTTTCATGAAATATATTGAGTTTTCTACCAACTGTTGTGTGCTTGCTGTGTGCTAGGAGAATCTGTGTGAACCCCATCCTTCTTCAAGCTTCCTGCGCCCTGCTTCCAAGCATCCATCAACACCCTAAAGATCAACCTTCTTAAACCTTGGCCGCCAACCCCAACTCCTCTTTTCCCCCTCGTTCTTTCAGCCATTTGCTTTGTTTCTATATCAATTTCTAACCCCTGATAGGTGATTTGCAGGTCCCTCAGGAGTCCACAAATTCAAGATTCCAACCGGACAGCTTTCATATCACCAGATTGAAAGCCACGAATCCACGGGATCTTCGGCTTGATCTTCCAGGCCGCATCCGGGAGCGTAGAGTGAACTCTTCAAGGATTTTTCATCAAATCCCTGTCAGGTACACCCCCTCTACTCACTATAGCAGTATTGTAGGAAAGCTAGCCCTACTAGGGCTTCTTAGCCTCAACGGTCCTCTTTTCTATCAGTTTTAGGGTTTACTTTGCATTCATCTACTTCAGATTTTTTATAGAGTTCCCTGCTTTAGATCTTGGCTTTATTTTCGGGATATAATCTCCTAACTCAACACTTAATAACACAAAAATACTTTGCATGCATCTTTTGTCCTGCATCATTTGGTATCAGAGCCTGTTTGGACTTAGTTTTTATTTGAATATTCGGATCGGGTGCTTCACCATGGCCATCCAGTCATAGGAGAGAAGTAGGGCTATAAGACCCTCTCTTCCCATTCAAAGGGATCTCTTATGATGTGTAGGGGTGCCGCTATGATTGACTCCTAAAGAAAAAAACAAAGAGCATCTTTAGGTTAATTTCTGCATTTTGGCCATCACAGTATATAGTTTGTTATTTTAATTGTTTCTGCTTGTAGGTAACTCAAAGAATTATGATTTTTGTTTTGACGGATTCCCTATATAGTATTTTTCAAAATTTTCTCATGAATTATCTTGGTCTATAAATCTTCTGCATGTGGGAATACTGCCTGAGAATAATTCTGTCCTGATTTTCAGTAAGACTAATTTCAGCATGTTTAGGGTTCTTTTGGCATAATTTTTGCATATTTTAATTCTTCTGCATATTTCCTGCTGATGTGGTGGGGTTGCTGATGTGGAACCCATGTCAGACCCTATCAGATGCCACGTTGGATGAAGCTGCCAGGTTAGATTTTTTTTCCGGACTCCTTCGCCTGACTGTGCTCCCTTTGGGTCGAGACACCGTGGCCGAAGTCGAGCTTCGCCCGACTGCGCTCCCTTCGGGTCGAGATGCCATGGTTAAAGTCAAGCTCTGCCTCTCCTTTGCCTGGCCGTGCTCCCTTCAGGTCGAGACATCATGGCCAAAGTCGAGCTCCGCCCATCCAGATCGCTCGGCCGCACTCCCTTCAGGTCAAGATAACGTGGTCGAAGTCGAGCTCCGCCTCTCCTTCGCCCAGCTGTGCTTCCTTCGGGTCGAGACACCATGGCTGAAGTTGAGCTCCACCCATCCAGATTGGCTCCATCTCGAACGAACAGCCCTGCAATCGAAGGATCATATGACATGCCACAATAATGGTCCCAGCTACCATTTATGCCAGGAAGGAAGGTGTTCCCCGATCGAGGTGCTGTGCTCCCTACCAACCATCTGCACCCCTCCAAAAGGAAGTCAACCAGCAGATTCGGATCTAAGAGAGGGCGGCCACCCACCGAACGAAGCTTTGCAATGCTTCCCAAAATGGAGTGACCAGAAGGAATGACAGCACGTGCAATACTGTTCCCTATCATGGATGGGGAACAGGTACCTCGCACAAGGCATCAGACGCCATCGCACATGCCTGCAAGAGAGGTAAAGATCTCGAGGTAGGCAGCGTGCAACGACCCTAGCTAAAAGGGATCCCCCAAGGTTCAAACGAGGTAGGCCACTCCAAGCAAGCAGATGATCGGGCACGAAGGGGGCAGCGCACAGGTAAATCACCGCTCCAGGCTACCGCAAAACCCCCAGGAGGGGTCTTGATGGACACAGCCGCTTAGCTCGAGCTCCTCTCTGCTGTCATCCCCTCACTCTGCCCTCGACTCACTCGCACTCTCATTTCATAAGTTCTCCTCCTAGCATGGAGTCCACCATTGGGGCTCAACCTGGAGGATCTGTTCTCCTGGATCGCCACTAACTTGAGCATCGGAGTGCCCCCGCCAGGATCACCGACCCGGGTCTCTAACTCTATTTTGCAGGTCGGGCATCCGAGTAGGATCATGAGTGACAGGAGTGCAGTCCGAGTTCGACCTCAGCTATAGGCCACGGTGATCGGGTGGCAACACCTGCATATTAGGTAATTTGCTGCATATTATATCTCTGCCAAAATATAAAACAAAAAATATATAAAATCAAAAAAATATAAAAAAAAACTTAGAAATCCTAATTTGCATTTTCATATATTTGCCATCATGTGCATAAAATACATTAAGGGCAACTCTACTATGTCAGATGGGGGGAGGATTTGATCACCTCTCCTTAGCCTAAAATCACAATCCTTGCATTTGAACCCAGCCCTAATTAAAATCGAGTAGACCTAATTTGCTATAGTGAGCTAGGAACATCAACAAGTCAGGTTCAATCTTTGTGGGAAGACTAGTGCACCCAATACTTCTCCTATTACTGGAAGCTGGTGCCTAAGGCTAGAGGTACAGTGTCAAACAATCTAAGTAGATCGGTGGTTCCTTAATTGGGTCCCTGCGAAAGCAGGGGGGCCTCCCACCATCCCACCTCTTACCTGGCCAGTGGAAGGATTAGGGGTTGTGTTGTGTGTAAGTTGAGTCAACCCATTTGTTTGGGCTCTAGGTCTATGCAGCTGTAGTCAAGTTGTTGTTGAGTCTTGCATATGCACTAGATTAGGAGTCTTATATCATCCACCATCTCCATAGTTGGCTGAACCCATGGATAAGCTGGAAGCCCATATCCGAGCCCTTGTTGACCAAATGGCCTAAATGAACCATAGGTTTGACCATATAGATAATTGATTAGGAACCCTAGAGGAGGCACGTAGGCCTCATAGTGAGCCAGACCCTGAGTCACCTATCCATCCTAGGAGAACCCCACAACATGACCCATACCTAGAGGTTCACCCAAGGAGACCTAATTAGGATTTCATGGACCAGGAAGAGAGAGCCTACAAGAGCATAAGGTTAGAAGCCCCCATATTTGATGGCTATCTTGACCCAAAGGTTTGCATAGATTGGGAGGGAGAGGTAGACCAGTATTTTGAGTGGTACGATATGTCCGATGAGCGCAAGTATAGGTTTGCCAAGCTTAAGCTAATTCGCCAGGCCAGGTTATATTAGGCTAATGTTAAGAGAACACTTAGGCAAGCAGGCCGTGAACCCATAGTTACCTGGTGCACCATGAAAGCTAGGCTTACATCTAAATACCTCCCAGAGTCATACCACCAGGGGTTGTTGGACCAGTGGCAAAGATTGAGTCAGGGTAGCAAGAGTGTGGCTGAGTACATTGCAAAATTTGATGAGTATGCCATGCGGTGCAACATTGTTGAGCCCGAGTCAATCACCCTGTCTAGATTTACAGTTGGCCTCAGGGATGAGATTTAGAGGGAGCTTTACATGAGAGAGGTTGGTGACCTGGCCCATGCCTACCAAATTGCTAGGGATTACGAGCATTTCCAGAGAGGGCCCATCTACCATAGACTTGAGCCCACTAGATACCCTAGTCAGTATCTGGGAGCTAGCCAGGCCCACCAGAGCCGACCCAGCCCAAGCCGACCCAACTTGAGTCGACCCAGTTCGAGCCACCCCGACCCGAGTCGACCCCGGCCTAGTACTCCTATGGCCCGTAGAGAAGATAAAGGTAAATTCGTAGAGGTTCACAGGAATCCCAATCCCCAGAAAACCTGCTTTAGATGCTGTAACCAGGATATTTTGCTAGCTAGTGCCCAGTCAGTGCCCTACACCTAAGTGAGCTAGAGGAAGACGAGCTTGAACCCATAGTTGAACCTGAGAGAGAAGTCTACGAAGCTGATGACCAATTGCTAGATGAGTATGATGGAGAGGAGGAGGTGCTTGAGTCAGACAACCTGTTAGGAATGGTTAGGTGCATCTTGACCCAAACCCAAGTTAAGAAAGATTGGCATAAGACTAACATCCTACTAACCTTTGTTAAGATAGGGGGTAAGGTGTTCAAGATCATCATAGATAGTGGAAGTTGTGTCAATCCCGTCTCTGCCAGTACAGTCAAATCTTTAGGATTGACCATAGTACCCCATCCTAGCCCCTATAAGGTCTCTTGAGTAGATTCCACCTCCATCCCCATCAAGTCTAGGTGCCAAATCTTGATTAAACTGCAATCATATGAAGAAAAGATTTGGTGTGATGTCCTTTCCATGGAAGTTAGTAGTATCATTTTAGGTCGACCTTGGCTTTATGATCATGATGCAACTCTGTTTGGTCGAACCAACATCTATGCTTTTAGTCACCATGGGAGTAAGTTTGTGATTCACCCAACTCCACCTAGAGACCCAGTTAAGAGAGGTTCTAGTAGCCTTAAAGAAAGAAAACCAGGAGTTAATCTGATTAAGGCTAAGGAGTTAGAGAAGGAGATTGCTGATGGTAACCATATTTGGATCTTGACTACCTAAGAAATTCATGAGCCAATCCAAAAGGAACACCCTCCAAAAGTTGTTGAGGCTCTAAAAGAATTTGAGGATATTTTTTTTGATGAATTACCTGATCAATTACCACCCCTTAGAGACATCCAGTATGTCATAAATTTGGTCCCAGGAGCCACTTTACCAAACCTTCCTCACCATAGGATGAACCCTAGTGAGCATCAAGAGCTACAAAAACAAGTGGGAGAGTTACTTAGGAAGGGTTTCATTCGGGAGAGCCTAAGTCCATAGGCGATCCCTGCTCTACTGACCCCTAAGAAAGATGGTACCTGGAGGATGTGTGTAGACAATAGAGCCATTAACAAAATTATCGTGAAGTATAGGTTTCTCATCCCCTGATTGGATGACATGCTAGATATGATGGCCGGTGCTACAATTTTCTCAACGATAGACCTTAAGAGTGGCTATCATCAGGTCAGGATTAGACCTGGGGATGAGTGAAAGACTGCATTCTAGACTAAGGATGGTCTGTTTGAGTGGGTTGTGATGCCTTTTGGCCTTTCGAATGCACCAAGTACATTTATGAGGATCATGACCCAAGTCCTGAAGGAGTACACTAAAAAATTTGTTGTGGTCTATTTTGATGATATAATGATTTATAGTAGGACTAGAAGGGACTACCTTAGTCACCTCAGATTAGTGTGTCAGACCCTTAGGGAGAATAGCATCTATGCTAACATCAAGAAGTATGAGTTCATGACACATAGGGTTATCTTCCTAGGTTTTGTTGTCACCCCAGATGGAGTTTCTGTAGATCCTGAAAAGGTTAGGGCTATTGTTGAGTGGCATATATCCTCTAGTGTCCATGATGTGCATAGTTTTCATGGCCTAGCAACCTTTTATAGGAGATTCATTAGGGGTTTTAGTACTGTCATCGCATCCATAACAGACTGCATTAGGAAGGGCACATTTGAATGGACCAAAGCAACTGATAAGGCCTTCCTAGAAATTAAGATAAGATGACTCACACACCTATCCTTAGATTACCAAATTTCTCGAAAGTATTTGAGGTCGCTTGCGACGCATTGGGAGTAGAAATAGGTGGGGTACTGAGTCAAGAAAATCATCCTGTAGCCTTCTTTAGTGAGAAGTTGAATGAGGCTAAACTTAAGTACTCTACTTATGACAAGAAACTTTATACGGTAGTCCAGTCCCTCAGATATTGGAGACACTACTTACTATCATAGGAGTTTGTCTTATTTTCTGACCATGAGGCACTCCGGTTCCTGAACTCCCAAAAGAAGCTCAACCCAAGGCATGGTAAGTGGATCGAGTACATTCAGGCATACTCCTTTGTCCTAAAATACCATGCCGGAATAGAAAACAAGGTAGCATACGCCCTTAGCCATAGGTCTTTGCTTTTGAGTTCAGTCAGCACCCAAGTCATAGGGTTCGATAGATTAAAGGATGAGTATGAAGCCTACCTTGACTTCGATGATATTTACCAGACCCTTAGGCTAGGTCCATCCAGTACCCTCAGTGAGTATACCCTTCAAAATGGTTACCTGTTCCAGAATAATAGTCTCGTATTCCTAGAACTTTCCTTAGAGAATTCCTGATTTGGGAGACCCATGCTGGAGGATTAGTTGGTCACTTTGGTAGAAATAAGACCATCTTAGTGATAGAAGACCAATTTTATTAGCTAGGTTTAAAAAGGCATGTTGCCTAGATAGTAGCCAGGTGGAGAACTTGTACTGTTGCAAAATAATAGAAGTAAAACACTGATCTCTACATACCTTTACCAGTGCCTGATTGTCCTTGGCAGGATCTTAGTATGGACTTCGTATTAGGATTACCTAAGACCCAGAAGAGACACGATTCCATCTTTGTAGTGGTCGATAGGTTCTTTAAGATGGCTCACTTCATCCCATGTTCCCAGACCTTCGATGCATCTAGAGTAGCCAAGATTTTCCTAGACAATGTGGTTAGACTCCATGGCCTACCCAAGACCATCGTATTCGATAGGGATGTTAGGTTCACCAGTTATTTCTGGAAAATCCTTTGGTACCTGTTAGGGATCAAACTCAAGTTTTCTACATCCTACCACCCCCAGACAGATGGCCAAATTGAAATGGTGAACCGTAGCCTAAAAAACCTCCTTAGGTGCTTGGTAGGTGAACACATTGGAAATTGGGACTTATTGTTACCTCGAGCAGAGTTCGCCTATAATAGCTCAGTGAATAGGTCCATGGACAAGAGTCCTTTTGAGATAGTCCATGGGTATAAGCCTAATCACCCCATCGATCTGATTCCCTTACCCATCCATGCACGAGTCTCAGAGTCTGCAGAGTCATTCGCATAGCATATTAGAGACTTGCATAAGGACATTAGCCAAAAGATTAATCTAAGTAACGAAACATATAAGAAACTGGCTAATTCCTGAAAAAGAGCCAAGAAATTTAATATAGAGGATTCTGTTATGATTAGGCTTAGGCTTGAGCAGTTCCTACCCGGGACCATTAAGAAGCTTCATGCTTGTAGAGCTGGATCCTTTAGAGTAATAGAGAAGGTCGGACCCAATGCCTATGTGCTGTATTTGCCCCCGGATTTTGGCATTAGCTCTACCTTCAATATCGCGGACCTGGTTGAGTATAGGGAACCTGCAATGATTCCTAGTGAGGCTTTTGGACCTACTCCATCCATTGAGAGCGAACCTAGCCCAGAGTGTCTAGCTATAAATTAGCTTAAGAGAGGAGAACGGATCGAGTGTATCTTGGACGATCAAGCTATCACGACCCAGGGCCGCGGCTATCAACACTACCTGGTCCGATGGCAAGGTCGGCCAGAATCCGATGATTCATGGATTACTCGAGAGGACTTACAGTGCCTCGACCCAGACCTTCTCGAGAGATACCAGAGCCAGAGTGACCCTTACTCGACAAGGTCGAGTTCCTCCCATCCCGGGAGAATTGGTACAGACACCAGAGGTACCAGACTTAGACAGAGGCTTCTTAATCCTCTGTCTTTATCTGATTAGTCATTTTCAATATTTGAGTCCAGTTTGTAATAAGGGCTTAGCCCATTTGAGTCCCCACTTTGGCTCCCGAGTCATGTTCTTTTTGGGCCTTTCATTATTCGAGTCCTGTATTCAGAGTTTGATTCATACCATTAGGATTTTGGATCAGCTAGTCAAGTCAGCTCATGATGAGCTAGTCATATTTTGAGTCCAGTCCAATTTTGTAAGTAAAAGACTCAATATAATTGAAGACCCAGCCAGCTTGAAGTCATGAAACCATACTTGAAGAACATGGAGGACCCAGCAAGAGAATTTGAAGGCCCTGGAACACTGGATCGTAGCCTGGAGCATGCTGGGCCGCCCAAGGCCCATGAGGAGATCAAGTGGCACCCTAGACCTTATGGTCACCTCCCTCTTGGTCGGCCACTTAGAGTCACCCCTCTTGGCCGACCAAGGCAAGTGAGAGAGAGAGAGAGAGTTTGAGGGAAGTAGGAGGAGGGGTTACCATGTATTCTAGCTAGGGATTAGGTGGGATTCAAATTCTTGTAAATTCTCTTGTATACCCTTTCTTAGGGTACAAGTTTGTAAGCCTATTTAAGAGGCCCCCCTCTTTTGTATTTACAATATTTTCAAGAAATATATTGAGTTTTCTACCAATTGTTGTGTGCTAAGGGAATCTGTGTGAACCCCATTCTTCTTCAAGCTTCCTGCACCCTGCTTCCAAGCATCCATCAACACCCTAAAGATCAACCTTCTTCAACCTTGGCTGCCAACCCTAACTCCTCTTTTTCCCCTCTTTTTTTCAGCCATTTGCTTTGTTTCTATATCAATTTCTAATCCCTGATAGGTGATTTGCAGGTCCCTTGGAGTCCACGAATCCAAGATTTCAGCCGAATAGCTTTTAAGTCATCGGATTGAAAGCCACAGATTTGCGAGGTCTTCGGCTTGATCTTCCAGGCCGCATTCGAGAGCGTAGAGCGAACTCTTCAAGGATTCTTTATCAAATCCTTGTTAGGTACATCCCCTAGACTCGCTAGTAGCAGTATTGTAGGAGAGCTAGCCCTACTGGGGCTTCTTAGCCTCGGCGGTCCTCTTTTCTATCAGTTTTAGAGTCTACTTTGCATTCATCTGCCTCAGATTTTCTATAGAGTTCCTTGCTTTAGATCTTGGCTCTATTTTTGGGATATAATCACCTACCTCAACACTTAATAACACAAAAATACTTTGCATGCATTTTTAATCCCGTATCAAGAAAAAGAAAAGTTCTTTCTTCGCTTATTGGTGTCCTAGAAGCATCCCCTTGAATCAGCACGAATGATTCGTGCAGCATTCTTCTTCATCAAGTTCTTAAAGAAGGATCCAAATCTAAGCCAAGAAGCAAGGCTTGCAAGAACATAGCACTCCGGAGGCCTTGGTATTTCGACTAGTGATATATTCTGTGGATTCCAATAGAGACTAGGTACATGCACGGCTCCGATAAAAATCCCAACATCCATCAGATTCGATCCGATAAGAAAGAAGAAGGATTGCAAATCAGGTAGGCTTCAATTATCCTTTATGATTTATGATTTCAGATATGAACATAAAATTTAATTTTAGCATGTTAGAAAGTGATATGGCTGTTACGCTGACGTGGCGTGTCTCAGGTTCCGTCGAACGTGGTCCGAACCATGTGGATTTCTTCGGCGAGCGAGATCGGAGACGGGTCCCCTTCGGCCGAAGTCGAGCACTCCTCTGCCGCTCCGCCAGGTGTCCGCCCAGGAGGGGTCCACCTCGGCTGAAGCTGGCGGCCTTTTGCTCCCTCGTCGGGTGGCGCCCGGAGACGGTTCCACCCCGGCCGAGGTCGAGCCGGGCCCTCCTGCTCCTTCACCAGATGGCACCCGGATACGGGTCCACCTCGGTCGAAGTCGAGCACTCCTCTGCCGCTCCGCCAGGTGTCCGTCAAGGAGGGGTCCACCTCGGCTGAAGCTGGCGGCCCCTTGCTCCCTCACCGGGTGGCGCACGGAGACGGTTCCACCCCGACCGAGGTCGAGCCGGGCCCTCCTGCTCCTTCGCCAGATGGCACCCGGATACGGGTCCACCACGGTCGAAGTCGAGCACTCCTCTGCTGCTCTGCCAGGTGTCCGCCCAGGACGGGTCCACCTCGGCTGAAGCTGGCGACCTTTTGCTCCCTTACCGGGTGGCGCCCGGAGATGGTTCCACCCCAACCGAGGTCGAGCCGGGCCCTCCTGCTCCTTCGCCAGATGGCACCCGGATACGGGTCCACCTCGGTCGAAGTCGAGCACTCCTCTGGCGCTTCGCTAGGTGTCCGCCCAGGAGGGGTCCACCTCGACTGAAGCTGACGACCTCTTGCTCCCTCGTTGGGTGGCGCCCGGAGACGGTTCCACCCCGGTCGAGGTCTAACCGGGCCCTCCTGCTCCTTCGCCAGATGGCACTCGGATACGGGTCCACCTCGGCCGAAGTTGAGCACTCCTCTACCGCTCTGCCAGGTGTTCACCCAGGAAGGGTCCACCTCGGCTGAAGCTGGCAGCCCCATGCTCCCTCGCCGGGTGGCGCCCGGAGACGGTTCCACCCTGGTCGAGGTCGAGCCGGGCCCTCCTGCTCCTTTGCCAGATGGTACCCGGATACGGGTCCACCTTGGTCGAAGTCGAGCACTCCTCTGCCGCTCCGCCAGGTGTCCGCCGAGGAGGGATCCACCTCGGCTGAAGCTAGCGGCCCCTTGCTCCCTCGCCGGGTGGCGCCCGGAGATGGTTCCACCCCGGTCGAGGTCGAGACGGGCCCTCCTGCTCCTTCGCCAGATGGCACCCGGATACGGGTCCACCTCGATCAAAGTCGAGCACTCCTCTACCGCTCCGCCAGGGGTCCGCCCAAGAGGGGTCCACCTCGGCTGAAGCTGGCGACCTCTTGCTCCCTTGCTTGGTGGCGCCCGTAGATGGTTCCACCCTGGTCGAGGTCGAGCCGGGCCCTCCTGCTCCTTCGCCAGATGGCACCCGGATACGGATCCACATCGACCGAAGTCGAGCACTCCTTTGCCGCTCCGCCAGGCGTCCGTCCAGGAGGGGTCCACCTCAGCTGAAGCTGGTGGCCTCTTGCTCCCTCGCCGGGTGGCGCCCAGAGACAGTTCCACCCCGGCCGAGGTCGAGCCGGGCCCTCCTGCTCCTTCGCCAGATGGCACCCGGATACGGGTCCACCTCGGTCGAAGTTGAGCACTCCTCTGTCGCTCAGCCAGGTGTCCGCCCAGGAGGGGTCCACCTCGGCTGAAGCTGGCAGCCTCTTGCTCCCTCGCCGGGTGGCGCCCGGAGATGGTTCCACCCCGACCGAGGTCGAGCCGGGCCCTCCTGCTCCTTCACCAGATGGCACCCAGATACGGGTCCACCTCGGCCAAAGTCGAGCACTCCTCTGCCGCTCCACCAGGTGTCCGCACAGGAGGGGTCCACCTCGGCTGAAGCTGGCGGCCCCTTGCTCCCTCGCCGGGTGGTGCCCGGAGACGGTTCCACCTGGCAGAGGTCGATCCGGGCCCTCCTGCTCCTTTGCCAGATGGTACCCGGATACGGGTCCACCTCGGTCGAAGTCAAGCACTCCTCTGCCACTCCGCCAGGTGTCCGCCCAGGAGGGGTCCACCTCGGCTGAAGCTGGCGGCCCCATGCTCCCTCATCGGGTGGCGCCCGGAGACGGTTCCACCCTGGCCGAGGTCGAGCCAGGCCCTCCTGCTCCTTCGCCAGATGGTGCCCGGATACGGGTCCACCTCGGCCGAAGTCGAGCACTCCTCACCGCTCCGCCAGGTGTCCGCCCAGGAGGGGTCCACCTCGGCTGAAGCTGGCGGTCCCTTGCTCCCTCGCCGGGTGGCGCCCGGAGATGGTTCCACCCTGGTCGAGATCGAGCCGGGCCCTCCTGCTCCTTCGCCAGATGGCACCCGGATATGGGTCCACCTCGGTCGAAGTCGAGCACTCCTCTGCCGCTCCGCCAGGAGTCCGCCCAGGAGGGGTCCACCTCGGTCAAAGCTGGCCCTGTGTAGTAAGGCCTCCGGGAGGCGGGGGTGCGAGTTTCAAAACCACCACTTGGGCAGCGCGTGCCGTGCCTCGCGAGGAGCGCCGGTACAGTCGGCAGTGATGCGTGAAACCTCATTTACATCGACCCGAAGGGTTCCGTAATCGAGGAGCGGAGTCCTGGTAGACAGGAGCCAACAACGGACATCGTCAATGCCTAGGAAGGAGAGCTCCTGCGCTCAGCCCAAGGCCTGGCCAGTATCCTCCCTCTCCCCTTTTTCTTGCTGGGCTCGGCAAGTAAGACAAGGAGGCCACCGGGCTCCCGGACCCGAAGGGGAAAGGAAAAAAGAGAGAGAGGAAAAAGTGAAGGCTGAGAGGGAGCCTCCCGGGGGTGCAAGCTGGAGGCAATGTGATGGGATAAAAGGATGGGAAGAGCAGATAGCTAGGTAAGTGGAAAAAAGGCTGGGAAAAGGAAGGCACCGAGGGTAGGATCCAAGAACCCGAGAGGAGTCCTTTGGCGCAAGCTCGGTGAAGGAGCTCGGCCCAGTTTCCACTCTTCCTAAGACCTCTTTTGTTAAGATTTTCTCTAAGTCTGGGATTCCTTCGGGGACCCACCTTAGGGATTCTGTTCCATCTCGTAGTTTTCTAACTTGACCGTCGGAGCTCCCTCGCCGGGACCCCCAGCCAGGATTTCTCACCTTATTTTGCAGAACTGGAAGCTCGGAGACCTCGAGGTGAAACGGTCTGAGATCGGTACCAGCTTTGAAGCTACAGGCAGCGGCGGTGAGATCGGTAACAGATTGGCGCACCATGTAGGGGGGCAGGATAGCAACCCCAGCGCGAGCTAGCTATCCGCGGGACAAAGCGCGCTCTGACCATGGTGGCAACGCGCGGGCGCGAAGCATCCACCAGTCGAGTATGGGAAGCCCCCTCCCCTCAGGGGCCGCGTAGCCCAGAGAGGGAGCTTCCTGCTCCACCTCCTCTCCCTCCACAGCCATCCTCGGTGGACAGACCTTTGGCAGCTATCATCCAACAGCTGCAAACCCTGACTACAGCAGTTCGGCAGCTACAACACCAGCAGCGGTCCCTGGCCACATAGCCCCAGCCAGGGACCCCCGCGGAAGCCTGTGCTCCATCCAAGGCAGGCCCTCTCAACCGCGGGTAGTCTCCAACCCCTGTGGGAGCCACCAAACCCCCGCGAAGAGGAATTACTCCGGTTCGACGGATCACGAGAGTCGATCCCCGGCCAACGATGCCAAGATGGTGCGCCACAGTAGGCGACGTCGGGGCAAAGCCCTCCGTCGAGACCGATCGGCACCTCCTTCACCAGCGGTCTCGTTGGAAGATTCCACTGACGAGGCCATCAGGAGCCAGGCCGAGAGGTGCCTAGAGAAGCACGAACGCAAGCTGGCAGAGTTCGCCCGTCGGTTTGCCAACCTGCAGAACTCCTTAGCGGACCCGGCGGGCTACGACGCCCGGCCGCCCTTCTCCCGAGAAATCCAAGAGAAGTCGATTCCGAGTCGGTTCTGCATGCCACAAGTGGATCCCTACAATGGGACCATCGACCCCTTGGACCATCTTGAGAGCTACAAGGCTCTCATGAGGGTCCAGGGGGCCACGGGCTCTCTTTTATGCATCGCCTTCCCCGCTACCCTCCGGAAGGCTGCTCGAGTCTGGTTCACCCAACTCGAGCCCGAATCTATTTGCTCCTTCCATCAATTGGAAGGAAGGTTCGTGGCACACTTTGACGCTTGCCGAAAGGTGCCAAGAGAGATGGACAGCCTCTTCTCCATCCACCAGCAAGACTAGGAGCTGCTTCGGGACTACATTACCCGCTTCAAGACCGCTGCCTTGGAAATCTACAGTATGGACGAGCCCGTCGCTATGCTGGCATTGAAGCGCGGGCTCAAGACGTCCCGCTTGACCTATTTCCTAGATAAGAAGCCACCCAGGATGTACTCCGAGCTCCTCCTCCGTGTCCATAAATACATCCGAGCGGAGGAGGCCGATCACACCCGGCGGGAGCTAGACGGGAGGTCCTCGAAGAAGCCGGCCTCGAGGGATGTCCCCGGGGCCCGGAGGTCCGGACCACCTGCTGACCCCCATCCAAGCTCGAAGCCGAAGGGCGGAGCTGCCCCGGAGCGAAGTTTCACCCTTCTCCTTGCTCCTAGAACGAAGATCCTCGTAGAGATTGAGGGTGAGCACTACCTTCGTCGACCTCCTCCTCATAACCCAAGGAACATCCGCGACAAATCAAAATACTACCAGTTCCACCGTGAGCACGGCCACGACATGAAGGAGTGCCACAATCTGAAGTGGAAAATCGAGGAGCTGATTAAAAGAGGCTACCTCCGGAAGTTCGTGAGGAACGAAGCCTCGGTGGAGGGATAGCCGCTCGTAGCCCTTCCCCCAGTCCTTGCGATCGATAACCGCCCAACGGAGAAGCCGGTGGGCATGATCTCTTGGGGGATCGGGCGTGCGTCGAAGAGAACCAGGGAGGCGGGTGACCCGGAGGATGTATCCCCCTTTGAGAAGGGGAATGAAAACAAGAATGTAAACAATGATGCAGTGGTGGTCGAGATGACCATCGCAAAGCATCCTGTACATCGCATTATGGTAGATAGTGGGAGCTCTACTAACGTGCTTTTTTACGATGCTTTCTCCAGAATGAACCTATCTCATGATCAGTTAAGGCCGGTGCACGCCCCTCTTGTGGGCTTTACCGGGGACTCGGTGGGGGTCGAAGGGGAGATCACTCTCCCGGTCACCGCCGGATCCCCATCTCGACAGACTACCGTCATGATGACGTTTACCGTTGTCAAGCTCCCCTCCCCTTATAATGCAATCCTTGGTCGTCTGGGGCTCAACCAGCTGGACGCCGTGATTTTCACCAAACGGTTACTAGTACAGTTCCCCACAGCCTCTGGGACTAGGGTGATGAGGGGGACGACCCAGCCCGTCCAGCATTGCCTTCAAACAATCCCGGGTGACCAAAGGCGCTGAGCTCGGCCCCAACATCGATGACCTTGACTTAAGGAAGAAGGAACCCAGGGGAGGACCCGTGGAACACCTGTTGACGTATCCCCTCAGTTCGGACCCTCAGAAGACTGTGCATGTGGGGGCCCAGCTCCCGGAGGAAGAACGGACCCGCCTGCTGGATTTCCTCCGCACGAATGCGGATGTGTTTGCCTGGTCCGCAGCTGACATGCCAGGCATCCCCTTGGAAGTCATCACCCACAGACTAAATGTTGACCTGAGGTGTTGCCCGGTCCGCCAGAAGAAGAGGAGCTTCACTGCAGAAAGGCAGAAGGCCATCAATGAAGAAGTAGAGAAGCTCCTCACCGCTGGCTTTATACGGAAAGTACAATATCCCAGTTGGCTGGCGAATATGGTCATGGTGAAGAAGAGTAGTGGCAAGTGGAGGATCTGCGTGGATTACACCGACCTCAACCGAGCTTGCCCGAAGGATAGTTTCCCTCTTCCGAAGATTGACCAGTTGGTGGACACCACTTCAGGACATCGCCTCCTCTCTTTCATGGATGCCTTTTCCAGGTACAACTAGATTCGAATGCACCCGGAGGATGAATAGCACACCGCTTTCATCATCGATCGTGGAACTTACTGTTACAAGATGATGCCATTTGGCCTCAAGAATGCTGGGGCCACGTACCAGCGGCTGGTCAATAAAGTCTTCAAGAATCAGATCGGCCGCAACATGCAGGTGTACGTGGATGACATGCTGGTAATGAGCAAGCCTCTTTCCGATCATGTTGGCGACCTGGCGGAGACCTTCGGCAACCTCCGACGTCACCAGATGAAGCTGAACCCGGCGAAGTGCACCTTCGGCGTGTCTGCCGGAAAGTTCTTGGGGTTCATGGTGACCCAAAGAGGGATAGAAGCCAACCTAGAAAAGGTCCAGGCCATTTTGGACATGGAGCAGCCCACCTCCAAGAAGCAAGTGCAGCGACTCATCGGCCGGATAGCCGCCCTGAGTTTGTTTATCTCGAGGTCGGCCGACTACTGCCGGCCCTTCTTCAAAATGCTGAGGAAGATGAACAACTTCACCTGGACCGAGGAGTGCCAGGAGGCATTTGACGAGCTGAAGAAGATGCTTGCATCGCCGCCACTGCTCTCCAGGCTCGAAGAAGGAGAGGAGCTCAGCCTGTACCTGGCGGTCACCCCGAAGGCCATCAGTTCGGTCCTAGTTCGGATCGACGACCAGGGAATGCAGAGGCCGGTGTACTATACGAGCAAACTCCTCCACGATACGGAGCTCAGGTATTCCCGGTCTGAAAAACTCATTTTTGCACTAATAGTGTCCGCCCAGCATCTCAGGCCCTATTTCCAAGCACACCCCATTGCCGTCTTGACGGATCAGCCACTGAAAGCGATACTCAGCCGACCTGACACATCCGGGCGATTGGTGAAGTGGGCACTCAAGCTCAGCGAGTTTGATATCACTTATCGACCGAGGTCGGCCATGAAGGTGCAAGTGCTCGTTGACTTCTTGGTCGAGTGCGCAGGCCTGGGCAAGGGGATGGAAGAAGGCCCTCTGGACCGGCAGCCGGAACCGGGACCCGAGGAGGATGTGTAGATCCTTCATGTGGACGGAGCCTCGAACTCCAGCGGGAGCGGAGCCAGTCTCATCCTCGCCAACGGCGAAGGGGTCATCACCGAATGTGCACTCCGTTTCCAGTTTGCCGTAACTAATAATCAGGCGGAGTACGAGGCGCTCCTTGCGGAGCTGAGAGTGTCCCGCGAGTTGGGCGTAGCCAACCTCAAGGCCTTCACTAATTCGCAGTTGGTGGCCGGACAGATCTCTGGAGAGTACGGCGCGCGGGACCCCCAAATGGCGAAATACTTGGACCTCGCGAGAACGAGCGCGGCCGGATTTTGGCACTTCAGCATCTCCCATATACCCCGCGGGGAAAATGCTCGCGCGGACGCGCTTTCCCGATTGGCAACCCTGCCGGACTCGTTGTTGGGCCGCGCTTATGTTGAGCGTCTCAAGGCCCCGAGCTACAAGACCCCTGTGGAGGTCTAACAGGTCAGCCAAGAGCCCAGCTGGATGGATAAGTACGTCGAGTACATTACCAGCGGCACCTTGTCGGTGGATCGCGCAGCGGCTCGCCTTATCAAGAAGAAGGCCGCGCGGTTCATCTTGATGGATGGACAACTGTATCGGAGGTCCTATTCCTACCCCCTCCTCAAGTGTTTGAGACCCGTGGAGGCCGCACTCGTACTCCAGGAAATCCACGAGGGCATCTGTGGGAACCATGTGGGGGGCAGAACGCTGGTGTACAAGGCCCTTCGCCAAGGTTATTTCTTGGAGACAATGAAGGAGGATGCCGCCGACTTTGTGAAGAGGTGTGATCGGTGCCAGCGGCATGCCGTGGTGCAGTGGCAGCCATCCACCCCCCTCTCCTAGCTCTCCGCTCCGTGGCCGTTTGCCCAGTGGGGAATGGATCTCTTAAGACCTTTTCCCCCGGCATCCGGGCAGCGGAAGTTTTTGATCATGGCCATCGACTACTTCACGAAGTGGGTCGAGGCCGAACCCCTAGCCCGGATCACGGAGGCAAACGTCGCCAAGTTTCTCTGAAAGTCAATCATTTACCGTTTTGGCCTACCCCATACCATTATTACCGATAACGGACGTCAATTCGACTGTCGGAATTTTGAAGAATTCTGCAGCGACCTCAGCATCAACCATCGCTTCACCTCGGTGGCGCACCCACAGACAAACGGAGAAGCCGAGGTAACGAATAGGACTATCTTGCAGGGCCTCCGGACAAGGTTGGACCAGGCCAAGCGCAGGTGGGTGGAAGAGCTCCCGAGCATCCTGTGGGCGCACCACACCACCCCGAGGACGGCCATTGACGAGACCCCGTTCAACCTCGTCTTCGAAGCTGAAGCGGTCATCCCGATTGAGCTCAGCCTACCCACCTTGTGCGTGGAGCAGTATGATGAAGAGGAGAATCCCGCCAGGATGCTGCTGAACCTGAACCTCCTTGAGGAGACAATGGACAAAGCTCGAGTCCGAATGGCGGCATACAGGCAGCGAGTGGCCAGGTATTACAACTACAGGGTGCGACCGAAGTCCTTTCGCCCAAGAGATCTTGTACTCTGGCGGGCGGAAGCTTCTCAGCCATAAGAGTGCAGGAAGCTCTCCCCGAACTGGGAAGGCCCTTACAGGGTGATGGAAGTTCTCCCTCACTGGGCCTACTACCTGGAGAAGCTAGGAGGGTCCAGATTCCCTCGGACCTGGAATGCCTTAAACTTGAGGATGTATTACTAATAATGTAAGGTTCTTCGAACTCCTGCAATGAAATCCTTTTGCTTCAAATGCTTCTTCTCACCTCGTAGGGAAAGAGCCACTTAACTTTGAGTTCGGCAAACACGGGTGTGGCCGAAGACCCGAGAAGGCGATAGGTCCTGGACTTTGGTCTGGAAGGCGGGACAGAGCCAAACTCGCCCACGCAGTCACGGAGAATAGCCCGGTAAGCCGCGTAGGGCTCGGATAAAGCCTGCGGCCCCGGGGTTCAGTCCGGAGGTCCCGGACTTCGGTCTAGAAGGCGGGGCAGAGCCAAACTCACCCACGCAGTCATGGAGAACAGCCCGGCAAGCCGTGCAGGGCTCGGATAAAGCCTGTGGCCCCGGGGTTCAGTTCGGAGGTCCCGGACTTCGGTCTGGAAGGTGGGGCAGAGCCAAACTCGCCCACGCAGTCACGGAGAACAGCCCGGTAAGCCGTGCAGGGCTCGGATAAAGCCTGCATACCCGAGGTTCAGTCTGAAGGTCCCGGACTTCGGTCTGGAAGGTGGGGCAGAGCCAAGCTCACCTATGCAGTCCCAGAGGATGAACCGGCCAGCCGCGCAGGGCTCGCACAAAGCCTGCTCCACCGACATCCAGTCCGAAAGTCCCGAACTTCGGTCTGAATGGTGGGGCAGGACTCAGTCTGCCCGCGAGCTCGGCTCGGAGCGCACCACAGGACTTAGTCCCGGTGCCTGAAACCAACATTCAGTTCAAAAAAAAAAAGAGAGAGAAAGAAAAGAGAGGACGAAGCTAAGGTTTGCTGAACAAAAGATTTCATTAATTCGGAAATGGAGATACAGTGAAGGAGTCCCGATAGGCCGGGAGTCCTCAAAAAAAAAAAAAAGGAAGGAAATATACAAAAACAAAAGAAGAAGTCTGAGGGGCCGGGGAAGCTACTTCGATGCGGTGGCATCCTCCTCGGGCTGAGGCGCGCGCTCCCCACCTGCACCGTCGACGGGTGGCTGCTCGGAGGGTTGCTCTGGAGTTGCAGCCTCGTCACCTGCTGCTACTGGAGCCTCTCCACTAGGCTCCTGCCTCCTGCCACCGAGGACTACCCCGCTGAGGTCAAGCTCGGGGTAGAAGGAGCTCACCTTCTCCCGGCATACCTGGAACCCCTTCAAAAAGGAGTCCACGGCAACCTCCTAAACCTCTGCGATGTACTCCTCGGAGGCCTGGAACTTCGAGATAGCCTCCTGCACCTCCCGCTTCGACGCTTCCAACAGCCCGTTGACGTAGGAGCTCTTCTCCTTGGTCGCGTTCAGCTCCTTCCGGACCTCCTCCACCCGGCGCTCCAGCGACCGGGACCGAGCCCTGAGGCGAGCCTTCTCCGCCACGTCCTCCTCTGTGCGGCGCTGGCTCGAGATCCTCTACTCGAATAGGGAGGTCTCCAGCTCTTTGATGCACCCCTCGGTGCGGGCCAGGTCAGACTGGAGGACCTGGTTATTCCCCCGCAGCTCAACCCCCTTCTCCATGAGATCTTTAACATCAGCTGCGAGCTTGCCGAGCTTCTCCTCCTTCTCGGCATCTTTCTTGGCGTACCCTGCGAGGAAGTTCTTCAGCAGCAGCACATCGGTCCCGATCTATGCCAGAAGAAGAGAAGTTAGTCAGAACCCAACTGGAAATTTAAAAAGGAAGGGCTCCGAGCTCGGGACTTACCGTGAAAAGCTACGGAAGGATCCCAAGCAGGGCATCGCTATAGTCCCGGCCGCCCCTCAATCGGCGGTCCCGGGAGGTGCAGGCGAACTCCATGACCTTCTCCGCGAGGCCCTGATCATGGATCACAGAGCACTGGCTGGTGAGGTTCGGTGGCGGGGCAGACGGGTCGGCAGTAGCCGAGGCGGCCGTCCCCTTGCCAGGCAGAATGGCCATCGATGGAGCCGTCGCCGTGCTGGGGACCATCGTGGGTGCAGTCGGGGCGGCGGCTGAAGTAGACGTTGCCCGGGAAAGGGCTGGCCCCCCTCTTCCACGACCCTGTCGAGGTCGACGACAGGGACGTCGGGCGCCCGGGCTTAAGGCAGTCTGGATGCGGGAGCCACCATCACGGGACCGGAGGTGGGGATCGGCATGGCCTCCCGGCTCGCCTCGATACGAGCCCTCTTCGCCGCGGGCTCGGTTCCCTCGGCGACATCCCTCTGTGCGGTGCCCTCCAACAAGTTCTTCAAGGAAAACTTCATACCTGAAAGGAAGCGGATGTCAGTCGGGTCAGTTAAAAAAAAAAAGAAGAGAAAAGAAGAAGGGGGTAAGAGGTAGAAGGGAAGCCCGAGCCTCACCCAGCTCCCGGATGGGACTGATTCCTGCCTCGAACAAGTTCTGCTCCGAGAGCAGAACATCGAGCGTCGGGACCGCATCACTTAGCAACTGAGAGTAGACCTCTTGGTCCGCCGGCTCGACTTGGGAGTTCCGGTTCGGAGATCGATCCGGCTCGCTCCAGGCCCAGTCGACGTCCTCGATCGAGGCAAAAAAGAATCGGTTCTTCCAGCCCTTGATAGAGGAAGGAAGGTCGAACCGGAGGCACCTAGGCCGAGGTGAGATGTACCACCAGCCATCATCGGTGGAATAGCGCTTCAGGGTGAAAAGAGCCATGAAGAGAGAGAAGCGGGCAACAAACCCATGGAAGTGGCAGAAAACTATGAAGGCGAAAATGGCCTGGATGGCGTTTGGAGCCAACTGGGCCGGGATCAAGCGGTAGTGGCTGAGAAAGGAGAGAAAGAAAGGATGCAGGGAGAACCGAAGACTCCCAAGGAGGAAGTCCTCGTAGAAGGCTATCCGCCTGGGGCCGCTTAGGGTCACTCGATCTCCGGGCCGCGGGAGAGAAAGATGAATCGACTCCGAGATGCCGTAGAACTCCCGGAGCAGGGAAAGGTCACCTTGGGTCATCGTTGAGACGTGACCGGAGGGACCAGTGGAAGAGATGGCCGGAGGGGGAAGAGAAGAAATTGGACGGGCGGAGACTACAGGAGGAGACCTAGGACCCCTAGGGACGCCTATGGTTACACCCCCAGGATGGAGCCGCTTGAGGATCTCGTCCGGGATCACCTCCCCTTCTGAGGAAGAAGGCGATAGAGTCCTCGGCCGGGATGGACCGGCCTCGTCTGGATTGGAAGAAACATGACGACGGCACGCCATGGGGGAAGAAAGGGTGACGGAAAGTTGCTAAGGCCGAAGGATGAAAAGAGGAAGAAGACGCAGGCACTCACCGAAGTACTCTGTGTAAAAGGAGTGGCAACCCTGGAAGGTGAAGGAAAGCCCACTGCAACCGCCGGCGGAGCGTGAGAAAGTGGAGGGACTTCGTTTCCGGAAAGTCCCCCTCCTTTTCAAATTTGATCGACAGCGGCCGTGCTCCTCATTCCATTCCGAACCACCTGATGGATGCCGCGTGGATGCACACCCGACATCGATACTTCGGTCTGATGGAAACGGCCTCCTTTTCGAAACAGTGCATTAATGACCGCCGAAAATGCGACGCGTGGCAACCTCTCATAGGACCTCGAGCGTAATGAGGAACGGCAATGAGGATCGTGGCAATTATGGCACGAGATCTTCGCCTTCCCCACGTCATCTCCACATTAAATCCCCACGTTACGAGCCATGATGCCTTAGAGGAATGAGGGGATGGGGGGCAACTGATATGGCCGTTACGCTGACATGGCGTGTCTCAGGATCTGCCGAACGTGGTCCGAACCATGTGGATTTTTTCGGCGAGCGAGATCGGAGACGGGTCCCCTTCGGCCGAAGTCGAGCACTCCTCTGCCCTCCACCAGGTGTCCGCCCAGGAGGGGTCCACCTCGGCTGAAGCTGGCGGCCTCTTGCTCCCTCGCCGGGTGGTGCCCGGAGACGGTTCCACCCCGACCGAGGTCGAGCCGGGCCCTCCTGCTCCTTCGTCAGATGGCACTCGGATATGGGTCCACCTCGATCGAAGTCGAGCACTCCTCTGCCGCTCCGCCAGGTGTCCGTCCAGGAGGGGTCCACCTCGGCTGAAGCTGGCGGCCCCTTGCTCCCTCGTCGGGTGGCGCCCGGAGATGGTTACACCCCAGCCGAGATTGAGCCGGGCTCTCCTTCTCCTTCGCCAGATGGCACCCGGATACGGGTCCACCTCGGCCGAAGTCGAGCACTCCTCTGCCACTCCGTCAGGTGTCCACCTAGGAGGGGTCCACCTCGGCTGAAGCTGGCGGCCTCTTGCTCCCTCACCGGGTGGCGCCCGGAGACGGTTCCACCCCGACCGAGGTCGAGCCAGGCCCTCTTGCTCCTTCGCCAGATGGCACCCGGATACGGGTCCACCTCGGCCGAAGTCGAGCACTTCTCTGGCGCTCCACCAGGTGTCCGCCCAGGAGGGGTCCACCTCGGCTGAAGCTGGCGGCCTCTTGCTCCCTCGTCGGGTGGCTCCCGGAGATGGTTCCACCTCGGCCGAGGTCGAGCTGGGCCTTCCTGCTCTTTCGCCAGATGGCACCAGGATATGGGTCCACCTCGGTCGAAGTCGAGCACTCCTCTGCTGCTCCGCCAGATGTCTGCCCAGGAGGGGTCCACCTCGGCTGAAGTCGGCGGCCCCTTGCTCCCTCGCCGGGTGGCGCCCGGAGACGGTTCCACCCTGGCCGAGGTCGAGCCGAGCCCTCCTTCTCCTTTGCCAGATGGTACCCGGATACGGGTCCACCTCGGCCGAAGTCGAGCACTCCTCTGCCGCTCCGCCAGGTATCCGCCCAGGAGGGGTCCACCTCGGCTGAAGCTGGCGGCCCCTTGCTCTCTCGCCGGGTGGTGCCCGGAGACGGTTCCACCCCGGCCGAGGTCGAGTCGGGCCCTCCTGCTCCTTCGCTAGATGGCACCCGGATACGGGTCCACCTCGGTCGAAGTCGAGCACTCCTCTGCCGCTCCGCCAGGTGTCCGCCCAGGAGGGGTCCACCTCGGCTGAAGCTGGCGCCCTCTTGGTCCCTCGCCGGGTGGCGCCTGGAGACCGTTCCACCCCAGCCATGTCGAGCTGGGCCCTCCTGCTCCTTCGCCAGATGGAACCCGGATACGGGTCCACCTCGGCCGAAGTCGAGCACTCCTCTGCCGCTCCGCCAGGTGTTCGCCCTGGAGGGGTCCACCTCGGCTGAAGCTGGTGGCCTCTTGCTCCCTCGCCGGGTGGCGCCCGGAGACGGTTCCACCCCGGCCGAGGTTGAGCCAGGCCCTCCTGCTCCTTCGCCAGTTGGCACCCGGATATGTGTCCACCTCGGCCAAAGTTGAGCACTCCTCTGCCACTCCGCCGGGTGTCCACCCAGGAGGGGTCCACCTCGGCTGAAGTTGGCGGCCTCTTGCTCCCTCGCCGGGTGGTGCCCGGAGACATTTCCACCTCGGTCGAGGTCGAGCTGGGCCCTCCTGCTCCTTCGCCAGATGGCACCCGGATATGGGTCCACCTCGGCCGAAGTCGAGCACTCCTCTGCCGCTCCGCCAGGTGTCCCCCCAGGAGGGGTCCACCTCGGCTGAAGCTGGCGGCCCCTTGCTCCCTCGCCGGGTGGCGCCCGGCGACGGTTCCACCCCGGCCAAGGTTGAGCCAGGCCCTCCTTCTCCTTTTCCAGATGGTACCCGGATACGGGTCCACCTCGGTCGAAGTCGAGCACTCCTCTGCCGCTCCACTAGGTGTCCGCCCAAGAGGGTTCCACCTCGGCTGAAGCTGGCGGCTCCTTGCTCCCTCACCGGGTGGCTCCCGGAGACGGTTCCACCACGATCGAGGTCGAGCCGGGCCCGCCTACTCCTTCGCCAGATGGCGCCCGGATACGGGTCCACCTCGGTCGAAGTTGAGCACTCCTCTGCCACTCCGCCTGGTGTCCGTCTAGGAGGGGTCCACCTCGGCTGAAGCTGGCGGCCCCTTGCTCCCTCGCCGGGTGGTGCCCGGAGACGGTTCCACCCCGGCTGAGGTTGAGCCGGGCCCTCCTGCTCCTTCTCCAGACGGCACCCGGATACGGGTCCACCTCGGTCGAAGTCGAGCAGTCCTCTACCGCTTTGCCAGGTGTTCGCCCAAGAGGGGTCCACCTTGGCTGAAGCTAGCGGCCTCTTGCTCCCTCGCCGGGTGGCGCCCGGAGACGGTTCCACCCAAGTCGAGGTCGAGCCGGGCCCTCCTGCTCCTTCGCCAAATGGCACACGAATACGGGTCCACCTCGGTCGAAGTCGAGCACTCCTCTGCCGCTCCGCCAGGAGTTCGCCCAGGAGGGGTCCACCTCGATCGAAGCTGGCCCTACGTAGTAAGGCCTCCGGGAGGCGGGGGCGCGAGTTTCATAACCCCCACCACTTGGGCAGCACGCGCCGTGCCTCGCGAGGAGCGCCGGTATGGTCGGCAGTGATGCGCGAAACCTCATTTACATTGGCTCGACGGGTTCCATAACCGAGGAGTGGAGTCTTGGCAGACAGGAGCTAGCAATGGACATCATCAATGCCTGAGAAAGAGAGCGCCTGCGCTCAGCCGAAGGCCTGGCCAGTATCCTCCCTCTCCCCTTTTTCTCGCTCGGCTCGGCAAGCAAGACAAGGAGGCCACCGGGCTCCCAGACCCGAAGGGGAAAGGAAGAAAGAGAGAGAGGAAAATGTGAAGGCTGAGAGGGAGCCTCCCGGGGGCGCAAGCCGGAGGCAATGTGATGGGATAAAAGGATGGGAAGAGCGGATAGCCAGGTAAGTGGAAAAAAGGCTTGGAAAAGGAAGGCACCGAGGGTAGGATCCAAGAACCCGAGAGGAGTCCTTTGGCGCAAGCTCGGTGAAGGAGCTCGGCCCAATTTCCACTCTTTCTAAGACCTCTTTTGTTAATATCTTCTCTAAGTCTGGGACTCCTTCGGGGACCCACCTTAGGGATTCTGTTCCATCTCGCCGTTTTCTAACTTGACCGTCGGAGCTCCCTCGCCGGGACCCCCGGCCAGGGTTTCTCACCTTGTTTTGCAGGACCGGAAGCTCGGAGACCTCGAGGTGAAACGGTCCGAGACCGGTACCAGCTTTGAAGCTACAGGCAGCGGCGGTGAGATCAGCAACAGAAAGTTTCTTAGGTGATTTATGATTAAATTTGCATGCTTAGGATTGAAAATAGTTGTCGATCTTACTTTCGTTATAGGTTATCGAACATGAAATATCTCAACATGCCTAATCACCTAGAAATCTCATAGATAGATTCCATATATATGCACACCCTATTTCTATAATGAATCTATTATAGCCACCATATACTATAAAAATTCGAATGGCTAGGAGACTAAGCTTATATAAAGTCAAACTACAATAATCTCATTATGAGTAGCTGAGACATTACAGGTTTAAGAACCAGTCACATAACTACAGTATCGAGAATATCACTTATGAGTGAGAAGACATCTAAGTAACTTTTTATATTGATCATACTCGGTATCGTTGTTCTCTAATAATCACTTACACTCTCACTAAGTACCCCACACTGTAGACTTGAGATTCATTTATCCAAAGAGAAGCTAGTCATACACCGATCTTGATGGATCAATCACCGTTTCCATGATGATTCAAAAGCTGGGAGCAATTTATGAATTAATTACACATATCTCAAATTTTAACTGTTTAGAATATTTATCTTAAGTATTAATTTCTTAGACAATTCAAGCATACATTACACAAGAATGGAATAAAACTTGCCCATTTTATTAATGATATGACAGGACCGCTGACGTGGAGTCCCTCTCAGCTCCAGCTGGCGGCCATGCTAGCAGAAGACGCCACTTGGATGCCGCATCTGGAGAGCCCATCGGTCGGAGTGGCTCCCTCATGGTCGAGCCTCGGTCGAGGTCGCACCTCACTTCTCAAGCCCCTCGGCTGGAGTGGCTCCCCCACGATCGAGCCTCGACCGAGGTCGTGCCTCGCTTCTCGAGCCCCTCGACCGAAGTGGCTCCCCTGCAGTCGAGCCTCGATCGAGGTAGTGCCTCGCCTCTTGAGCCCCTCGATCGGAGTGGCTCCCCCACAGTCGAGCCTTGATCGAGGTCATGCCTCGCTTCTCGAGCCCCTCTACCGAAGTGGCTCCCCGTGATCGAGCCTCGCTTCTCGAGCCCCTCGATCGGAGTGGCTCCCCTGTGGTCGAGCCTCAACCGAGGTCATGCCCTTGTTCTCTGAGCCCCTCGATCGGAGTGGCTCCCCCATGGTTGAGCCTCGACCGAGGTCGTGTCCTTGTTCTCTGAGCCCCTTTAGCTGAAGTGGCTCTCCCGAGGGTGAGCCCCCTCACTTGAGATTGACCCCTGGTCAAAGTCAACCTCTTCTTCGAGGTCAGGTATGAAATTTTCAGGAGAGTGCGGCCTCTCCCACAAGCGACCTTTGGGCAGATGAGAGGGGAATGCCGGTGGGTGGTGCCACCACCTTCGTCAGAGCCCTGGCATGGTGTGGAGAGGTTGACACGCCTAAGAGAAGTGGCACCCCGCCTGGAACCTCTAAAGAAGTGGCACCTCATCATGGCACGCTAACTTTGACCCATATGGGATGGTGTTTTATCTGAGCATGCCACCTGCGGAGGATCATCCTGTCGGACCATCAGGCCCTTCAGCTCACTATCCGCACCACCTACGAAAGGACACTTCGCTTGGGGCGCTGCATCCCTTTACCTACCATTTGTACCACCCAGAAGAGGAAGGTTTTGCCCGGAAATTCATACCCTGTAGCATCTACCTCCAGACCGTTTCTTTGCCAAGTCTCCCTAAATGCGGTGGGACGATGACAAAGAGGGACAGAGTCCTATCGGAGTGTCAAGACCCGTGGCATATCCCATGTACCCATCATGAAAGGGACGCGCACTCCTCCAGTCTCCATTGCCACTGTCAGTGACAGACTTTCCCCTCCCCTGGACAGGGGAAAAAGCAGGCCTACGCCTCACCCGCGCGAAGGGCGCATAGGGAAGGTCAAGCCAGAGTTCGGCACCCCATGAGAGGGGCCACTCATCTATAAAAAACCAAAAAGGGGCCTCTGGTCAAGGTAAGTGAGAAGGGGCAGGTAATTCAGCAAGACACAGAGCACAGCTAGGACACACCAGACCTCTCCAAGAGAGTGAAATGCTACGGCCTCCGTTTTTCAAGCCTTCCTTCTTGACTCTAACTCCCATTTAATTATTTTTTAAGATCTCTGAGAGTGAAAACCACTTGGGGATCCACCGAGAAGTATCTGTTCTCCTTGATCGTCCTCTAACTTGACGTCAAAGTACCCCTGCCAGGATCCCCGGCCTGGATCTCTTTTCTTTTGCAAGACCGGATACGCGCGTTGGGCACCAGGTGGGAGAGCCACCAATTGACGTCATGTAGAAGCTGTGGACCACAGCGATCTAGGCAGCAACAATTAATATTGAATTAAGTATAAAAATATATCCTAAACAAAATATAATGTGTCTACTAAATTGGCTTCTAGTCTAATAATTGCTATTAGAATTAGATATTTTCGGCATGCAAAATTTTTAGTTTTCAAAAAACATGTAGCAAAAGTCAATTAAAACAAATTTTAATCATTAGCATGTAAGATCTAATCTTTAAAATACCTAAATATCTATTTGCGTATGATAAAAATAAGTTTTATATCAGGTCTAAATTTAAGAAACATGATTTAATTGATGATCGAATTACCTACCTATAGTACTATATTTCTTCTTTAAGATTGGACTGAACATATCCTGGATTCTCATCATAGCCGCACACGTGGCCAGTCATAAGGCAAACTCAAAGGATCATAGAGATACATTATCCTAATATATAAAATATGTTTCAGTATAATAATGCATGGGAAAACAATACGTCGATGTCCTCCATATACTTGAGCTTGCCAAATATGAGTTTTAGTACACATTCCCCATATTTATTTATTATTTTTCCTAGGAATATATTAGATATCAAACTTTTGTTACCTCAATGGTTTCAAATGTCAATCTTTAATAATGTCTGCAATTCAATATTTGCTATTCCAGGCACAACTCTCTTGCCAAAATATAAGAATATTAATAACTTGGCCTCCAAAAATTACATTAGAAAGTTGATTAGGCATATCTTAAAGCAACAAAATAAGTTGCTTCTATAGCAGAGTTAGCAAATGCTAAGCCAGGGCACAATCAATTTCAGCATTGATTTAGATGACACAATCAATGTTAGAGAGAGTTATTCTTAAAAATAACTATATACTCCATACAATCTCAAAGAAACTCAAGTATATAGATTGGTTTCCAAAGTTATTGGATCATTTAAAATCTTGATATATATTATAAGGACCATAAACATATTCTAAGTTATGGCATCCATCATCTTCAATTCAGCCAACAGAGCATGGAAGAGCATAACTTCAATTATAAAATATAGTACAACAAAAATCTCTGCCAATCGAATCCCTTCCAAATCCATCTCAACAACTACCTCGAGGCATAACTAGTGAGAAACACCCTATGACACAACCACTAATAAAAAAAAAAAAAAGGCAAGCATGCACTAGTTCATCATGATGCAAAATCCTCTATCAACTCCCTTTATCCTTATCCCTTGATTTCACAATGGCAAATAAAAAGAAATAAATTTTTTAAATTTTTACACCCAAATTTTCAAAACAATACATACATGCACATTATAAATCTAACATTTCAACTTATCCTATGGTACATACCTATTGTTTGACGGGGAAAGACATCAAATAGGATTACCAATGAAAAATGATGAAGAAATTCCTATTGATGAACAATGCCAAAGAGAATTCCTAAATGCACGGCTCGGATGAAGATTGCCAATTGATTAGGTAGAACCATGATAAAAATCAAACATCTTCGAATTGGGAAAGAAGAATGGTTTTTAATTAGAGAAAAAGAGAAGACATCTTAAGAAACTAGGACATAAATAGAAAAAAAGATGAACATAAATCAACCCTCGGACGATTTTAGCTACCCAATCATCCGTTTTGGCCATATTGGCATCATCTTTGTGGTATTTTAAGCCAGGTTGGCATGAATATAGTTATATGAGCAACGATTAAATCCTATAAGTACTAATGATTGCCATACAGGACTTTCAATAATAAAAAGTTAGCAAAAATGAATATGAGGATAATATTAAAATAATTTACATAGTATAGAAACAAAATTTTTAATTTTTAATTTAAAAATTATTAAAAAATAATTTGATTCAAAAATTAAAAATATATTTTATTTGAATAATTTTATAGAGAACGCTTTCTAACCCTTCAAAAATTTTGACGACTTGATTAAATTCAAAAATTTTTCTGAATCTACAAACAGGTTGACTTACTCGTATTTAAATGGGGTATCTGAGATCTACGATCAAAAATATCACGTTGATCTACTTATTTTTAGATGGGATGTCTAGTATACTGGATAGTATGGAGACCTGCAAGATAGTTACATCGAAATTTACGATCCCTATCTCTTTTATTTTATTAAAAAAAATATATATTTTTTTTATTTTTTGACCAGAGTGCCAGAATTTCTCCATCACATGGGCCCAAAACTACAAACCAAACTTCCTGCGTCCCCTTGTCCGTTAGCTTCCGCCACCAGCAGATTCGATTCGATCGTTCTCTCTCCCTCACCTCCCGGTCACCAGACCCGAAGATGCCTCCAATCTCCCCTTGGACAAAAAAGATCAGGCATCCCCCTCCCCCTCCCCTCCTTCCTTTTAATCCGCCGTATCATCAAAATCCTCCTCCCATCTCCTGTTAGATCTCAGCCCTCATCTCCCAAATGCCTTTACTTCAACAATGTCCCTCCGTTACCTGCTTCGTTTCATTCTCGCTTTTCTTCTCGACCTAGTTCTCCGGCCTCCGTGGTGCTCCGCCACCTCGGCGTCTCTCGTGGGCGTCAACTACGGCCGGATTGCCGACAATTTACCCTCGCCGGAGATGGTGCCCCGCCTTGTCTCCTCCATCGGCATCGGCCGCGTCCGCCTCTACGACGCCGACCCCACCTCGATCCGTGCCTTCGCCAACACCGGCATTGAGATCGTCGTCGCCCTCCCCGACGACAGCATCCCAGAAGTCGCTACCGACGCCGGCCAGGCCCTGGCCTGGGTCCGGTCCAACATCCAGGCCTACCTCCCGGCAACCAAAATCGCCTTCCTTACCGTCGGCAACGAGGTCCTCACCAGCAACAACACCGCCCTCCCCCCTCTCCTCCTCCCGGCCATGGAGAACCTCCACTCCGCCCTCGCCTCCCTCGGCCTCGACCACCAGATCGCCGTCACCACTACCCACTCCCTCGCCGTACTTGGCGACTCCTACCCCCCCTCCACCGCCGCCTTCCGCCGCGACCTCCTCTCCCTCGTCTCCCCGGTCCTCGCCTTCCACGCCCGCACCGGCTCCCCCATCTTCGTCAACGCATACCCGTACTTCGCCTACAAGAACGACCCCTCCAACGTTGCCCTCGACTACGCCCTCCTCCAGCCCGGCGCCGCCGCCGTCACCGACCAGGGGTCCGGCCTCCGGTACTCCAATCTCCTCCATGCCCAAGTCGACGCCGTCTACCATGCCATTGCCGCCGCCTGCCCGACGAAAGGGATCGCTGTCGGAGTCTCGGAGACCGGGTGGCCATCGGCCGGCGACGCTGACGAGCCGGGGGCGACGGCGGAGAACGCGGCCAAGTACAACGGGAATTTGATGAAGCTGGTGGTGGAGGGAAAGGGAACGCCGCTCATGCCGACGGTGCCCCTGCGGGCGTACGTGTTTGCGCTCTTCAACGAGAACCTGAAGCCCGGCCCGACGTCGGAGAGGAACTACGGGCTGTTCAAAGCCGACGGGACGCCGGCGTACCAGCTTGGCTTCACTGTCGATAATTCCACCATTGGTGGCGGCGGTGGATCTGCTGGTGGTGGTGCTGGTGGTGGTGGTTATGACTCCTCCGGCGGGTCCTCCGGCGGTTATGACGGCATTTCGGCAGCCGCGACGGTAAATTTTCCTGCCCGAACAACCTAATGGCCTGTTTTTTTAATATAAACTTTTATTTACTGATTTTTTGGATTTATATATACATTTTTTTCAGGACGAGTGGCTGGATGCTGCGATGACAAGCATGCTATTTTTGTTATTGGAATATTTATAGCTAGTAAAAATATATAATAATTTTTAAATGTTCTTTATGTTGGTAAGATGCTGTAATTGATGGTAGTTTAATGATAAGTAAAATCCTATTTTTATTATTAAACAAGTCAGGTTTTGTTATCGTGTAATATTTATAAATGACTATCTTATCATCTATTTTAGGGGTCGGTAATTTTTTTTTCCATGATGCATCGTATATTATATGAATAATATTTTTAGATTTCAAAATTAAGTAAAAATCATCCATGTCATCATCCATCTTCGAGATGCATGATGACATGATAATCACTTCTATTAGCACAGGATGCTGCGATGCAAAAGTTGGCCCACAAAATATGCGGACGTGACGTCGTGAATTATGTATGATGAGAGGCTTTTATGGTTCCTTATGGCTGCTAGCTGGTGCCACGTTTAACTTTGACGTCTCGAAATTATATCAATGGACACTCTGGTTCAAGAGTTCGAGACTAAAACTACCATGGATACTGCCACCAGGGTTCAAGAAGGTGATAGTCTGGTTGACGGTGAGATAAAATTTTAGTGATGAATCAATTAAATTTTAAATTTTTTTGAAATTCATGATCGTTCGTGTAAGTGAGAGATAAGAATTTTTCTTTTTATTCCTGTTCTACTGGCCAGCGTCTCAGTGATATCAAATTGATCTATTCATCTTTGGATGGAAAAAGATTACAAATCCGAATATCCTGAATTGAATATTATCTGATCATTAGGTGAGAAAAGATTGTACAAATTTAAGCATCTTGAATCGAATATTATCTGGTGAAACGTAGACTTGCAGGGATAGCTGTACAGAAATTTATCCTACAATCCCTTTTATTTACTAGTAGAAGAAGACGAGGGATAGCTGTACAGGAATTTATCCTACAATCTCTTTTATTTACAAGTAGAAGAAGAAGAGGGATAGCTGTACAGGAATTTATCCTACAATCCCTTTTATTTACTAGTAGAAGAAGAAGAAGAAGAAGAAAACGACGACGACGACGGGTACCATGGCTAAAATTTGCATCTTAGGTTCCCTCCCCCCTCCCCATTCTTTCTATGAGTTATAGTCCGACTTATCCTTCAACACATGATGGCAGGTTACATAAATGAATTAGCGCGGATTTAAACTCAAGTCGTTTTCTTTATCAACGTAACTTTAAATTTAAACTCACATCCGTCCCCAACATCTCCATAGTTTTTTTTGAATATCTCTAGCCGAGGAAAAAAATAAGCATAATTAGTTCTTCTAACCTCTTATACTTTGGTAGTTGTAATTGATGGTAATTCGGTAGTCCCTTAGGGTTAAACATTAGGCTCATGTTTAGGGAGTTGTCGGTGATTCAGTGCCGCCACTCTCTACTTTAAAGATGTGTACACCGATCCACGAAGTTACTCTTTCGACCTGAACCAACCCTTTTGTCCATCTCTGTGAACCAGGCATGAACCAATCATTAAAATAGGGCTTAAAAATTTTGGACATGATACAAGAAAACTAACAAAATCTTAATTACAAAAAAAGATAAATAATTTACAAATATCAAAAAAATAAAAATAATTAGATTTGAAAATGTATGAGATACTGTTTTAAAATATATTTTATTTTTCATGCAATAAAATCCAAAAATATATATTTTTTAAATATAATCGGGATTCTCCACTTGTAAGTATAATCATGATAGGGTTGATGGTGGTTCCTTCGGTATTTAGAAAAATAATACGGAAAGATAGAAAATCTTTGCAATAAAAAAATATGAAAATGATCAGAGAACTTTTTTAAAAAAAGATAAAATTAGAATAAATGAAACTAAGATAGCTTTGGATGGCATGCAAGACTAGATTCCAAGAGGCCTTTCTATAATCAACAAACTTGGACTTTGACGGGTCCATTAAAATTAGTCATAAAGCACCCAACATTCAAAAAATTAAATATGTTTAAGCGGTAATTAAAAGTGGCTAGCATAAATAGTAAAATAAATCTAACAGATAAGGTTTTGGGTTAGCACCTATACTCGTATCCTGACCTGAATTGATCCCGTTCATAATTCTATATTAAAGATTTTCTTTTAAACCTCCTCAAATACTATTAAAGGACTTAAGATAAATCCTTTCTCATATAAAAGACTTTAGAAATTCTTCTACTTCCGGTATGGAATTAAAGACTCTCAATCTAAAATGGCCAAAAAAAAAAAAAAAATTTCTCTTTAATAAAAAATTTATTTAAAAAATATTAAATTTTCAAATTCAAACTAATTTCTCTTCAACACTATGCTCCGAGGCTTCGAAATTTTTAAATTTCAGTTACCAATATATTTAGAATATAGCAATAATAGTGGACCAAAATAAAATCTATTCGAACCTATTTTTATATTATGATTTATTCAAATATAAATAAAGTTTTAAGCATCCCACTAATTTTTACACCCATACCTATCCTAAAAAAAAAAATATAGATATGAATAGACAACCATTCCCCGCATATTCGAATATCCTATTATTTTATAATCCTATTTAATTTTATATTATAATTATATTTTTTAAATAATTATATTAATATATTATTAACTTGATTTATTTTTTATTTAATAATTTTTTTGATTCTTTTTTATTCACGTATACACGTTTTAGGACGGGTGGCCGTGGCAAAGTAGAGTGGATGCCGTAACGGCAAGCATGTTATTTTCGTTACTGGAGTTTTTTTAGCTTGTAAAAATATTGCTAGCATGTAAAAAAGTGTAATAATTTCTTTCGTGTGTGCGTTGGCGAGATGTTGCAAGTGCATGATGGTAGAATAATGGTCAACATTGGCAAATGGATAAGGATTTTGCTAAAATCCTATTATAGTTGCATAAGATGGAATCATCTACACTAAGATTTGGGCTTCATAGAGTTCAAAGGACCATGATCATCACATCATTCATCTTACAGACGGGTGACCCTTCATCATCATGATGCACTATATGCCATGATAGCGGTACCCTCCAAATTTCAGAAATGAACAAGAACCACCTATCTCTAAAATGAATGACATGTGAACTACCCATGGCAGCATGGTTCTCTGGTACAAAAGTTGGACCACAAAGAATCTGGACTTTTTAGGCTGTCCAACGATTTGTTGCTACTTTGTAAATAATGTGTGATCACAAGTTTTTGTGGTTAAAATACTCCATGTGGCTGCTAATATGTACATGCCGTTGCCATCAAATCATCCTTTACCGTATTTCAGTAATAGCCGAGAATATTTCAATCTTCTTCACGCTGAACTGGATCTACTTTTGGTGGCTCTCGAATGAAAACTTACAAGAATAGCCCCTGGGTTGGGATTTCTGATGAGAACCCTCCGATGCTTAAGTCAGTGAATGAAAGAATAGGCTACAGCAGCCGGAGCTATGAATGATGATGGTGACTGAATAATCATGTGAGTGGTAGTGATATGTTATTGTAATATAACGTTATGTAGTATACTTTATCGAGATCCCCTTTTATCAATTTATAGGGCTGCGTTAGATATCCAACTTTTGTTACGGAGGTGGCCTCTCGTGACATGCATAACAAATTCTACCAAGGTGGTGGAGATCTTGTCTCCTAGAATCTTTTCCACTAGACCTTTCTGTTAGGATGGTAGGATCCGTTGGGATCTTGTTTACTATGATTTATACTGGAATAGCTGTGATCGGATAGGTTATCACCTACTTGGACATCATAAATCCCGAGTAGGTAGTTGGTTTGGCCATCGCTGAAAAGAGGAACTTGGCCCCGCATCCAAGCATGCTCGACTTAGTTTACTCATGTGACTAGTCGGTCCCTAGTAGGTAGTTGGTGGATGCGCATGAGGAATGTCATGTTAGTTTGACTCGGTAGGTGATAGCTACTTGGCTTGGAAAGGAGCAGCTACTCGAACTAGAAAGGAGTAGCTACTTGGTCTGGCAAGGAGCAGCTACTTGGTCAATTTTGCTGTCTCCTTTCTAGTCAGTAGCTAGATTGATCTGAGTCAGATATACTAGTCTTCCATGGTTGGTAGCATTCTTGGTGGTTTGGTAAGTCCTTAAGACTAAGTCGGCAATTGTCACAATAGATGCCCCCAACTTTGGAGTCCAAAATGTTGCCGAGTAATTCCGAGCCTTGTTGTTTCTAGGCAAAGGGAGTAGTTGGCATTTTAGCATTAGAGGTTGGATAGATTTTCTTATGATCCCAGCTTTTATTAGTCCCTTTGAAAAACCATCGCCAGCTATCTTGTCATCTCGATCATGAAGGGAGATAATTAGCGCAGCGCTCAAAGAGATTATGCAATAACTCCTCAAATGGATGGCAACTTGCACGATCCCCATTAGTCGGTCAAGAACTGCCACATATCTGGGAGCCGTGGACTTTAAATGATTTGCATAGATCCTGGCATCAAAAGTTAATTGGTAGGAGGCTATAATTGCTATCGTGGATGGTCAAAAATAATTTCATCAACTCAAACTATAGTTAGGATGAGTCATGATTGTATCATCAAGAACCTAAAGGTTGAGTTGTGATTGTAAAAGAAATAAAAGAGAGTATTTATTTTAAATAAAAGTAAACATAAAGTAAACTAATCTAACGGTTGGATCCTATATAAAATAATTATCTTGGGGTTACGATTTAATTTTGTACCTAATAGAGTTGTATTTCTTTTACAATTAAATTTAGGAGAATACTTATCTTTCCTCAGCATGCTCCATATTCGCAACAAATCATGGTGTGTATCCAGAATGGACAAAGTATACTCTTTTACAAAATATTTGTAATTAAGCTTAGAAAAATATCTATCTTCCCTCGGCACATCCCGTATCCATAGATCATAGTGTATCTCCGGAAAGTACTAGGTGTTCAACTCTTCTTTCCTCGGCACGTCTCATATCCTAGATCACGATGTATCTCAAGAAAGCAAGAGTTGTTTTTAATCCTAATTTAACATGAAAGCATAGAAGAAAGTAAATAAAAGAAAGCAAATAAAGAATTCATAACTAAAGGCATAATCTTTTATTGTATATAAAAATATAAGAAATACAAGAAATGTGTAGAACAAAAGAACCGCTTTGCTTTGTTACAAGATTTCCTCTTCCCTTCCAAGATTTCTGTAATAGTTGCTCATGGGTTGATCCCATCCTTTTCAATGCAAAAGCTTAAGAGGGATTCCAGGGAGTGAAGCTTGCTTTCCAAAGGATCGGTATAGGAGCTTTTTTATAGGTATAAGTAGGAAAAGGGTTTTTAGGATTTTAAATAAGGGACTAAACATAAGGATACTAAGATTTATTTTTACAGGAATCAATGATTAGATGGGTGTAATTAGACCCAATCCCGGTAGCAATAAGCTTCCAATTCCTTTTCCAAATCAACTTTTGACCATTTGAGATTTTTCTGGCTATTAGATCTTTAGGCACTCAGGAATCAACTGTAGATCACTCCATCGAAGCCTTAGTCAAGTGGGAATAGCCCTTGGTTGTTGTATAGCATCCATCTTCTTCCTTCAAGCACTCGCTGCGATCACCCGATCACCACCACCATGGACCTTATCAGAATTGTCTTCCTATGCACCGTTGCTCACCCTTCGTCATTGCCGAAGACCTCACCATCATTTTCGTCTTCATTACCATCGGCTTCTTGCTTGGGCGAGCCCTTTCTCTTTGCTGTGCCCATCACTACTGTTGTCCCCCTATGCTAGTGCCACCTTCTTTCGTGCACCGGACCCGTCACCGTAAACCTCTTGTGCCCCGTCACTTAGTCGATGTTGTTGCCATTACCCTTATTGCAGAAGCCATCCCATCTGCTCAGGTGCTCATCGATGACCATGGACCAATCAACATCACCATCGGAGCATCACCATTGTCGCTCTTTATTGCCGGTGCCATCCGTTGGCCATCGTTGTCGTCACTAAAGACCTCTACTCAGGTGTTGCCCTTCTACTCACTACCATGTTACCGAACCCATCACAATCGGATGTATTGCCGCTCACCACTTGTCGGTGCCGCCTCCTCCATTGCTGGAACTACCGACATTGCTATCTTCTTCCCTTGCTAGCATTGCCTCACTCGGATGCTCCATGCATCGCATGAAGACTGAGCCCTCTTGCTCCTATAGACCGTGCCAAGCCCTCTATAGACCAAGCACTGGTCCATGATAGATTGGATGCTTTAAAAAGGGTGTTGGGCATTGTTTTAAGTGGATTTTGTCTTGATCTTGGGCCTGGATTTGGGTCTTTATTTAGGGTCCATTTTAAGTTTGATTTACTTTTAACTTTCTTTGTTATAATCTGCATATTGAGCTCTTTGCACTGATAGACATATTTCTTCTAAAAGCTAAATAATAGCATCAATTTCTAAAGAATAAAGGTTAATTAATCCATAAATTGATGCTCTATTGATATATTTAATGTGCTTATCGTACCCTCCAACTTGAACTTTGCTCGCCCTCGAGTAAAGCAGATAAATTAGTAGTGTATATAAACTCATCCTTAAATTAAAAATTATCCTAGGCATTCCTAAAGGTAGCTGATATTCGGCCAGACCATGAAAAAGGTACTTCTTTGGATTATTAATTCAACCTAATTAGTGATTGAGTAAAGTCCATAAAAATTTATAGAGTTTTTCTTTTATCAACTTTCTACCTTACTTTTTAAGTCCTCTAACTTGCTATGAATTTGGTAGTGTCTTCTTGCAATTTAGTCCCTTTATTCTCTCTTATTTTTTTTAATAATAGAGTCTAGTAAAATGTCTTAACCTCTTAACTATTAATATCCCCATCTTTTGATGCAAACTACAATGCTTACTTAGATAAAGATGCCTGGTTACTCAGTAAGGTATCATTGCTTAATAGATCTCTTGGCCTTTTTATCTTTTGATACAAATCATAATATTTACTTAGATGATGGGGCCCGATTACTTAGTAAGAGTTCATGAAAAGCTACGAGATGAGACTAACTCTTTAATAGGTCTTTCAATATCCCCACCTTTTGACATGAACCATAATGCTTACTTAGGTGAAGGGACCCTGTTACAAAGTAAAAATTTTAAATTTTTTTTTCCTGTTTTTAGGGAGGACTTATATATACTTTGACCTTTCCATCTATACCCTCCTAAAGTAGATCTTCATTGAGATTAATGGTCAAAAGGTTCTAGAATTGCTCCAAGAAATTGTTTCTCATCTAAATCCTATCATTTATTAATTTTTTTAATAATTTATCCATCAATATCTCTAGAATTATCTAGATCATTAATTAATTATTGATTAGAATACCTATTTAACTCTAAATCGAGATAATAGTTGGGTGCACAAAACTAATTATTTATAATCATACTTAAGGACTTAAGTAAATTATTTTTTTTTCCCAACTTAATCGACATTGTCTTCAATAGAGTAGGAAAATAAAATAAGCAAATAAAAGAAAAAAAAGAGAATGCACCTGGGGCAAGTATGCTTCTGGAGTTAAAGAGTGCTTCATGGATTAGCAAGTTCTTGTTCCTTCCTCCTAGGTTTCTATAATTGCATTAAAATAAAGTAAAAAAATAAAATTATTGGGTTGCCTCCCAACAAGCATTAAGTTTAATATCTTTAGCCGAATGCTATTTGGAAGTATTGTTGATATTGAACTTGGATACGTTCCTCAAGAATTCAAAAGGATAAGGCCAAGCAGGAGGCCTCATCATCATGGAAGAAAAATATTCATAAGTATTCTATGATAATTAGCTCGAATCAATAGAGTACTCAATGCAAGCATGCTTGACCATGATTTAAAAATATTTTTATAATATTGATGAAGATTAGGAAGAGATTGTGTTGTTGGGTTGAGATTGGGGATGGTAGCATGAAAATTTCAATACTAGATGGATCTACCTTAATCTCTTTCTTAAGTATTGTGTTTTGACATCATCCCTTCCCGATGGCACTTTGTCCAAGTTAATCTTAAGTCTATCTCTATTAATTATTTTAGGGCTATAGACAGATTTCGAGGTAGTCTTCAAAAGTAGTACCAAATATAGAGAAATTAATCATAAAAATTCTAATATCATTATCCCTCATTTCAGAAATATCCTATCTAATAACTTCTTTATACATGTTTAGAACATGCAAAAGTTGGTCTTCTTGGACAGCGATCATTGGAAGGCTATTAGTAGGCATGTCTGAAAGTGGCTTAAGTTCTAGATCAGGTGGTGATTTTAATAATGGAGCTGTTAGGAGGCTAAATAGTGGCTCATGTTTTTCAATAAAAAATGAAGTAGTTTCAAAGTAGGGTATTTTTACTTGATTATTTATTTCTGTACTATACCCATTTCATCAAAATTGTCCATTCTGAAATCAGACAAACAGGGATCTAATGAATTATGGGGATGAATTGTAAGTATAGCTTCTTATATTATGTTATCAGTTATGATTCTTGGAAAGTCTCAATTAATTCCATCATGTTATCTATTTATTCTTCCTTCTCTTAAAAAGGAGTGAATGATTCTAGGATACTTGGAAAGGGGCCATAGGTGAGTAGGATGATGATGGAAATGGTTCATCCCACCAGTTTGATTTCTTTCTATATATTTTAGCCTTAGTTGAATTATCTATATTATTCTCTATGATGGTGCAGGGTTGCTTAATGACTAATTCATTTTCCAAAGTTATAGTCGATTATTTAGAAAAACTAAAGGGTCATTAAAATTTTCATTCTGGTAGTGTTCCTCTAAGTTACTCTCGGGCTAACTAGATAGCTCTCATTTCTACTTTCTATTAAGTTCAAATAATAATTAATCAGTCCGATTCATTAGCTCATCGATAGATTGTTGCTGAGTCATGATTAGTTGTTGAAATTGAGCAAACCTATCGATATCTAGGTTGGTATGTTGGGGAGGTGGGTTATGATCAATTCGTTCTATTTGATTTATTACTTGCAAAACCTTCTCTTCAAATAATAGGCTATAAGAAGTAGGAGAATGTTAATAATATGGATAGGGCTGATCGTAATAGGGTGCATCTACGAATGGAGATCTTTATATTATTGGGGTAACCACTGGATGTGGTTGCCATGAAAAATCTGGTTAAGCTCCTAACCTGGGTTGTAAGCATTAAAGTATAGGTTTTCTCTTGATCTGTAGGCCTTGTAGGTTTGATTTTGATAAACTTGGTCATACCTAAACTCAGGAAATTAGTATGTGATTGGGCATTCACTTACAAAGTGAGTTGGGCTCGAATATATAGAGTATTCCTATTGTGTAGGAAGAAAAGAAAGAATAGAAAAGTGTCTGATAGCTAGTAGATGGTCTAATTTATGGGACAAGACATCTGGTTTACTATCTAATGCATTGGATAACTTATCCACTATGCTATTGAGATTCATGTTCCTAGCAATGCTCTAATTTATTGAATTGTGCTGATGGTTTTAAATATTTAATCAAAAGTCCTAGATCAAAGCAATCCTCTTCTAATTTTTTATTAATATTATTTTAAAGAGGAGGAAAAAAGAAGAAAGAAGAAAGATAGAGAAAAATTCTAAAGAGGAGGGTCTAAGAAGTCATAGAGCTAGGAGAGATAGAGAAGAATTAATTAAGGTTTGAGATTAATTTCAATCAAGTTAGCAAACACTAGACTCTACCCTAGGATTCTCTAATTCTAGACAGCTCTAACTATTTCAAGGTCACCTTTGAGCCCTCCAAGTCAGAAACTACCTAGTCAACTAGCTAGATAAGGATAAGGTCAATGGGGGTCCCCTCGTTGCTTTTCTTAGACACCAAATAAATTAGCCAGGTTAGATAATGAAAACAATTAAAGAATCATCTTCCTTTAGGACTACATCATCATTGAATCTCTTTTCTAGACACTAGTTAACTAGCTAATTTTGATCCGCTCCAACTCTTAGGGTCCCTTATTCTTGTGAGCTTGAAAATCCTTGGGGCCAACATCCAATTGATTTTAATTAGAGGTTTAGGTCAATGTGCTATGCCGGATGGTAGTTTATGGGTTAAGGAAGGGTACTAAAATTTTTATCTTATATTGTTTAGGGTTTAGTACCTTTAAAAAAATTTATGAATATGCAATACAGGAAAAAAAGATGTCCAATATGAGTGATAAGTTTTTAAGGCTTACTTAGTTTCTCTATTTTAATTAAATGTTATGCAGTATCTTTGTTTTCTTTTTGTATTATGTTATCTTTAGGTAAGTTTTGAATTTAGTTAATTTGATGTGAGATAAAGCTAAAATAATTAAGAATTATAAGGCAACTAGATATCTTACTAGTAATTATTTATGGAAAATATAGTAACCACTTAACCATGCAAATAAAGTAAGTTCACTAGAAAGCAATAAATCAACTATATATGAAAAGTAATAAAAGTAGCAAATTAATTATGATAGGCAGTAAATTAAAAATCAAATAAATATTAACTAAGGCAAAAATTAGAAAGAAATAATTAATTTTTTTTGATTTTAAATTATAACTGTGCCTATGGTCCCTAATAACAATGCCAACATTTGATTGTTGTCGTGGACGGTTAAAAATAACTTCACCAACTCAAACTATAGTTAGAGTGAGTTGGGATTGTATCTTCAAGAACCTAAGAGCTAAGTTGCGATTGTAAAAAAAAAATAAAAAAGAGTATTTGTTTTAAATAAAAGTAAATATAAAGTAAACTAAATTAATAGTTGGGTCCCTTATAAAATAATTATTTTAGGGGTTATGAGTTAATTTTGCATCTAATAGAGTTATATTGCTTTTATAATTAAACTAAGAGAATACCTATCTTTCCTCGCACTCCCTGTATCCATAACAAATCATGGGGTATCTTCGAAAAGTACAAAGTATATCTATTTTATAAAATAATTATAATTAAGCTTAAAAAAATATCTATTTTTTCTTGGCATGCTCCATATCCATATGATGTGGTGGGATCGTTGACATGGGGGAACCGACGGGCGCCACGTCAAAGGAAGACGCCGCATCGAACGCCACGTCGATTCTCCAGCCCGGACTCTGCTGCCGAGCTGAGCTGAGCTGAGCTCCCCCAAGACAGCGAGCCGAGCTCTGTCCTCCACCAGGTCGGGCCCGCGAGCTCGGGATGCTTAGGCAGGAGCCGCCTTCTGCCCTCCAGAGCGAGACTCTCGGAGGTTAGAGCCTTGTGGTCGGAGTCGAGCTCAGCGCTCACCCGCCAACGTGGAGCCTCTCCGAGCGCGCGCCCTCTAGACCGGGTCCACCTTCTGCCCTCCAGAGTGAGACCCTCGAAGGTTAGTGCCCTGTGGTCGGAGTCGAGCTCAGCGCTCACCCGCCAATGTGGAGCATCTCCGAGCGCGCACCCTTTGAACTGGGTCCGCCATCTGCCCTCCAGAGCGAGACCCTCGAAGGTTAGAGCCCTGTGGTCAGAGTCGAGCTCAGCGCTCACCCACCAACGTGGAGCCTCTCCGAGTGCGCGCCCTCTGGACCGGGTCCGCCCTCTGCCCTCCAGAGCGAGACCCTCGGAGGTTAGTGCCCTATGGTCGGAGTCGAGCTCAGCGCTCACCCGCCAACGTGGAGCCCCTCCGAGCGCGTGCCCTCTGGACCAGGTCCGCCTTCTGCCCTCTATAGCGAGACCCTCGGAGGTTAGAGCCCTATGGTCAGAGTCGAGATCAGCGCTCACCCGCCAACGTGGAGCCTCTCCGAGCGCGCGCCCTCTAGACCGGGTCTACCTTCTGCCCTCCAGAGCGAGACCCTCGGAGGTTAGTGCCCTGTGGTCGGAGTCGAGCTCAGCGCTCACCCACCAACGTGGAGCCTCTCCGAGCACGTGTCCTCTGGACCAGGTCCGCCTTCTGCCCTCCAGAGCGAGACCCTTGGAGGTTAGTGCCTTGTGGTCGAAGTCGAGCTTAGCGCTCACCCGTCAATGTGGAGCATCTCCGAGTGCGCACCCTCTGGACCGGGTCTGCCCTCTGCCCTCCAGAGCGAGACCCTCGGAGGTTAGAGCACTGTGGTCGGAGTTGAGCTCAGCACTCATCCGCCAATGTGGAGCCTCTCTGAGCGCACGCCCTCTAGATCGAGCCCGCACTCTGCTCTCCTCCACCAAGACGCCCTCGCAAGCTTGGAGCACCTAGGTCGGAGCGAGCCCTACCATTCCAGCTCAGCCCCAGCTCGGACGAGGTCCTCGCTAGCCCAGAGCATTGGCGAGCCACCCGAGGACTACACCGGAGCGCCTTCCAGGCCGTACTGACTACCTGCAGCCGCCAGTTACATCAGAAAGGGAAGAAGCACATTGATCGAGATGCCTTACTCATCACCAACCACCCGGATCATCCAAGAAAGGAAGTCAACCGGGAGATCTGAATCCCGTGGGCAGCGGCCCACCATCCGAGGCACTGCCAAGTTTCCCGAAATGAGGCGACCAAGAGGAGTGTCGGAGCGCACGACAGCTCTCCTTATCACGAATCGGGAAAGGCTCCTCAGGACACTACCGCATGCACCTGACAGCCCGGCGGGGATCCCGAGGCAAGTGCCTAACGGTAACCTAGTTTGCAACAAACTCGGAGGTAACACAACAACACCAACACACAGGCAAAACACAAGCTAGAACACAAGAGAAAAGAAAAAGGAGAGTGCAACCCCCACCAAGAAGAGGGGCATGGACCACCAGCATTCCAGAGCAAGGTCGGGAGGAAGGGCCACACAGGGACTCCTCCTAATCAAGCCACACTTCCCCCGACACACCTGCTACTCGTATTCACACAACATACTCCTTGCGTGGAGTCCATCAAGAGGGGCTCGACCAGGAGGATATATTTCCCTGGATCGTCACTGACTTGATCGTCGGAGTGCCCCCGCCGAAAATCTCGGCCCGGGTCTCTAACCTCTGTTTTGCAGGCCTAGGACAAGAGGACCGCCGGGCGGCGAAGGGAGCGCACTCCGGTGCCGGCAACAGCTACGGGCCACGGCGATCCTAGCGGCAACACCATAGATCATGGTATGTCTCAAGGAAATTGTAGGTGTTCAACTCTTTTTCTCTTGACACACGCCATATTCGTAGATCACGGTGCGCCTTTGGGAAGCAAGAGTTATCTTTAGTCCTAATTTAACATGAAAGTACAGAAGAAAGCAAAGCAAATAAAGAATTCATAATTAAAGGCAAAATCTTTTATTGCACATAAAAATAAAAGAAATACAAGAAAGGTATAGAACAAAATAATCTTTCTATTTTATTATAAGATCTCTTGATTTCTGCACTAGTCGCTCATGGGTTGATACATTCCTCTCTCCCTATGCAAAAACTCTAGAGGGATTTCAAGTGAAGCTTGCTTTCCAAAATGTTGGTACAGGAGCCTTTTATAGGTGTAAGCAAGAAGAGGGTTTTTAAGATTTTAAATATAGGACTAAATACAAGGAGGGCTAGGATTTATTTTCTCAGGAATCAATAGTTAGATGGGTATAATTAGACCCAATCTCAGAAGCAATAAGCTTCAAATTCCTCTTCCAAATCAACTTTGACCACTTGAGATTTTTCTAGCTATTAGATCTCGAGGCACTCATGAATCAACTATAGATCACTAGGGATGGCAATGGGCCGGGTTCGGGTCGAGTGCATAACTATCCAAACCCAAATCCAAATATTCAATACACTATCCAAACTCGGCCCAAACACTATCAGGACTAGATTTTTTTTATCCAAACCCATCTCAATTGGATATCAGGTAATCGAGTTTACCCGGTCCGAACCCAATTGAGTTATATTAAATATTTTTTTATTTTTATCAATTTTAAAATCATCTACAATTTTATAAATTATACATACATTAAACAAATAAAATTTAACTATATTTTTAGTTCAATAGCATTTAATTTCAAATTCAATCAATTTATATTATGAAGTTGGTAATCTATTAATTATGATCTTGTTTTAAATTATTCCTGAATAGAATAGGATGAAAAACAAAAATTCAATATATATATATATATATATATATATATATATATATATAATGATTAGGGTATAGGATTTAAGTATTTTAAAATTTAATAACTAATAATTATAATTAATAAAATATATATTAATTATATATATATATATTTAAATATTAAAATAATTCTAGTCGGGTTCGGGTCGGGTGTATATCTACTCAGTTCCGGTCCAAATCCAAAATTAAGCATTCGAGATTTATCCAAACCTGGTCTAAATCCAGTCAAAATGTTGATTATCCGGTCCAATCGAATCAGGTAGGACCGGGTATCCATGGATTTAGATTTTATTCCATCAAAGCCTTGACCAAGTGGGAATATCCCTTGCTCACCGGATTTCTCTCAGATCTATGCTCGATTGCACTTCAAAATAGTATCCATCTTCTTCCTTCAAGCGGTTGCTGCTATCGGCCGATTGCCACCACCATGGACCTTACCGGACCGTCTTCCCGTGCATCGCCACTCGCCCTTTGTTAATGCTGAAGACCTCATCGCCATTACCATTTTTGTCACCATCGACTTCCCACTCGGGTGAGCCCTTTCTCCCTACAGTGCCCATCACCGCTGCTGTCCCCCTATGCTGGAACCGCCTTCTTTTGTGTGCTGGACCAGTCGTCATGAACCTCCTATGCACCACCACTTCGCCGGTGCCATTGCCATTGCCCTTGTTTCTGGAGCCATCCCTTATACTCAGGTGCTCACCAATGACCATGGATCAGTCAGCATCACCATCAGAGCATCACCACTGCTGCTCTTTGTTGCCAGTGCCACTGTTGTTGACATCGGTGGAGTTGTCGCCACTGTCAATGCTGTCCGTTGGCCAACGCTATATCGTCATCGAAAGCCTCCGCTCAGGTGTTGCCCTTCTTCTCATTGCCGTGTCGCTGAACCCATTATCGCCGGACATATTGCCGCCTACTGCTTGTTGGTGCCACCTCCTCCATTACTGGAACCGCCGATGCCGCCATCTTCTTCCATTGTCGGTGCCACCTCCTACTCAGATGCTCACATGAAGATCGAGCCCTCCTGTTCCCATATATCGATGCCACTATCTTTTTCCCTAGGTGGCTTTTGCTTGCTTTTGGAGTCTCTTCCCCTACTTGATATTTGTCCCTTTTTCTTTTTTCTTTTTTTTTTGTTGATATGACTTCATTTGAATATGAAAGCCATTTAGTGAGTCACATTTCTAGATTTCAAGGTTCTCGGAGATCTTTCCAAGAAGAAACCGCTTCCTCTAACTTTGGAGAGGTTGAAACCTCCTTGAGGATGGTGCTCTAGACTAGTTGATCGGTTGGTCCGAGAGCTCCGATCCCTTTTGGTCTGGCGAGCACAGTCTTGACAATGACCAAGGCGAATGTCCTCCGACTTCGAGAATAATACAAATTCCTGAGTCAATTCCAGGTCTTTGCTCCTGAGCTGGTTGACAAAGTAACATTGGGCTAGGCAGGCAGGATCACCCTGTATGAGGAGTTCCTTCATAAGTCTCTAACTTCCTTTCCACTCCTTTATCTTCAATATTCTTGATTTTTATTCACTTATCCCTGCTTAGCTAACCCCAAACTCTTTCTGAGTCATCTATTCTTTTGTTGTTCTTTATCACTTTCTTAGGCTTAGGCCAGGGTGTCTCTTTTCGAGCATTTTTTCCTTAAAGTGGTACTCGACTGAGAAGGGCTGATGGTTTATTGGCCCTCCTTAGGGTTAGACTATCCTCTCAAGTATGCCCTCTTCCATCCATAATTGGAAAAACCACTTTTTTTTTGTTTTCTATGATGTTGCTTGAGGGGTGAATTGGGTTTGGGGCAATCCAGACCTATCCCCGAATAAGAACTCCATGGTCAATTTCATTGATGAGAAAGATTACTGCCTATTGCTTAACCCAAAGGTTCCTTTGTAACAAGATCTACTCTCGGAGCAGAATTTTTATGATGTCGGGCTCAATTCAATGAATATCTTAGGTGAGTTTTGCTGAGTTCTTCTCTTATTTATCTATAATTGACTAAGTCCTCTACTTGATTTTTGTAGACATGAAGGTGTCTTTAGATAAGCTAAAGAGTGTTGGCTGAAAAAGTGCTACGGCCAAGAAGCTAAAGTTAGTGATGGCGAAGAGGCCCCACATGGGTCCATCCTTGGGGGATCCATCAATTGTGGTATAGGCTCCCATGCCCTGATCGAGAGAGGCTCCTGCACCTCACCTATGGAAAATTTCTGCTACTACCGATGATGAAGTGATCGTGGTCTTGCCACTATTGCCTTCTGCTTCAGCTCTGACTCGGTCATCGAATCCTCTAGCTCTAGCTCCAGAATCAACCTTGGTGGTGGAGCTAAGGCATCTGAGCCCTCCAGCCTAAGCAAACCCCTTGGACTGTAGCGAGACTACTCATGATGACCAGGATTTCATTGAGATGGGGGTAAAGGTGAGGTCAACCACCTCCACCCTTAGCAACAAGAGGTTGGTTCAGTAGCCGGTTCACATGATCCTTTTGCTCCAGGATCAGGAGTGAAAATTTCACTTGGTGGATGAGATCTTCGCCAACTTTTTCCCTTAGCTACTTGGAGTAAGTGTTCTTCAGCTTTTGCTTTGCCGATTACTTTGAATCTCAAGTAGACAACTTATAGCTTTTCTTTTTCTTACATCTTGTCCATGATGTCTACATCATCAAAAAGGCATATGGTGAGTCTGCCAGGCCTAGGAACTCCCTTAGAGCAAGGTAGAAACTGCCAAAGCACAAGTCAAGATCTCGGATGACCTGAAGAAGGCATGCGAGGCATGGGAGGCCAAACCTGAGAAGAAGCTACAAGCCTCCAAGAATGCTATTCGAGAACTAGAAGCCCATATAGTGGAGATGGTCATTGAGCTAGAGACTAGGCTAGCCGATGCCGTCTCAAAGGCGATGATCATGGATTCTCAAGTCAATACGGCCGACTTCAAACTCTAGGAGGTTGAAGCCATAGCTTGAAAGGCAAAGGAGAGGGCCTAGGCAACCATGGCCAAGGCTCAAGTTACAGAGGTGCAGGCAACTTTTATAGGTACTCAGGTAGTGGAAGAGTATAAGAAGTCCAAGGACTTCGAAGATAAAGTCATTGAGGGTGCCTACGATGCCTTTCAACTTAGATTTGCAGAGTGCAAGAGGAAGGTCAAATTGAGACCTATTTAGAACTTGACTTAGGTAATATCATAGATGTCGAGCCTGAGCTGGAGGAGAAAGGAAAAGCCGAGGATATTAAGGAAGTCATTGAAGAAGTTATTGACATCGGGGCCGAAGAGGCCATTGGTCAAAGCTGAAGCCATGATCAACATGGTTGTGAAAGCTTTTGAGGCTTTTTAAGCCGGGTCGACTTTACTTGTTGATCCTGAAAAGTAAATGATTTCAATTTTTCTTCCACTCTTTTTGTTGTACTTAGGCTCAGCCCCCTTTTGTAATAACTTAACGAATTAATGAAAATCATCTTTCATTTTATCAATTATTGCATTGCATGAATGTTTGCTAAATGGTTGGATTTTGACAAGTAGCCTAGTCGGTATAGCTCTGATTTAGCAGGGTAGCCTCTCGGCATAGTTGTGTAAGCCCCTTAGTTAGGTAGGTATTTTGGACCAGACTGTAGGAAGTTGGTCGTTGGGTGGAATCCGAATAAGATGAGATGGATCCCAAATAAGATGAGATGGAAACCTAAATGGAATGAAACCCAAATAGAAAAGGATGAAACTCGAATAGGATGGGATGGAAACCTTAATGGGATGGGATGAAACCTGAATAGGATAGGATGGAACCTAAATAGGATCAAACCCAAATAGGATGGGAGGTTGAGAACGCTACCATCATCATTGTCACCGGTTGTTAGTCATCGAAGATGGAGGTGTGTAAATGCAGCCTTCTTTATTATGATCAATTATTAGTCGAGTGGATAGGAGATATTGGTATAGAAATGAGCCCATCTTTGTTATAATTAGTTGTTAGTCAGTAAGAGACAAAGGTGTAAAAATGCAGCCATCTTTACTATGATTTATTATTGGTCAGCTGGATTGGAGATAGTGATGTAAAAATGTATCCGTCTTTACTATGACTAGTTATTAATCAATCAGATAGAAGATGATGGCATAAAAATGCACCCATCTTTACTACGTCCAGTTATTAGTTGATCAAATAGAAGATGGTGGTGTAGAAACATGCCTATCTTTGCTACAACCAGTTGTTAATTGGCCAGATAGGAGATGGTGATATAAAAATGCACCCATCTTTACTATGACTGGTTGTTAGTCGACCAAAGATGGAAGTGTGGAAACATAGCTATCTTTATTATGACCAATTGTTAGTCATTCGAATAGGAGATGATGGTGTGGAAATTCATCCATCTTTTCTATAACTAGTTATTAGTTAGCCAGATAAGAGATGGCGGTATAGAAACATGTCCATATTTACTACAACCAGTTATTAGTCAAAGAAGGTGATATAGAAATGCATCCATCTTTACTATAACCAGTTATTAGTTTGCTGGATAGGAGATGGTGGTATAAAAATATGTCAATCTTTAATATAATCGATATTAGTTAGCTAGATATATAGGATATAGTGGTATAAAAGCATGTCCATTTTTACTGTGATCGGTTATTAGTTAGCCGGATATATAAAAGGTGGTAGAGAAATGTGCCCATCTTTACTATAACTGGTTATTAGTTGGCCAGAGATGGAGGTATGGAAACGTGGTATGACTAATTATTAGTCGACCAAAGGGCTTGGGATAGGTAGATCGAGTGCTGGTTAATGAAGATAAGACTCAGAAACTTTGCTAGAGAAAAAAATTTTGTATTGCCGAGTGAAAATGAATATATCATTGATAATACATTCGAAGATTCTCAGCATTCCAAGTCAAGAGATTGGAGTTCTATTGAGATCTTTAATCCGGTACGCTCCTAAATGAAGGGCTTTTACTACTTGAAAAGTCTTTTCTAGTTTGAAGATAACTTGCCTTGTTTAATCGATATGGAGAATTTCATGCGATGTAGTACAATATCTCCTAGGAGAAAAGCTCTCGACCTTACACAAAAGTTATAATACCGAGCGACTTGTTGTCAGTAAACCACCATCTAAAGGTGCGCTTGATCTTCAGTCTCCTCTAGTAGATCAAGATTGGCTATTAATCAGATTGAGTTGTTTGTCTCATCAAAGTATTCAATCTGCATTGTTGGGAGTCTGATCTAAACCAGGATAACTGCTTCTATATTGAAGGCTAAGCTAAAGGGCATCTCATTAGTCGATGTCCGACAAGTGGTATGTAATGCCCACAACATACTAGATAACACCTCGGTCCACCTGTCTTTGGCTACATCCAACCGATTCTAAGCCATTGAAGGATCGATCGATTTGTCACTTCTGCTTTCCTATTTGATTGAGGGTATCTAACAAATATAAACTGATGTTGGATATGGAGGTCGATATAGAGTTTTTTGAACACCTGGTTGTCGAACTATTGATCATTGTCAGTGACAATGGTATAGGAAAGTCCAAATTGACAGACGATGAATTTTCAGAAAAAAACTTTTGACATTGCTTTCAATAATATGTGCTAAGGATTTACCTCCACCCATTTGGTGAAGTAGTCAATGGCAGCAATTAAGAACTTTCGTTGATCCATTGCTAGGGAGAATGGATTGAGTATGTCCATCCTCCACTGGATGAATGGCTAGGGAGAAGAAAGCTAGGTCTACCATATTTCCAGCTACCACTGGATGTTGGCATGTTGTTGGCATCGATCTCACTTTTGAATAAACTCCATGGCATCTTTCCACATGGTGTGTCAGTAATATCCTTGCTTTAAGGCTTTGTAGGCCTAGGACCTGCCCCCCAGATAGTTCCCGCGATACCTTTGTGATCTCCTAAAGTACATAATTGGCTATGGTAGGTCTCAAGTACTTAAGCAAGGAGAATGAGAAGGACTTCTTATGGAGCCATCCATCCAGTTGCAGGGATTGAGAAGCTTTTCATTTTAGCAACCTTGCCTTTGAGGGATTGTAGGGTAAGATGCCTTTAGTTAGGTACTTGACAAATAGATCCATCCAACTTAGCTCGTGGGCAACCTAATAGACTCTTGGTTTCATTGATACTCGGAGCTTCCAGTTACTCAATGTACATCCACCCAAGAGAGTTGTTTGCTATGGTCATAAGGTAGGAAAGTGTGTCTGCTCGGGTATTTTTGCACTGGGGAATTTAAGATATGCTAAAGTGTTTGAGTACCGACATGAAGATCTGCACCCTGTCAAGGTGCTTAGCTATCATATTCGAGCCTCACACTCGTCAATGACTTGGCTGGCCATGAGCTAGGAGTTGGTGAAGATCTTTAGGTACTTTATCCCCATGTTCTTTAGCTAACTTCAATCCAGCTAGCAAGGTTTCATACTCGGACTGGTTGTGGTCATCTTGAATAAGAAGCATGAGGCATACTTGGCAACCACTCCTTTCGAGTTTGTCAGGATGAGTCTAGCTCCACTTTCCTTAGAGTTTGAAGCACCATCTACATGAAAGATCTATGTCATCCCTAGATCATGTTGCTCAGTAGGTAGTTCCTCAAGCTTATCATCTGATCGCATGCACTTGATAAGGAAGTCAGCTAGGATTTGAGCCTTTGTGGATGACCTTGGAAGATAGGAGATGTTAAATTCATTGAGTTTGACTACCTATTTGGCCATTCTCCCAAAAGTGTCAGGCCAATGCAAAATAGTCCTAAGTGGTTGGTTGGTCAAGATGACTATTAAATAAGATTAGAAAAATGGCTTGAGATGCTGTACAGAGATAATTAATGTATAAATAATCTTCTTAGGTTTAGAGTCTCTAGTTTTTGCATAATGAAGAACTCGGCTGGTATAGTAGATGGACTTTTGGACTCCTTTATTATCTACTAAAATAAGCATAGAGTTGACTATCTTTGGAGATGCAGTGAGGTACAAGTAGAGCTCCTTTCTGATTTGAGGCTTGGAAAGTAGGGGTGGAGATCCAAGAAATTTTTTTAGCTCCTTAAAAACTTGTCAACATTCCTTCTCAAAAACTTTTTAGTATAGGACCTTAAAAAAGGGCAAGCAATGCTTAGCCGATTGTGAGATGAACTAACTAAGCGCTGCATGTTATTATACCAACTACATAGATACCATTCATCAGGGGATCACTCATGTAGAATATGGATCCTCGATCCAAGGATCATGATTATTAGTGTCGACACTGCAAAAGAAGGATGAAGAGAAAAAATAAAATAAAATATATAATTAGTTGGGCATGCAAGGTCTCACTATAAGAAAATAATAATTTACAAGATTAGAACTCTCACTCTCAATCTGGTACAGTTCTTTTAACAAAAAATCCCAAATCTCTCTCATAATCTCTCAAATTAGTCCCTATAGGCTCTCTAGAGATCCTTTACTACTTTTTTGATCCTCCACTAGTTTGGTCCTTATCCATATTTTTATAGTCTCTATTATGAAGAGCATCTTGCCAGGAGTCCAACGGTCTAAACTATATCTAAACAGAGTTCTATAGCCTCTTCAATTTGTAATTGAACTCCAAATCAACTCTTGGCTGTCGAGCAGCCTTGATCATACCAAAAATCATGAGTAATAGTCCCAGATCACATCAATCATGCCCAAAAATAATTATAGTCATCCGATCATCATGCCTAATGCATGCTACCACCCGATCGAGTAGTAGACTGTGCCATTGCCCCTATGGATTGGTGGTACATGCAACACCGTGCAGAGGAGGAGGAAATGGTCAGTTAGGCTTGGGCCACCATGAATGCCTGCTTGCACCCATTTGGGCTTGGGCTGGTTTCCCATGCCGGCGTGCATGCGTCGTGCACTCGCATGCATGTTGCTGAGCCATGCGGGCCTACTTGTTGTAGGCCTACCATGGCTATTTTCATCATTTTTCTTTTTTTCCATCTTTTGGGTTGGGCTATTCTGTCTCCTTCCTAAGTCATGTATTGGGTGTTTTTAGGGCCGAATTTGAGGTATTTTTCTAACAACCTCCACCTCAACTTGATATTTGGCCTCCATCTAACTTTAAGAGCTTCTTGAAGGATTTCGTCCCCATGCCCAAGGGCAAGTGCCTACTGATCATGGATAGAAAAATATAAGAGTCAAGCTAGGCTATTTGATCCGATCTCTATCACGTGCTATGCTTACCTCGACCTAAGACCTGCTTGAAAAAGCCTTCCATAGTAATAAAAACTTCACCTTGTGATATTACCTGCATCTTTTCGAGTCTCTTGTCTCATGCTCGATCAATCTACTTTCAGAGCTCCACCTTATAATGGACTCCTATCTACACTAGGGACTCCATCTTGTACCAGACTCTCTGTCCAGAGGTAGTGACCGCTTTGCCTGCAAAATGACCCTACTGTCATGTAAAACCTTCAGGACTCTATCACTATCTCTCCATGTGTAACCATTTGAATCTAATTTGCTTAAAAAAATTAGATTCTTATGAAAACTAGGTATTCATTAGACCTCGCCTAGTTTCTTCACTATCTCATCATATGCATTCAAGCTAATTATCCCAATACCCTCGATCGCATAGCTCGATCTGTTTGGCAAGTAGATAGAATTCTCTCTACTCTTTATAAAGTTGAATAGCTTCTCTCTATAATAAATATTACATGGACAAGCAAAATCTAAAATCCACTGGAAAGAAGGGGATATCTCTTCGGATACCATGAGTGCATTACTAATGTATCCATCATCATTGCTATAATTGACCACTATTGTAGTTGCCTTCGTTCGATTCTTGAGCTGCAAGTAATCTCTGACACAATGCCTCAGCTTGTCACACCGGTAACACTTGATCCTACTTGATCCTTTAACCTGGACCACCAGCCTTGTGATCCTTTATTGCTTTGCCTTCTATTGCCTGGTCCTCCAGAAATCACCAATGCTGAGTGTCTGTCTGAACTCGAAACTTGGTTCTCCTGCCTAAGAATCTTATTTCTAGAGTAATGTCAAGGTGATCTTCTCTATCTTGATAGTGCTCTTCCCTACTAAAAAAGTAGTTTCTATGGACTCAAAGGACTGCATTAGGAATGAAAGCAAGACTAGCACCCTAGTCTTCTCAATTTTTTTATCGACATTGAGGAGATTGGTGAGGATCCTCTGGAAGTTACTTAAGTGCTCATGCAACTCTATCCTTCGATCATCTATAGTTGGTAGAACTATATCTAAAGGAATAACATGTTGGTGAGGGACTTTGTCATGTACAACTCCTAGAGATTCTTCTATTGTGCCGTTAGAAAAGTCTCATTTAGTACATGGATCATAATCTTATTCATCAAATACAAGTAGATGGTGCTCACTGGCTATATCTAGTACTGTTGCCGCCAAGATCGCCGTGGCCCGTAGCTGTTATCGGCGTCGGAATGCGCTCCCTTTCGCTACCTGGTGATCCTCTGCTCCAGGAACTCCAAGTTGGGTGCGCTCTCCTTGTCTGCCTCACCGTCCAGTGGACCTAGACCTGCAAGACAGGGATTAGTGACCCGGGCCGGGGTTTCCAGCAGGGGCACTCCGATGATCAAGTTAGTGACGATCCAGGAGAACAGATCCTCCTGGTCGGGCCCCTCTTGATAGACTCCGAACTAGGAGGAGTAAAAGATGTGTGTGAAGACAAAAACGTTGCAGGGGGAGAACGATGGCGGGGACAGAGGGGTTCCCTGTTTCTTCGCCTCTCCTTGTATCCCTCGTTTTTCTTCCACTATGGTAGTGGTGGTGGCGCTTCGCCCTCTTGGTAGAGCTTGCGCTTGCATTGATGGTGCCATGCCTTTCTTCATGGTGGGGGTTGCACCTCTCTCTCTCTATTTTTTTTGTGTTGTTTCCTATGTTTTCTGTGTTTTTCGAGTTGTTGTGTTAGCTCCGAGTTTATTGCAACTAGGTTACCGTTGGGCACTTGTCTCGGGATCCCCACCGGGCTATCAGGTGCATGCAGCGGTGTCCCGAGGAGTCTTTTCTGATTCATGATAAGGAGAGTTGTCAGGCGCTCCGACACTCCACTTGGTCACCTCATTCCGGGAAACCTGGCAGTGCCTTGAATGGTGGGCCGCCACCCATGGGATTCGAATCTCTCGGTTGGCTTCCTCTCTTGGGTGATCCGGGTGGTTGGTGAGGAATGTGGTGCCTCGATCAGCGTGCTTTCCTTTCTAGTATAACTAGTAGTTGCAGGTGGTCAGTACGGCCTGGAAGGCATTCCAGTGCAGTCCTTGGGTGGCTCGCCGGCATTCTGGGCTAGTGAGGACCTCATCCGAGCTGGGGCTGAGCTGGAATGGCAGGGCTCACTCCGACCTAGGTGCTCCGAGCTTGCGGGGGCATCTTGGTGGAGGAGAGCAGAGTGCGGGCCCGGTCCGGAGGGCGCGTGCTCGGAGAGGCTCCACGTTGGCGGGTGAGCGCTGAGCTCGACCACAACCACAGGGCTCTAACCTCCGAGGGTCTTGCTCCGGAGGGCAGAAGGCGGACCCGATCCAGAGGGCACGCGCTCGGAGAGGCTCCACGTTGGCGGGTGAGCGTTGAGCTCGACCTCAACCATAGGGCACTAACCTCCGAGGGTCTCGCTCTGGAGGATAAGAGGCGGATCCGGTCTAGAGGGCACGTGCTCGAAAAGGCTCCACGTTGGCGGGTGAGCGCTGAGCTCGACCTCGACCACGGGGCACTATCCTTCGAGGGTCTCGCTCTGGAGGGCAAGAGGTAGACCCGGTCCAGAGGGCGCGCACTTGGAGAGGCTCCACATTGGCGGGTGAGCGTTGAGCTCGACCTCGACCACAGGAAACTAACCTCCGAGGGTCTCGCTCTGGAGGGCAGGAGGAGGACCCGGTCCAGAGGGCGCGCGCTCAGAGAGGCTCCATGTTGGCGGGTGAGCACTGAGCTCGATCTTGACCACAGGATACTAACCTTCGAGGGTCTCGCTCTGGAGGGTAGGAGGCGGACCCGGTCCAGAGGGCGCGCACTCGGAGAGGCTCCACATTAGTGGGTGAGTGCTGAGCTCGACCTCGGCCACAGGGCATTAACCTCCGAGGGTCTCACTCTGGAGGGCAGGATGTGGCTCTGACCTAGGTATCCCGAGCTTGCGGGCCCAACCTGGCGGAGGATAGAGCTCGGCTCGCTGTCTTGAGAAAGCTCAGCTTAGCTCGGTAGTCAAGTCCAGGCTAGAGAGTTGACGCGGCGTCCGACGCAGCATCTTTTCTTGATGTGGTGCATGTCAGTTCCTCCACGTCAGTGATCCCACCACATCATTTGCCTCCCACTCCCGAGGCTCGTTAGTCTGCGGTGCTCGGGTCGAAGGGAGTAATTGCGGTGCTGACATGGAAAGGCAAAAACCTGGCACGATGATGGCCATGATTGCTGGCGCTTTGAGGAATGGCCCTGCGGACCAATGCGGGGATGCCATGTGGCCACGTTTGAGAAGCAATTAATGTTGGCATAGAATCCAGAGTGGCCGGGACGCCGCTTTCGCCGATGGGCAGCATGTGGCATGAATCCGTTGGTGGAGGGGTCGGATCGGTACGAATCCATCGGGTCATTTCGAAATGAAAGGAGGGCCTTACCCAAAACATCTATTCTTTTGAATTCTCCATGCTTGCTGCTAATGCGCCCAAGCTTCCTTCTTCCCCACAGTTGCCTCAAGTTTTCTAAGGAACCAGGTCAATTTCTTCTTCCTGCTCCCCCTGCTAGAATAGGGTTTTTCCTCCGGGTCTAGGGTCTTCTTCAGGTTGAGTCTCCTCTTCCGTCCCCCACTTCAAGTCCTTCATTCCCCTTGTTCTTGAGGATGTCCTGTTTTGGTCCGGGCTTCCACCCCTCTACTGATCAGGGCGAGGCTGGTCCTTCCAAGTGGAGGCCAGCATCTTCTTCTTCTTCTTCTGACGGGGAGGAAGATGCAACTCGCTTCGAGCTCAGTTGGAGGCGTCCTCCCGATCTGATACTCATCAGGGAACTGGGATCTGGTTCTTCTCTCCCTCCTCCTTCTTCTATTCCTGCTTCTGAGTCCATTTGGTCCACAGGTCCTGGTGGGGTCACCTCGACGATCACCGCTGGGGAACTAGGAACCGTCCGGGATGTCTATGGCATCCCGCCTTCTGTCCGGCTCATGATCCCTTGTCCGGGGGAACGGGTCACTTCTAGTGGCCTGGGCTGTCTTGCTTTTTATGAGGGGACCTTCTCTAGGGGTCTCCAGTTTCCTTTCCACCCTTTCTTCCTGTCCGTCTTGGACAATTACTATTTGGTCCCTGCTCGGTTAGTGCTAAATACCATTAGGGTTAATTTTTCTTTCATTGTGCTCTGCCACCTCCATGGGTTTGTTGCCCGGTTTTCCTTATTCAGGGCCTTCTTCGCCCTAAAGCACCATCCAACTAAGGATGGGTGGTGGTCCTTATCCTCTCGCCCGAAGGGCATCAAGTTTGAGCTCTCCTCTTCCATCAGGGGATGGAAGGGTAAGTTTTTCTTTGTTGAGGTTGAGGGGGTTGACCGGGTTTGGAGCGATCCGGACAAGTCCCCCAACCAAAATTCTGTGGTCGATGCGACTGACCGAGATGATTACGAGCAGTTCTGCACCACCAAGATTCCTCCTCTCGAGGTCCTGTTATCTGAGCAGAACCTCACCGACTCCAGGGTTGATCCAACGAATGGGTTGGGTGAGTTCGACCTGAACTTTCCTCTTTCTTTTTATTTGCATTTCTTGTGCTACTTCCCATGGACTTTGACTATTGTGTGACTTGCATGCAGGGATGATTTTCTCTGAGAACGACTTGCTGGCGATCACTCAAAAAAGGCCGTCGATCGAGCTGGCCGGGGATCCTTCATCGAGGCGAGTCCGGGGTGAGAGCACTCTTGTGGCTGCCCCCACTATGGTGATTAGTCTGAGCTCGGCTGCTCCAGCTGGTCCGAGCTCAGAGGTGGCTCGCACTGCTCCTGTGCTGGTGGAGAGGGCGGCATCTGCAGCACCGAGGCCAGCCCAGCAGGCCCCTGCTGCGGAGCCCGAAGTAGTGGTGCGGGTGAGGGCCGCAGCTACTGCCACTACGCCTTATCGTCCTCCGAGTCTGCCTGTCGCCAAGCTTAGGGATGAGGAGGTCCGGGCCACGGTCAGGACCACGACCGAGGCGTCGCCTGTGCCGGTGCCAACTTTTCAACCTGCCCCCTGTGGCTCTGCAATTACCGGGATGAGATCGCCCACTCTGGCAGAAGGTTGAAGGGAGGAGGTGCGATGCCATCTTCCCTTCAAGATGGGGCCAGAAAGCTCGTTCCTCCGGAGCCCCGAGCTGGCCGAGCGCATGATGGACTTCTCGATCCAAACATGCGACCGGCAGGACATGGCCGGGATGCGGCTGATCGACGTCATCAGCGCCATCTTCCCCCAGCTCTATTCGGTGAGCTACCTCTTTCTTCTCTCCTTTTTCTCCTTTTTTTTTTTTTGAGTTGGCATCTTTTCATGATGCAGATCGGTGCCGAGGCCCTCTTCATTAAGGACCGCTACCAAAGCTGGGAGCGTCTCGAGCGGCAACAGGCTGCCGAGATCGAGTCCTTGAAAGTCGACCTGAAGGTGAAGGTCGTGGCAAACGGGACCCTTGAATAGAAGGTCAAGGACCTTGAGGCACAGCTCACCGATGCCGAGGGGTGAGCGAAGAGACTTTTGGAGGCCCTCGACCTGGAGTGGAGCCGTGCGAAGAAGGTCGTTGAAGATCTCTCCTCCATGGAGAAGAAACTGAACAGGTATAGTGCCAAAGCAGATCGGCACAAGGAGGTCTCTCGAGCTGCCCAGGCAGAGCTGGTAGCTGGGAGGAAGAAACTTGCCGTAGCTGAGAAGGCGGCAGAGGAGGTAGCTAGGTCGGCGGATGCTGCTAGGCTGGAGGCCGTCGAGTCGAGGAAGGTGGCTGCTGAGGCCAAGAAGGGTGCTGAGGACTCCATCGCAAAATTCAAGGCCTCGAAGGAGTTCGTCACCGAAATTCAGCAGATGGCATCGGACTCCTTTTACAAGGGCTTCATGTTTTTGCACAACCGAGTCGAGGTGCTCGTCCCCGAAGAGAGTCGTAGCCACCTCAGGTATCCTTCGACCTCGGACGTGGAGCCCAACGAGGAGGTTGCTACGGAAGCCATGGCCTCAGAGCCTCCGATGCCAGCCGAGGCTGATCCATCCGAGGTTAGGGCTACTAAGCCGAAAGCTCCTGAAGGCGGGAATTCTCAGCCTCCGGGCTTAGCAGGAAAACCGGCCAGTGTAGAGTAGGCCTTTCCTTTCTTGCCTCATTTTGTATTTTTGTTTCTTGTACTTAGTCAGGGTCACCCGGCATGTCGGGGACCTGCAAGACACTTGTAACTTGTGTTTAATCAATGAAACTTGAGTTTCTTTACCATATATTTTCTTTGCTTGGCTCTTCCCTTTTTTCCCTCTTTCTTCCACTCCTTTTCTTTCTCTCCTCTCTTTCTTCTTCTTTTTTTTTGCATATGAGTGGGGAGATCAGTGAGAAGGGCCTCGCCTTGCTTGGGGTTGAGTTATGACACTTGAGAGCTGCTGGGCTCGAAGGTGCTGTTGACTGAGAGCCATGCGGCTTGAAGGTCCCTTGGCTAGAGATCTGAGCTCCGGTCTTAGGCAAGCATCTTAGAGCTTGGCTCGGGGATGTTGGTGACCGAGAGCTGCGTGGCTCGAAAGTCTCTTGGCCGGAGATCTGAGTTCCGGTCTGGAGTAGGCATCCTGGAGCTTGGCTCGGGGATGTTGATGTCTAAGAGCTGCATGGCTCGAAGGTCTCTTAGCCGGAGATCTGAGCTCCGGTCTTGAGTAGGCATCCTGGATATGGGCTCGGGGACGTTAATGACTGAGAGATGCGTGGCTCGAAGGTCCCTTGGTCGGAGGTCTGAGCTCCGGTCTTGGGCAGGCATCTTGGAGCTGGGCTCGGGGATGTTGATGACTGAGAGCTGCTTGGCTCGAAGTTATCTTGGCCGGAGATCCGAGCTCTGGTCTGGAGTAGGCATCCTGGCGCTGGGCTCAGGGATGTTGATGTCTGAGAGCTACGTGGCTCGAAGGTCTCTTGGCCAGAGATCTGAGCTCCGGTCTTGAGTAGGCATCCTGGAGCTGGGCTCGGGGACGTTGATGACTGAGAGCTGCATGGCTCGAAGTTCTCTTGGTCGGAGATCTGAGCTCCGGTCTGGAGTAGGCATCCTGGAGCTGGGCTCGGGGACGTTGATGACTGAGAGCTATGTGGCTCGAAGTTCTCTTGGCCAGAGGTATGAGCTCCGGTCTTGAGTTTGCATCCTGGAGCTGGGCTCGGGGACGTTGATGACTGAGAAGTGGCAGCTTGTTCCCCTCTCGTTCTCTTTCTTTCCTTCCCCCCTCCTTTTTTCCTTTTTCTCCTTTCTTCTCTCTCTTTTTTTTTTTGGAGTGGGGAGATCAGAGAAGAGGGTTCTTGCCGTGTTCCCCTCTTGTTCTCTTTCTTTCCTTCCCCTCTCATCTTCTTTTCGAGTGGGGAGATCAGAGAAGAGGGTTCTTTCCGTGTTCCCCTCTCGTCTTCTTTTCGAGTAGGGAGATCAGAGAAGAGGGTTACCGGACTTGATTGCCTTGGAGCTAGGCTCGAGGCCTTCCTGGACGTGGAGCTAGGCTCGGGCCTAGGGATTGCCTGAGGACTTGGCTTAGGTCTTTGGTGCCTTGGAGCTAGGCTCAAGGCATTAATGGGAGCTACTTGGCCCCATGATCTCTTGGTGTCTCGGAGCTGGGCTCGGAGATGTTTAAGATTAAGAGCGGCTTGGCTCGGTGATCCCTTGATGTCTTGGAGCTAGACTCGGGGATGCTTGAGATTGGGGGCTGCGTGGCTCGAAGATCTCTTGACATCCTAGAGTTGGGCTCGGGGATGCTTGTGATTGGGAGCCACGTGGCTCGAAGATCTCTTGACGTCCTGGAGTTAGGCTCGAGGATGATAAGATTGAGAGCGGCTTGGCTCGATGATCCCTCGATCGGAGATCTGAGCTTCGATCTTGGGCAGGCATCCTTGAGCTGGGCTTGGGGATGTTGTTGATTGAGAGTTGCATGGCTCGAAGGTCCATTGACATCCTGGAGCTAGGCTCGGGGATGCTTCAGGTTGGGAGCTGCGTGGCTCGAAGATTTCTTGACATCTTGAAGCTGGGCTCGGGGATGCTTGTGATTGGGAGCCGCGTGGCTCGAAGGTCCTTTGACTTCCTGGAGCTACGCTCGGGGATGCTTCAAGTTGGGAGCTGCGTGGCTCGAAGATCTATTAACGTCCTGGAGCTGGGCTCGGGGATGCTTATGATTGGGAGCCACGTGGCTCGAAGGTCCTTTGACATCCTGGAGCTAGACTCGGGGATGCTTCAGGTTGGGAGTTGCGTGGCTCGAAGATCTCTTGACATCCTGGAGCTGGGCTCGGGGATGCTTGTGATTGGGAGCCGCGTGGCTCGAAGATCTTTTGACATCCTGGAGCTAGGCTTGGGGACGTTTGAGATTGAGAGCGGCTTGGTTCGATGATCCCTTGACGTCCTGGAGCTAGGCTCGGTGGCATCGTTGATTCTTCCCTGCAAGACACATGGATACTCGTGTAAGGAAAAATCGTTATCATTATTATTGATGAAAAACCTTACCTTGTTGGTGGCATCTTCGTAGGCCACGAACCCTCCTCTTTCCGGGGAGCATGACGCCGTCGGGATCTTTGAGGTAACAGGCCCCTCGTGATGGAGCTTTGGCCACCTTGTAGGGGCCTGCCCGTGGTGGTTCGCGATCGTCATCCTGACGACCGTGACATCTTTATTTACCTTTCCCCTTCCAGCATAATGGGGAGTACACTCTTAGGGTCCCGTGCCCCCCAGGTCTTCTTGGACGCGCGCGCAGCTCCCCCGATGACCATGCCCACCGGCTTCACGGTGGGGTAGCTGTCGATGGTTGGAGCCGGCGGGAGAGTGGCAAATGCCTGGGACCCCGCTTGAGGTCTGCCCCCCACAAACCTTTGGAGGTAGCCTTTCTTGATGAGCTTCTCGACCTCCTGCTTGAGATTGTGACATTCCCCGGTGTCATGGCTGTGATCGCAGTGAGGGCGACACTACTTCGTCTCGTCACGGCCGGTGAAGGGCTTCAAGGGTGGTGAGCGTCGTGGCCCGGTGGCTCGCTGGTTGAGCCTTGCATACCGACGAACCGGCGGGAAAGCTCCACCAACTTGCTCTCATGCTTCTCCAGGCACGCTTTCGCTACGTACCCGATGGCTTCGTCAGCGGATCCTCTCGCTTAAGGGGACAGAGAAGGTGACGTGGGTGCCCTTAGGAAGGGGGAGCCCCTCACGGGGCTGATAGAGATCTTTCAAGCTTGTGTCGCCACCATTCTTCCATGGAGTGTCAATTTATAAAGAGGTGGAGGACTTGATCACGCCCGTCCCCCCTACCTGGCATGCCAATCTGTTGCCGCCAAGATCGCCGTGGCCCATAGCTGTTGTCGGCGCCAGAATGCGCCGGTGATCCTCTGCTCCGGGACCTCCAAGTTGGGTGCGCTCTCCTTGTATGCCTCACCGTTCGGTGGACATGGACCTGCAAGACAGGGGTTAGTGACCCGGGCCGGGGTTTCCGGTGGGGGCACTCCGACGATCAAGTCAGTGACGATCTAGGAGAACAGATCCTCCTGGTTGGGCCCCTCTTGATGGACTCCGCACTAGGAGGAGTAAAAGATGTGTGTGAAGACGAAAATGTTGCAGGGGGAGAACGATGGCAGGAATAGAGGGGTTCCCTTTCCTCCGCCTGTCCTTGTATCCCTCGTTTTTCTTCCACTGTGGTAGTGGTGGTGGCGCTTTGCCCTCTTGGTAGAGCTTGTGCTTTTATTGGTGGTGCCATGCCCCTCTTCTTGGAGGGGGTTGCACCTCTCTCTCACTTTTTTTTGTGTTGTTTCCTGTGTTTTCTGTGTTTTTTGGGTTGTTGTGTTACCTCCGAGTTTGTTACAACTAGGTTACCGTTGGGCACTTGTCTCGGGATCCCCGCCGGGCTGTCAGGTGCATGCGGTGGTGTCCCGAGGAATCTTTCCTGATTCATGATAAGGGAAGTTGTCAGGCGCTCCGACACTCCACTTGGTCGCCTCATTCTGGGAAACCTGGCAGTGCCTTGAATGGTGGGCCACCGCCCACGGGATTCGAATCTCTCGGTTGGCTTCCTCTCTTGGGTGATCCGGGTGGTTGGTGAGGAATATGGCCCCTCGATCAGCGTGCTTCTTTCCTTTCTAGTGTAACTGGCGGTTGCAGATGGTCAGTACGGCCTGGAAGGCGCTCTAGTGTAGTCCTCGGGTGGCTCGCTGGTGTTCTGGGCTGGTGAGGACCTCGTCCGAGCTGGGGCTGAGCTGGAACGGTAGGGCTCGCCCCGACCTAGGCACTCCAAGCTTGCAGGGGCATCTTGGTGGAGGAGGGCAGAGTGCGGGCCCGGTCCGGAGGGCACGCGCTCGGAGAGGCTCCACGTTGGTGGGTGAGCGCTGAGCTTGACCACGACCACAGGGCTCTAACCTCCGAGGGTCTCGCTATGGAGGGTAGAAGGCAGACTCGGTCCAGAGGGCGCGCGCTCGGAGAGGCTCCACGTTGGAGAGTGAGAGCTGAGCTCAACCTTGACTACAGGGCACTAACCTCCGAGGGTCTCGCTCTGGAGGGCAAGAGGCAAACCCGGTCCAGAGGGCACGCGCTCGGAGAGGCTCCACGTTGGCGTGTGAGCACTGAGCTCGACCTCGACCACAGGGCACTAACCTCCGAGGGTCTCGCTCTGGAGGGCAAGAGGCGGACCCGGTCCAGAAGACGCGCGCTCGGAGAGGCTCCATGTTGGTGGGTGAGTGCTGAGCTCGATCTCGACCACAGGGCACTAACCTCCGAGGGTCTCGCTCTGGAGGGCAGGAGGTGGACCCGGTCCAGAGGGTGCGTGCTCGGAGAGGCTCCACGTTGGCGAGTGAGCGCTGAGCTGGACCTCGACCACAGGGCACTAACCTTCGAGGGTCTCGCTCTGGAGGGCAGGAGGCGGACCCAGTCTAGAGGGCACGCGTTCGGAGAGGCTCCATGTTGGCGGGTGAGCACTGAGCTGGACTTTAACCACAGGGCACTAACCTTCGAGGGTCTCGCTCTGGAGGGCAGGATGCGGCTCCGACCTAGGCATCCCCAGCTTGCGGGCCCAACCTGGCGGAGAACATAACTCGGCTTGCTGTCTTGAGGGAGCTCAGCTCAGCTCGGTAGTGGAGTCCGGGTTGGAGAGTTGACGCGGCATCCGACGCGGCATCTTTTCTTGACATGGCGCCTGTCGGTTCCTCCGCATAAACGATCCCACCACATCAGGTACCATCTCCAAGTCTTCTCTTTCATGATGGTTGGTCTCTTCTCATATAAGAGAGCATTGATCAACTCCTACTAGATGAGCATGTCTTTCATCCTTGCTTGCTAGAGAGAGAAATTGCTCTTTTCATTGAATCAATTGATGTTGACTTTAAATGCACTTGCTATCTTGATCTTGATTAATTACAGATAATCGGAGCTCTAATACTAGTTATTATGGTATCAACTATACTGATACCAATCATTAGAGGATCACTCATATATAATACAGATTCTCGATCCTCGGATTATGATTATCGGTGTCGATACCGTAAGAGAAGGAAAAGAAAAAAAATAAAATTATAAAACACAATCAGTTAGACTTGCAAGGTTTGACTATGAAAAAATAACAACTAACAAGATTGGAACTTCTACTTTTAATCATGTATAATTCTCTCAACAAGAAATTCTAAATCTCTCTTACAAGCTCTTAAATCAATCCTTACAGGCTTTTTAAAGACCCTTCATCACTTTTTTGATCCTCATGCCTAGTCTAGTTACTTTATCCATATTTTTATAGTCTTTGCTATGAAAAGCATCTCATCGAGAGTCCAACAATCCAAACCATATCCAAATTGGAGTCCTGTAGCCTCTCCAATTCACTATTGAACTTCAAATCAACTCCTAGCTATCGATCATCCTTGATCACATAAAAAATCAAGCGTAATAATCCCAGATCATGTTGATCACACTTGAAAACAATCGCAACCATTTGATCATCATGCCTAATGTGTGCTACCACCTGATCAGGCATGTAGACTGTGCCATCACCCCTGTGGATCGGCGGTCCACATAACACCGTGCAGAGGGGAGAGGGAATGACCACTTGGGCTTAGGCCATCGTGTGTGTCTACCCGTGCCAAGCCTAGCTGGCCGCTCATGCCCGCATGCATGGGTCGTGCTGGGCCGCTTGCCCGCCTGGGCTGCTTGCCCAAGTTCATGCCACTGGGCTATGCAATTTAAGCCATGTGGGCCTTCCATGGCTATTTTCCTCCCTTTTTTTGGTTCTGGGATTGGCTATTGTCTCCTTCTTGGATCCTATATTGGGCTTCTTTAGGGCCGAATGCGACGCATTTTCTCAACATTGCAACCCACCCAATCAATTACTGTACTTTTTTTAGAGGCTGGATGCAGCATGTTAAGGATTGCCTAGATTTCTTTTGGATTCATCTCGATACCCCACATGCTAATCATGAATCTAAGAAATTTGCCAACTGTAACATTGAAGGTACATTTACTTAGATTCAGCTTCATTCGATATTAGTAAAAGACATTGAAGGCTTCTTCTGGGTCTTTGATGTGGTCTGCCCCTTCAAAGCACTTGACAAGCATGTTGTTGACGTAGATGTCTATGTCCTGACCAATCTGGTTTTTGAAGAGCTTGTTGACCAACCGTTGATAGGTGACTTTTGCATTTTTCAAATCAAAGGCATTACTTTATAGCAATAAATATCTTTATCGGTTATGAAGGTAGTGTTCTTCTTATCCTCGAGAGCTATCCTATCTGGTTATAGCTTGAGAAAGTGATAAGTCTATTAATTATCCTAATTTAACCATTAAAATAAATAATAATTAATTAATATTTATTAAAATATAATATTTTTTATTAGAGTTTTATAGAAAAGGAATCCATGAACAAAGAGAGCTCAATTTTTGTAGTCCAACAGCGTAGACAGCACTCAAATCGAAGTTTGAACGAGCCTCAATTTTGAAATTTATATAAGAAATGCACATATTTTAAAGCAGCCGGTCCACCATGGACCGGCTGCTTGGTTTACAGCAAGTGAATTGGTCTACCAGCAGTCATTACTATTGGTCCACAAGCCCAACCATGGACCACCGACCTCCCTGAGCCTTCTTGTCGCTGGACACCTTCCTCTCACTGCCGGGGGCCATTCCTTGCCGGAAAGATCACCGGGAAACTACTTCTGAAGCCGACCACTGTCCTTCCTCTTCCTCCTAGCCATTTGCTCAATCTACCATTGCCGCCGCCAGGCATCTCCTTCCTCATCATCTCATGCCACCCACTGTCACCACCCATGGTTAGAGAGGAAGCCAGAAAAGTCATCGCTGGCCATGCCCATGTTCTCCATCATCGATTCTCCTCTTACTCAGGCATCTTCGTCCATCTTCTCAGCCAGTCATCCCCTCTCCATCACCACTGTCCAAGCATAGCCACCCACAGATGCTGGCCATTGCCTTCCGTCGTCGAGCACCCACCATCATTGGAGAAGCCACCGGCCACCACTTCTTCCATTCGATCACAACTCCTATCATACTCCATGGTCTTCCCTGTTGCTGGGCCACCAACATCGCTTGGGTTCATTCCTCCTGTCGCTGCCCATCACTGGCCACCACCTCACGCCGTTGCCAGTTCAATGCACGGGAAAGTAGGAGAGGTAGAGTCCTAATCCTAGTTGAAGAGGGGATCCTAGCATTCGAGATTCGGTGACTCCCGGACTCTGCATAGCCAAGAAGGAAGGAGGTAGTGATCCATCTATCATGCAATACATCGAACGACCTAGATTTTTTCTCATGATATATGACCAATTTTAAGCCTGATTGACTCCAAATTTGATTGGGAGGAAGCCCTAGATGAGCTCTATTTAAAGGACCCCTGGATTATAGAAGAAAGCATTATATAGAGAGGGTATGGTATGGGATAAAGGGCATAGCTTTGGATTATGGGTTGGCCTTAAGAGTGAGGTTTCTTAGAGGAGTGTTCTTCCCCCTACACCATCTTCAAGCCTATTCCATCTCCAAGATCTAGATCTAAAGAGGAATAAGAAGAGGAAACCCAGTTCGCTCTACGGAGTATGTCAGAAGGAGGTGATGTGACATCACTAACTTCTCGACGAGGCTGCGCCAATCAACTTCAGATTCTTTTTTATCATTTTTCATAGTTTATTTAACTATTATTTTTAATTTCTTACAATTGAATTCTTCTTTTGATTATTGTAATATTTATTTTTATGTACTTTACATTCCTGTTATTTACTTTCTCGCAAGTAGATGCTAAGATCTGATTAGCAGATTGAACATACTAAGTTTTTATTTTCTTTTAAACTTTTAATTTCTATCTTTCTGATTTCAAATCATTTTTTTATTTTATAAAAATTAAAGATTTCAAACCATCCTAAGCACTACCTTCTCCGTTGATTCGACCTGACTTACTACTATCTACCTACTTTTCATTTATTAGAAATCGATTAATTAAACTGATAGCCACAATGTCTTAATGACAACATCACGGCCAATCAAGTTTTTGGCACCGTTGTAGGGAAATGCATGAATGCTAATATTTTTGATCACTTTGATTTCTTGTAAATTCAGTGTACTAATTCTTTCTTATTTTTTTGCAAATAAAAAAAACTAAAAAAATTAAAAAAACAAAAAAAAGAGAAGAAAATTTTTAAAATTTTGGTGAGACAATCCTAACACTAAATTAATTTCCTTTTTTTAGTCACCTCTAATTAATTTCTAACTTTTTATATTAACTATTTTTTTTTCTTTTTTTGTTTCCATTGATGAGTTTCTTTTTTAAAAAAATTACCTAATTTCTTTTAGATTTGTTTTCTTTTTTATTGCTATCCTTCTTTTCAAATTAACATAAAAAGAAAAAAACCTTTTTTAGTTTCTTCCTTTTTAAAAATTATCCAAAAAAAATATTTAACTTCTTAATTAACTGCCTTAAGTACTGATTTGATTTCTTGCCTTAATTATATGACCCATAGTTTCTTTATTTGCTTAACCTAATTTTAGTCTATTTTTTCAATATCTAATAAAACAAGATTAAAAGCTACATTTTATCTCTCTTGCTTGAAATAACATAATATAAAAAGAAAATAAAAACACCACATAATACTTAACTAAAATAAAGTAATTAACTAAAATTTAAAAGCTTATTACTTGTTTGGGATACCTTTCTATTTGCATTGCATATTTTCGTAAAATATCTTGAGGACAACAATCCATAAATAACATAAGATGGGCATTTGATCACCCTTCCTTGGTCCATAAACTACCATCCTGTATCTTGCATTGATCTAAGCCGATTAATTAAAATTCCTTCCTCTTCTTCCTAGCCATCTGATCGATCCACCATTGCTGCCACTAGGCATCTCCTTCCTCACTGCCTCACGCCACCCACTTTCACCACCCGTGGATAGAGAGGAAGCCAGAAAAGTTATCGCTGGCCATGCCCACGTTCTCCACCGTCGGTTCTCCTCTTACTCAGGCATCTTCGTCCATCTTTTCAGCCAGTCGTCTCCTCTCCATCACCACCATCCAAGCACCGCCACCCACAGCTGCTGGCCATTGCCTTCCATCGTCGAGTGCCCACCATCATTGGAAAAGCCACCGTCCACCACTTCTTCCTCCATTCGATCACAGCCCCTATCATACTCCATGGTCTTCCCTGTTGCTGGGCCACCAACATCGCTTGGGTTCATTCCTCCTGTCGTCGCCCATTGCCGGCCACCACCTCACACCGCTGCCAGTTCAATGCATAGGAAAGTAGGAGAGGTAGAGTCCTAATCCTAGTTGAAGAGGGGATCCTAGCATCCGAGATTCGGTGACTCCCGGACTCTGCATAGCCAAGAAGGAAGGAGGCAGCGATCCATCTATCATGCAATACATGGGGCCCATATTTTTTCTCATGATATATGACCAATTTTGAGCCTGATTGACTCCAAATTTGACTGGGAGGAAGCCCTAGATGAGCTCTATTTAAAGGACCCCTGGGTTATAGAAGAAAGCATCCTATAGAGAGGGTATGGTACAAGATAAAGGGAATAGCTTTGGATTGCGGGTTAGCCTCAAAGAGTGAGGTTTCTTATAGGAGAGTTCTTCCCCCTACACTATCTTCAAGCCTATTCTATCTCCAAGATCTAGATTTAAAGAGGAGTAAGAAAAGGAAGCCCAGTTCGCTCTACGGAGTACGACGGAAGGAGTCGACATGACATCAACCAATTTCCCGACGAGGCTGCGCTAATCAACTTCGGATTCTTTATTATCAATTTTTATAGTTTATTTAACTATAATTTTTAATTTCTTATAATTGAATTCTTCTTTTGATTAATGTAATATTTATTTTTATGCACTTTAAGTTTCTGTTATTTACTTTCTTGTAAGTAGATGCTTAGATCTGATTAGCAGATTGAACATACTAAGTTTTTATTTTCTTTTATACTTTTAATTTCCATCTTTCTAATTTCAAATCATTTTTTTACTTTATAAAAATTAAAGATTTCAAACCATCCTAAGTATTACCTTCTCCATGGATTTGACCTGACTTACTACTATCTACCTATTTTTTATTTATTAGAAATCGATTAATTAAACTGATAGCCACAATGTCTTAACGACAACATCATGGCCAATCAAGTTTTTGGCACCGTTGTAGGGAAAGGCACGAATGCTAACATTTTTGATACTTTGATTTCTTGTAAATTCAGTGTACTAATTTTTTCTTATTTTTTACAAATAAAAAAAAAAAAAATAAATAAATAAATAAAAAGGAGAAGAAAATTTTTATAATTTTGGTGAGACAATCCTAACCCTAGATTAATTTCCTTTTTTTAGTCACTTCTAATTAATTTCTACCTTTTTATATTAACTAAATTTTTTCTTCTTTTTTTGTTTCCATTGATGAGTTTCTTTTTTAAAAAAAAATTCCTAATTTCTTTTAGATTTGTTTCCTTTTTTATTGCTATCCTCCTTTTCAAATTAACATAAAAAGAAAAAAAACCTTTTTTAGTTTCTTTCTTTTTAAAAATTATCCAAAAAAAATATTTAACTTCTTAATTAACTGCCTTAAGTACTGATTTGATTTATTGCCTTAATTATAAGATCCATAGTTTCTTTATTTGCTTAACCTAATTTTAGTCTATTGTTCTCATATCTAATTAACCAAGATTAAAAGCTACATTTTATCTCTCTTGCTTGAAATAACATAATATTAAAGAAACAAAAATACCACATAATACTTAACTAAAATAGAGTAATTAACTAAAATTTAAAAGCTTATTACTTATTTGGGATATTTTTCTTTTTGCATTGCATATTTTTATAAAATATCTTGAGGACAACAATCCAAAAATAATATAAGATGGAGATTTGATCACCCTTCCTTGGTCCACAAACTACCATCCTATATCTTGCATTGATCTAAGCCGATTAATTAAAATTCCTTCCTCTTCCTCCTAGCCATCTACTCGATCTACCATTGCCGCCGCTAGGCATCTCCTTCCTCACCGCCTCATGCCACCCACTGTCACCACTCGTGGTTAGAGAGGAAGCCGGAAAAGTCATTGATGGCCATGCCCATATTCTCCACCGCCAGTTCTCCTCTTACTTAAGCGTCTTCGTCCATCTTCTCAGCCAGTCATCCCCTCTCCATCACCACCATCCAAGCACCGCCACCCACAGCTACTGGCCATTGCCTTCCATCGTCGAGTGCCCACCATCATTGGAGAAGCCACCGGCCACCACTTCTTCCTCCATTCGATCACAGCCCCTATCATACTCCATGGTCTTCCTTGTTGCTGGGCCACCAACATCGCTTGGGTTCATTCCTCCTGTCACCGGCCACCACCTCACGCCGTTGCCAGTTCAATGTATGGGAAAGTAGGAGAGGTAGAGTCCTAATCCTAGTTGAAGAGGGGATCCTATCATCCGAGATTCGGCGACTCCCGGAATCTGCATAGCCAAGAAGGAAGGAGGCAGTGATCCATCTATCACGCAATACATCGAATGGCCCAGATTTTCTCTCATGATATATGACCAATTTTGAGCTTGATTGACTCCAAATTTGACTGGGAGGAAGCCCTAGATGAGCTCTACTTAAAGGACCCCTAGGTTATAGAAGAAAGCATCTTGTAGAGAGGGTATGGTATAGGATAAAGGGCATAGCTTTGGGTTGCGGGTTGGCCTTAAAGAGTGAGGTTTCTTAGAGGAGAGTTCTTCTCCCTACACCATCTTCAAGCCTATTCCATCTCCAAGATCCAGATTTAAAGAGGAATAAGAAAAGGAAGCCCAGTTCGTTCTACAGAGTACAACGGAAGGAGGCGACGTGACATCAACTAACTTCCCGACGAGGCTATGCCAATCAACTTCGAATTCTTTATTATCATTTTTCATTGTTTATTTAACTATTATTTTTAATTTCTTATAATTGAATTCTTCTTTTGATTAATGTAATATTTATTTTTATGCACTTTAAATTCCTGTTATTTACTTTCTTACAAGTAGATTCTAAGATCTAATTAGCAGATCGAACATTCTAAGTTTTTATTTTCTTTTATACTTTTAATTTCCATCTTTTTGATTTCAAATCATTTTTTTATTTTATAAAAATTAAAGATTTCAAACCATCCTAAGCACTACCTTCTCTGTGGATTCGACTTGACTTATTGCTATCTACATATTTTCTATTTATTAGAAATCGATTAATTAAACTGATAGCCACAATGTCTTAATGACAATATCATGGCTTATCAAGTTTTTGGCACCGTTGTAGGGAAAGGCACGAATGCTAACATTTTTTATCACTTTGATTTCCTATAAATTCAGTATACTAATTTTTTATTATTTCTTACAGATAAAAAACTAAAAAAATTAAACAATAAAAAAAAGAGAAGAGAATTTTTACAATTTTGGTGAGACAATCCTAATCTTAGATTAATTTCCTTTTTTTAGTTGCTTCTAATTAATTTCTATCTTTTTAAATTAACTAAAAAAAATTTTCTTTTTTTGTTTCCATTGATGAGTTTCATTTTTTAAAAAAATTACCTAATTTCTTTTAGATTTGTTTTCTTTTTTATTGCTATCCTCCTTTTCAAATTAACATAAAAAAAAAAACCTTTTTTAGTTTCTTCCTTTTTAAAAATTATCCAAAAAAAATTACTTAACTTCTTAATTAACTGCCTTAAGTACTGATTTGATTTCTTGCCTTAATTATAAGACACATAGTTTCTTTATTTGCTTAATCTAATTTTTGTTTATTTTTCTCAAATCTAATTAACCAAGATTAAAAGCTACATTTTATCTCTCTTGCTTGAAATAACATAATATAAAAAAATAAAAACACCACATAATACTTAACTAAAATAAAGTAATTAACTAAAATTTAAAAGCTTATTACTTTTTTGGGATACCTTTCTTTTTTCATTGCATATTTTCATAAAATATCTTGTGGACAACAATCCATAAAGAATATAAGATGGGGATTTGATCATCCTTCCTTGGTCCACAAACTACCATCATGTATCTTGCATTGATCCAAGCCGATTAATTAAAATCAATTCGACATTAGCCTCTAAGGAACTCGAGCTCAATAAGACAAGGCATTAAAAAGAGTTGGACCGAGCTAGGATTGGCTGATTAACTAGTGTCTAAGAAAGAGATTCAAGGATAACGCAGACCTGAATAAAGGTGGTTTTTAATTGGTTTCATTGACTAACCTGGTCAATCTAATTGGAGTCTAAGAAAAGTAATGGGGGACCCCGACTAATCTTATCCTTACTTGAGCAGTTGATTAGTTAGTTTTTGACTTAGAGGGCTCCAAGGTTGCCTTGATAGTTAGGAGATGTTTAGATTTAGGATAATCCTAGAATAGAGAGTTCATGTATGCTAACTTGTTTGTAAATAACATCAAACCCTAACTAATTTTTCTCTCTCTCTTAGTTCTATGACTCCTTAGGCCCTCATCTTTAGAACTCTTTTCTTTCTTCATCTCACCACTCCTCTTAAAAAAATATAATAATAAATAAATAAATAAATACATAAATAAATAAGAATAGCTTTGATTTAAAACTTTGATTGCATATCCAAATAATCAGAACAATCTGATAGACTGAATCAGTGCCAGGAGCATGAATCCTTATAGTAGAGTACCTTTTCTCTCAGCACACCAAGTTTTTTTGAGCTCGACTCATTTTGAGAGTGAATGCCCAACCATGTACCAACCTCTTGAGTCTTTGTATGATTACGTTTATCAAGATCAAATCCAAATGGCCTACAACTCAAGAAATAATCTATACTTTAATGCCTATAATTCAGGTTGGGGGGCTCAAGCATATTTTTCATGACAACCACACCCAGTGGTTACTCCGGTAACCCAAGGATCCATGTGCATAAATATACCCTATTATGATCAACCCTATCCTCATTATCAACCTTCTCCAATTAATTATAACCCATCTTTGAAGAAAAGGTTCAGCAAGCATCATACCTACATCTCCTACAGACCAACCTAGATATCGATAGGTTTGTTCAATTTCAACAAATGATTATAGCCCAATAGCAATTTATCAATAAATTAATAGATCAAACCAATCAATGATTAATTGAATTTAATAGAGAGGAGGGAGGTGAACTGTCTAGTCAACTCGAGAGTAATCTAAAGGGGCCATACATAGATCAAAACTTTAAGGACCCTCTAGCTTTTCTTGAATAATCAACTCTGTCTTCCAAGAATGAACTGGTCTTACAACAACTTTGCACAACTATAAAGACCAATATAGATAATTTTTTTAAGGTAGAAAAATATATGGAGACATTAAACTTGTGGGACGAACCGATTCCATCATTACCTCACTCACTTATGACCCCATTTCCTAGGGCCCTAGAATCACATATGCCTTTTAATGGGATGGGAGAATAAATAGATACAATGATGAAATTAGTAGAGCCTTCCCAAGAACTATAAATGCATAACTCAATAGAGGAAGCCATACCCATAATTCTTTCTCGGGATTTGTTAGATCCCTATCTAGCTCAGTTAAGGGTAGATAATTTTAATGTAGATGGGTATACCTCATAAGTAAATGATCTAATACAAAAATACAAATATCCTTTTGAAACCACCCCACTTTTGATTGATGAACAACAAGAGCCATCACCTAGCCCACCAATAGCCCCTTATTAGAATCATCACCTGATGTAGAACTAAAACAACTTCCTGATGCTCCCATTGAAACTTTCTTAGTGAATCTTACTCAGAAAGCCCAACTCAGTGGTATTCTAAAAACATATAAAGAAGCTATCGGATGGGATATTACTGAAATGAGGGTTCAAGATCTTAAAAATTTTATAATTGATTTCTCCATATTTAGCACCAATTTTGAGAACTACCTCCAAAATCTTTCTATGATATTAAAATAATGTATGGAGACAGGTCTAATATTAATCTGAAAAAGATACCTAAATTTAAAATGGGAAGGGACATTGACTAAACACATCATACCCGAGAAGGGGAGTAGGGTAGACCAACCCATAATTGAAGAAATTTTTAAACTAACACCTCCAATTTTGACCCAATAAACATAATTTCTTCCTAAGTATTATATAAACTATAATAATATTTATAAATCTTGGAATAACATGTTGCCCAGTGTATTTTATTGATTCGGGCTAATCGTCATAGAGTACTTTATAAATATTTTTCTGTCATGATGACAAGGCCTCCTAATTGACCTTATCATTTTGATAGTATGAGGGATACATTAAAGTTAATTATCTACTGGACTCCCTTATAATGTCCGATTGAAGACGTTAAACTTAGCACTTGTTGGAAGGCAACCAAATATTTATTTTTATATCTTTATAAATAAAATAATAATAATAATAAATTCAATCCAAGTTGACTATTGTAGCCTTATCTTGTTGATAGGTTCCTCTTCTCGGATAATCTCTATCCTTATATATTTCTTTTTATCCTTATGGTTTGAATTTATTTCTTGAACTTGTTTATACCATTAGGAATAATGGTATTTAAGTTAGGGGGTAGGGACAAACTTTAAAACTTTAAAATTTTTGAAAAATATTTAAAAAATATTAAAAATTTTTGAAAAATCTTTTGAAAATTCTAAAAATAGTAAAATTTTACCTTTTATAAATCATGTGCTATGAAAATTCTTGAGCTAAATAGACTAGGAAAATGATAATATAGTTAGAAAGCCTACATTAATGACTGTAGTGAGTCAAGAAGTAGACTAGCTAGCCAAATTTTTAATGGCTTATTTAGGTCACCCAAAGGCTATTAGCACTTCCATCACACATACATATTGATAAGATAAAGTAGGTATTAGTTGTAAGGTCAATTAAAAATTTAATTATTACTGAAAATTTAGTAGTTGATATACATCCCTTTCATTTAACTTGAATTTAAGGAAAAAGCTACCTACCTAAAAAGAAAACAAAGAAAAAGGAAAGAAGAAAAAAAGAGGCAAGTTCTAAATATTGGTTTCCCATCGAGTAACCGGGCACCTTTGCCTAAGTATTGTTGTTCGTATCAAAAAGTGGGCAGTATAAAGACATCCCAACCAAAAAAAGGGGAGAGAGAAATTCAGGTGGCGTGAAAGCTACCTCAGTCATGTGCTTAAGTTGGGGGGTGTACAGCAAATTGACCAAAAGTAGGTGATAAGCGAAGATATAATTGTCCTTTATAATCTAGCACTAAAATACTAAGCCAGTTATCACAAATACAAGTGTTGTTGACCTTTGGATGAATTCTAAGGAAGTTTTTAATAGTTCTGACTATAAAATTCACTTTGAAAACTTAATACCTTGTTAGTGATGCTGGCTAACTCCTTTTAACCTTCAGCCTAGATTTAAAGAAGAATCTTTATGATATATGTTAAAAAAATAATACTTATATCTTAATTTCATTGCTAAAGGACTAGCAATGATTCAGTTAAGGGGTGTGATAAGTCTATTAATTATTCTAATTTAACCATTAAAATAAGTACTAATTAATTAATATTTGTTAAGAAATAATACTTTTTTATTATAGTTTTATGGAAAAGGAATCCATGAACAGAGAGAGCTCGATTTCTGGAGTCCAACAGAGTAGACAGTACTAAAATCAAAGTTTGAACAAGTCTGGAATTCAATTTTGAAGTTTATATAAGAAATACACATATTTTAAAGCAGCCGATCCACCCATGTACTGGTCACTGGGTCTATAGCATGCAATTTGGTCCACCGGTAGCAATTGCTACCAGCCCACAAGCCCAACCATGGACCACCAACTTCCTTGAGCCTTCTCGTTGCCGGAGAAGTAGCCGAACACCTTCCTTTTTAAGATTGCAAATGGGTCGGGTTGATCCATGATCCGACCTAACCTAACCCATTTAGACCCGATCCAATCTATTTTTATGGACCCATTGATCTGGGTTGGGTCATGAAATTAGACTCATTTCATTTTCCTGGTCGGGTCTAAGTTTACTGAATTTGGACCCGACCCGACCCGACCCTATTCGAACATACTAATACTGTTAGAATTATATCTATTTGGATCTTTAAATTATAATTTAAAACTTTATGGAACTTATTTTTAACATAAAGATAGAGTTATAATTATTTTTATATCTTAATTTATTTTTTTAAAAAATATTATTTATTATTTATTTTATGGTTAATAATAGTTAGCTATGTAATAATTAAAATATAGTTATCTATATTTTATTCAAATCATATTTAGATTTAAACTTTTTAGATTAGAACTATGTTATTTATGGACCCGATCCAATTCGAATGACCTGTTGGGTTGAAAATTCTGATAGTTAACCCAACCTGACCTGACCTGATTTTTTAGTAGATTGGGTCTGGGTCTAATATTAGGACCTGATCAAAGAACCGGGTCAGATCGGGATCACTCATGATCCGGTCTGACTCGACCCATTTGCACCCCTATTCCTCTCACCACTGGGGGCCATCCCTCACCGGAAAGATCATCGAGAAGGTACTTTTGAAGCCAACCACCATCCTTCATCTTCCTCCCAGCCATCCACTGGATCTGCCATTGCCATCGCCGGGCATCTCCTTCCTCACCACCTTATGCTGCCCATCATCACCACCTGTGGTCAGAGAGGAACTCGAAAAAGTCATCGCCGGCTGTGCCCACATTCTCCATCGCCAATTCTTCTCTTGCTCAAGCATCTTCATCCATCTTCTCAGCCAACCATCCCCTCTCCATCACCATCGTCCAAGCACCGTCGCCCATAGCTGCCGACCATTGCCTTCCATCATCAAGCACCAACCATCGTTAAAGAAGCCATCGACCACCACTTCTTCCTCCATTCGGTCACAGCCCCTGTCATACTCCATGGTCTTCCCTGTTGCTGGGCTGCCAACATCACTTGGGTTCATTCCTCTTGCCACCGCCCGTCCCAGCCACCACCTCATGCCGCCGCCCTCCTATGCATGGGAAAGTGGGAGAGGTAGTGTCCTAATCCTAGTTGAAGAGGGGATCCTAGCATCCGAGATTCGATGACTCTCGGACTCTGCATAGCCAAGAGGGAAGGAGGCAGCGATCCATCTATCACGTAACACATCGAACAACCCATATTTCTCCTTATGATATACAGTTGATTTTAAGCCTGATTGATTCTAAATTTGATCGAGAGAAAGCCCTAAACGAGCTCTATTTAAAGGACCCTTGGGTTATAGAAGAAAGCATCCCAGATATAGGGTACGGTATAGGGTAGAGGGCATAGCTTTGGGTTGCGCATTGGCCTCTAAGAGTGAGGTTTCTTAGAGGAGAGTTCTGTCTCTTACACCATCTTTAAGCCTATTCCATCAGCATGATCCAGATCCAAAGAGGTAGAAGAAGAGAAAATCCAGTTCGCTTCATAAAGTACGACAGAAGGAGGCGACATGATATCAACCAACTTTCCGACGAGGCTACGCCAATCAACTTCGGATTCTTTGTTATTATTTTTCATAGTTTATTTAACTATTATTTTTAATTTCTTGCAATTGAATTCTTCTTTTGATTAATGCAATATTTATTTTTATGCACTTTAAATTCCTGTTATTTACTTTCTCGCAAGTAGATACTAAGATCTGATTAGTAGATTGAATGCATCAAGTTTTTATTTTCTTTTATACTTTTAATTTTTATCTTCCTGACTTCAAATCATTTTTCTTTATTTTATAAAAATTAAAGATTTCAAACCATCCTAAGCATTGCCTTATTCATGGATTCGACCCGACTTGCTACTATCTACCTATTTTTTATTTATTAAAAATTGGTTAATTAAACTGATAGCCACGGTGTCTTAACGATAACATGACGGCCTATAAGAAGGTATCCATGAAGTTGAGTAGCATGCGTCTGAATGTAGCATTGACTAGTTGATCAATCTTCAGTAATAGAAAGCTATCTTTTGGACATACCTTATTGAGTTGGTGTAGTTGATATAGATTCTCTACTTTCAATTAGCTTTCTTGATCGTGATGATATTGATTAACCAGTCAAGGTAATGGGATTTTGAATGAATCTAATATAGTGAGGAGTTTATTAATTTCTTTATCGATGACCTTTTATCTCTTAGGAATAAAACTTCTCTTTTTCTATCGAACTGGCTTGTACTTCGGATCGACTTTCAGTTTATAGATGATAACTTCTGAAGGGATCCTTAGCATGTCTGGCATCAACTAAGCAAAAATGTTAGAGTTGATCAGCAGGAAGTCTAGTAGTTGATTCTTTTCCTCCTCAGGTAGAAGAGCTCTGACTTGGACAGACTTCACCAAATCTTTCCTCAATAAAAAGGAAAGTAGCATTCGGCCAGTTCATCTCTTGTTTCTGGCTCTCTCTGGTCAAGTTGTCCAGTAGTTGATACCTCCTCATTAGTCTTTTATACTTTGGGTGTTATCAGAAAATATTATCAAGCTAGTTGTTGGTCTTTGCACATCTCATCAACTCCATTAATTGTTAAGAAGTGAACGAGAAGGCATTTGATTAAAATGACAGCATCTAGCTAGTTCAACCCTAGTCAGTCAAGGATGACATTATATATCAAGGGCACACGGACTATACGAATATCATGAAGATGGTGCTCTATCGGGGTGTAGTACCCACTATAACTAGAAGCGTGATTTCTTCTTCTATTCCAATTGAGTCTCTAATAAAGCAGACTAAATATACAAAAACTAATTTTAAGTAGTTTAGGGACAAGTTCATCTAAACAAAAGTATCATAAAATAAAACATCGACCGAGCTTCCACTATCGAGTAAAATTCTTTTTATATCATTTTTAGCTATTGTCATGGATAAGATGGCTGCATCATTATTGGGATTGTGAACCCTAATATGGTCTCTATCAAAAAAAGAGATTATATTTTCTTTTCTCCCCTCTCTCCTCTATATCTTTGTAGAGTGGTCTACCTCTTAGAAGATCATGCTGGCTTGTCCTTCTGTCGGTTAGTTGTCGATCTTGGCCTGAGTCAGCTATTGGTCGAGGTTCTGGGTATTGGGCTAGATTCCTTCGCAAACATACTTTTCAAGATAGCCAAGTCAAATAAGTTCATAAGTCTCTCTCTTCAATTGGTGGCACAAATTGGTGTCATGATTATAGTCCTAATGAAACTGGCAATATTTGCTCAAGTTGCGGGAGGTCGAGAGCTTCAATGAATGAGGCCTTCATAGGTATTGTTCACCTTCTATCTCCATGAAAATTTTGGCTCTAGGGGTGAGGAGAGGGGTGCAGTTACCAGGTTTGCCAGTAAAGTTCTTTGACTTGGGACTCTATTGATTGGACGAGTTGGGCTTTTTGGCTTAGGCTTTGCTTATCTCTCCTTGGGCTTGCTTCTTCCTCGGCTTCTTGTCGATCTCTCATCAAGTAAGAGCTCCCTCATTTGTATGAATATACTTCTATGCATGGGCCAACATCTCTAAATAAGACTTCAGATAAGTCTTATCCAGTGAATAGGTAAAATGGGAGGTATGGAGTCCTCTTTTCATGGCCAGCATAGTAATGGACTCGTCAAGATTGTAAACTTCTAGCATGTCTACCCTGAATTGGACCACGTAATCCTTCAAAGATTCTCCATCTTGCTAGCAGATAGAGAAAAGATTGTTAGCTTCCCGTGTGGCATCTTTTAACAAGCATCAAAATGAGCCACAATTGTCTCTCTAGCTAATTGAAGGAGTCAATACTCCTTAGCCTGAGTTGAGTATACCATGCTTGAGTTGCCCTGCAAAGAGTGGCTGGGAAGGTGATGCATAGTAGGGCATTGGTAGTGCCCTAAATTTGCATGAGAGCCTTGTAGCTCTCTAAGTGGTCCAATAGATTGGTGGTGCCATCATATAGATCTAGATGAGGTATTTTGAACTGACTAAGAATCGATTCCTCTATGATCCAACAGGTGAGAGGAGGATGGGTGTTGAAACTAGTCAGTTCATGACTTTCACCTTGAAATTTAGTAAGTTGGTGATTGATGTTACTTAACTTGTGGTCATAGCTATTGAGGTATTGCTTAGCAAGTTATTGAATAGCCTCATTAATAGATCCCTCTTCGAAGGACTTGGGCAATGACTCAGATGAGGATAAGGGATGCTTCTCTTGCATTAGCTCTTTTTCTAGTGGTCACTCCTTGCATGGGATCCGACCTAGTGAGATATGGGAGACCGTGATCGATGAATGGTCTAATGATGGGAGGACCTCCCTTGGAAGGGTCCAATGGTTTATTTAGCAAGGTGAAGGAGACCGTAGCCGATGAGAGAACCTATCAGTGAGAGGATTTTCCCTAGGAAGATCGATGGCTAGTGAATAGATTTATGATGGAACTCCCGGCCTTTCACCCAAATTCTACAAAACTAGGTCATCTCTAAATTATATATGGATTAAACTTTGACACACTTGATTTTGGCTTGGGAGGAGGTCCTGTGCTGAACTTGGTTTTATAAGATTTTTATGACATAATCATCACTTATTGTGCAATACATGATGGCAGGTTTCATAAATGAATTAGTGAAATATCCAATTGAAGTTGGTTTTTTTTAATCACCATCATTTTTGTTAAGTTTAAACTCGAAATCATCTCCATAATTTTTTAAGTTTCTCTAGCTCAGAAAAAAAAGAAGAAGAGTTTAATTCGTTTGATCCTCCTATAGTTTGCTAGTGGTTGTAATTGATGGTAATCCGAGAGTCCATTAGGGTTGAAGGTTTTACAAGTGAAATGTGGGCTAGGGCTAGGAACTCGTGCTCCAGTAGTCAAGTTTTTATTGTGAGAAAATTTAGTTTATATTAAAAAAATCCAAAATTTTCTCCATCAACTAATTAATTATTTGATCATTTTACTTTTAATTATTTAACCATTGAACTTTTAATTATTTGACTGTTATACTTTTAATTATTAAACTTTTAATTTTCTAACTATTGGACTCCTAATTAGGCTTTAATAGGCTAATAAAAATCTAAATAGTCATATTTTGGATGGCTATAAAAAGACCAGCTTGGAGGCCTAAAGATATGGATTTTGTTTTGTATTTTCATATTCTCTTTTCTTTTCTACTAGTATTTTCTCCTCCAAATCTTTCTTGTTTCAAAGTCATTTTACTAGATATTAAAAGAGTCTCTATCAACCTCTTCTACGAATGTGCTCGCAGGTAGAGAAATTTCGGTCATATCTTGGGATATTATTTTTGACAATTCTTGTACGAGGGATAAAAATATATCTTAGGATAGTGTCACATGCTTCCAAATTTAATTTTATTTTTAGCGATTTTTAAATAAGTATTCTATATTTTTATATTAAAAAATTTTGTTAGTTTATTTAATCACATCCATAATTTTAAAGTCCTGTTCTAACAATTTACTTCTCTATAATTTTCTTAAGTTGCACTTTCTTTGTTGTTTTATAAATTTTTAGATTGACACACGAAGTTGTTGCTTCGATCCAAGGCTGCCTACCATCCATTCCAGTGAACCAGGCATGAACTAGGCTTCAGTAAAAGACTCAAGTGGCCATTGTGTGATGCTTTAAAACTTAAGAAAATTGCCCTTGTCCACACTTAAGGAAGTGTTTTGGATCACATTGCCCTCTCCTCTACTTAAAACTAGGGTTTGAATGTTTTTTGAACCAGAGTGTATGGAACAATGGGGAAAGAGTCAGGAGGAAGTAACCCAAGGAGGTGTTATGGTAGTAGGGTAAGGCTGAAATAGGAGCGGATACTAATATATTCATATCCATATCCAAATTTATTTTTTTAATAAATATATGATATAGATATGGATATTAATTGGATACAAAAATTTATATCCATATTTATTTTAAATAGATATGTATATAAATTGAATACTAGAAATATATATATAAATATAGATATAAGTTAGATAATTAAATTTTATGACTATGGATAAAAAATATTATTAAGGAGAGGATAAATCAAATTAATAGTATATTAATATGCTTATTTATTTTTTTCTAAAAGTTAATGAATACTATATAAAGTTAGATAAGATTACAAACAGAATTGATATTCAGATATAGATTAGATAGGGATGGCAATGGATCGGGTTCGGACCGAGTGCATAACTATCCAAATCAAACCTAAATACTGAATAAACTATCCAAACCCGGCCTAAGCACTATCGGGACTGGATTTTTTTATCCAAACCCATCTCAATCGGGTTTCGGATAATTCGAATTTACCCAGCCCGAATCCAATTGAGTCATATTAAATATTTTTCATTTTTATCAATTTTAAAATCATCTACCATTTTATAAATCATACATATATTGAACAATTAAAATTTAACTACATTTTTAGTTCAACAACATTTAGTTTCATATTCAAAATAAAATTTAAATTATCTTAAACATATAAAATTTAACAAGACTTAATTCAATACTTCTGAAGTAAATAAAAACATAATATATATTAATATATATATTTAAATATTAAAATAATTTAGGCTAGGTTTGGGTCGGGTGTATATCTATCCAGTCCTAGTCCAAATCTAAAGTTAACCATTCGGGTTTTATCCAAACCCGGCCCAAACCCAGTCAAAGCATTGATTACCTGGCCCAATCGGATCGGGCTGGGTCGGGTACCCATGGATTTGGGTTTTGTTGTCATCCCTAAGATTAGATAGTAATTTATCCATACTCATATCCATTTTTTTTAGGGATACGAAATTAATTGGATTGTCAAATTTCTATTTATATATGGATAGATTTAGATATAAAATCGATTCCAATAAGATATTATCCTTGCTACTTTCATCCCTAACAAGAATGCTAGAATGCCCCTTAGGGGGCATTTGGTGACCTAGATTGGATCATCATGATGATCGGGGATTAATGGTGATCTAAATCTTGAGATGACCAATTCTTGGTAATCTAAGATCATTATATTTAATTGGTCATAGTGTTGTGATTAAAGATTCCCTAAGTATGTACAAATAACTTGTTTGATATATTATAAAAATGGAAGATCACATAGCATATAATACCAAAAATATTTTTTAAAAAGTCATTTAACAAATTTAAACTTAAATGAATGTAAAAAAATTAGTATTAATTAGCATTGCATGTAATTCTATTTATTTTTTTCATTGTAATCCAATAAATAAAGACATGCAAGATAGACAGAGGAAGGAGCAATGGTCATTGCTCACAGCAACAAAATCCCAGAAAGGTAGGAGAAGGTCAGCCGGATCTTCAAACAAAAAAATATATTAAAAAATGAAAAAAAATTATTTTACAAAGCCAAAACAAAAGAAGCTAAAAATTCTTTGTTTCTTGTTTCTTCTTTTTTATTAAAAAAGAAATAAAAAATATCAACTAAGAATGATAACAAGAACATCTAGGATTAGATCTTTCTATACCTTGCATAAAAAAATCGGTGGCCAAAAAAAACAAAAAAACTTCTCCTCCTCTCCTCTTTCTTGATTTCTTCAAATGACAAGTCCCAAGAAAAGATTTGTTCTCCTCCGTGGAGACGACGCCCCAACCACCCACCCTCTTATCTATGAAAAAAATATCACGACATGCAAGAAAAGGATAGTTTCCCTTTCCATGAGGTCTACAATTACAAGGGATATTTTGATTACCGTATTTAATTTGAGATCACCATGATAAGATGATATTGGATAATCATCTTCAAGAGCAGATTTTCGATCACCATGTTAGATGATGATTTAAAAAATGGGATGATCCAAGATCATTGTCATATAAGATTACTAGGATGCAATCAAATAAAATGATTCCATCATCTTTACATGAATCATCCTTAATGTTAGAATCACTACCCCATATCAAATGCCCCCTTAGAGGCTTATAGGTCATGGTTGGAGGGTGGGTGGAACTTGCATTATGTTGGCTTGGGCTGTAATGGGGTAGGCAGCGGACTATTGCTCGGATTTTGGTGTTAAAATGAGATTCAGGGATCTCGTTTGGTTTTATCAATGATGTATGATGTCAAGCAACTTTATTTCCGGGCAGAATGTAGCTCTACATAACTTTGAAATAATGAGAACAAAACAGATGTATATATGTATGTTAGGGCGGACTACACCGAATTTTCTAGTAGGGCCAAAAATATAATACCATATCATAAGAAGTTTTGAAAATTTTTTCATCAATTTTTTTTTTGATTTTTTTGAGATAAAGAGAGGAATTTTACGGGGCCAAATATCTAAAATTTTGGAAAAATCGAAAGATCACAAAAAAAATATAAAAAAATACCTAATCTATGAAAGATTACGAAAAAATGGGAGGCCTGCTATTTTTTAGTTTTACAAAAAAAAAAAAAGCTCGGAGTTCGGTGCAAAGCTTGAGTGTACCCAATTTTAGGAATCAAAGTGTTGCCCAGCAATGGGCAACACTAAATCATTTGCCTAGATTTTTTCATGACACGTCCAATGATAAATGTAATAATTTGATACATTTCAATAAAAAAACTCCCTTTCACAAGTTTTTTGTGATTCAGATCACGATTTGAAAGTATAAATCCGAATCAAGGAGTAATCAGAGTGGACATAGGTTGTGATAATCATGAATCACAACATTTTCATTTTTTTAATAAAATGTTAGACTTTGGACGTCAATTTTTTTTTTTTTTTTTTTGAATATATAGTTCAATTTTTATATCCCCATGCATTGATAAAAAAAAGCAAGGAAGGGGGTCCTAAAAAATGAAAGGGGAGGGGGGGGGGGGGGGGGCCGGGTTCCTAAAAAATGGTGGAGGCCCCCCCTGTGTATGTATAATGTCCATAACTGCCATCATCTTGATAAAAATTCTTAGTACTAAACATACTGGATACATGCTGAACATATTCTGTGCAAAGAGGTACGATAAACTTACCTAAACAGTAGTTGGTAGCTAGCTTTGTTCCCCCCCTCCTTTCATTGGATGCTTAGAACTATCTGTAAAGAATTGAAAACTTTCATGATGGGGAGATATCTGATAACGTAGCAATCAACTCCGTGGCTTGTACAAGCCATTGGTAAAGATCACATTATTCAATTCATTTCTAATATAAAAAATGACAATGCATAAAAAGATATATTGACTCTAATGAAGCAAGCCCAAGATAAATCTCAAAAATGCTTCTTAGCATACACCAATTCCTTGACACAACATACACAAATTCCTTCACAATTTTTACCAATTCCTAAATACAAACACCAAGACTTTCACAATTTTTCAACCAATTCCTAATTGTAATTCTCAAAATGCTTCACATATCTCACTATGAGGACCTGTGCAAACATGTATTTAGTCTCATATCAGTCATTCACTGAAAATATTTTAGGTACTTATACATCATTAAATATTTCCTAAATACAAACATCAAGACTTTCACAATTTTTACACCAATTCCTAATTGTAATTCTCAAAATGCTTCGCATATCTCACTACGAGGACCTGTGCAAACATGTATTTAGTCTCATATCAATTATTCACTTAAAAGATTTTAGGTATTTATATAGGATTAAATAATTCAAATAATACCTTCTAACTAGCCTTTTTAGATAAAATTTTGGATTATTACAAATGGTATCAGAGCTGACCCGGTCTATAACTTATATGGACCAGGAGATACTGTAGCACATGTTCCTTGTGTTGATCATGGACTGATCATGATTATAAATGAATACATGGATTTAGATTCTTGGCCTAGCGAGGGTGCCAAGGATTAAATGGGGAGAGTATGTAAGAATTCGTGCGAGCATGTATTTAATCCCATGCATATCAGTTATTCGTAAAAAGATTTTGGATACTTATACAGGATCAAAGAACCCAAATAATATCTTTCAGATAGTTTTTTTAAATGATGTTCTAGGTTATTACACTCATCAATTCCAAAATTCAATTGTCTATTATCTGTGTTGCCATGCACGGTGCTTTTTGCAAGATTGTTCAAAAGGGTGGGCAATATTAGAGGAAAGCAATCCTAAGATCAAGCTATTAAAGAAAAATAATTTTTTTCACAAAATCATGCTAATAAGGCTGTAATTAATTCTAAGAGGTATTCTTGCTATAAACTTGTCATATATATTATCACTCCTTAATTCTGTCTGCTATTGTCATTCCTTGATTCTGGCACTATCTATTGTAAAATTATCTTATATAACAAAGTCTTGTACCAAATAAATTATGCACAAACTTAATAAATAGGTATAGTTGTTTTATATTCAATATTTTGTTTTCAATAGGCATCACTCATCCATGATGCATCCCTTTTAGCACTTGATGATTTACAATTGTTGGGGTGGTCACATGCTGCCCCTCCACATGAACTTAACTTGTCGAACCCCATAGATAGGGGGAATTGGGAGAGGCACCATTCTCGTGGTTGGAAGCCCATACATGTGCAGCAGAGTATAAAAATCTTGCTTCAAGCAACAAACTTAGTACCATACGCTATCATGCACTTATTGCCTAGATTAATTGTCACGCCCGACTCGATGCCCGAGCCAGATGTATATCATATGACCGCATATATTTAGGATCAAATCCTATCGAATATACAAGGCCTATCCTCCAAATTAACATTGAGGTAATGGTAAAAAATAGATTCACTAAATCTTTATTTATTTCTAAAGCATTTCAATCCAAACTAATAGATGAATGAAAATTTACTAAAAATCTAAGATACAATGTAAGCATAGTTTAACTAAAATTTAAAATAAAACATGAACTAAGAAACTAACACCTAAATCCTAGCTTCTCACTGACAGGTCCCAAAGCCCGATTGACCTTCCAGATTTGTAACAAAAATATAAGAAACAGGGAGTGAGCTTTACAGGCTCAGTAAGTTATCATCGCCTCTAATAAATATATAAATATATCAACAATAATTTACAAATATAAATATATCATACATAATAGAAAAACCAATTCATGATAAAATAAAATGCAACATCATGTTAATATGCACATTTAGTTAACAAACAACACAATCATAGATGGCCAACCATTTCTATTTTACTCTCCTAGTCCCTCTGATTATGGCCACGATCGATCCATGGCTAATCCCGAAAGAGACTAGATCTTGACTACATATACTGTCCACCAGCCATGTACCAGTGATCGCCCCATTGAAGGTCCGGAAGGAAACTAGCTTTGATATCACACGAGAAATCATGCATCTTCAGCATGTACCAGGGATCATCCCATGTGGCTAAAATAAAAAGGAAAATAGCTCCTAACCATACATTCCGTCCAGTGGTCATATGCCAGTGATCGTCCCACTGAAGGCCCGGAAGGAGACTAGGTCCTCGTGTGATCATAATCGGACTAGAAAGCGATAACATCAATATACACTACAATTTATGTAATTTTATGTAGATCAATGTACGTTGTACATATTTAACATTTCATAACATTCACAACATATCATAGAGCATATTTAGCATGCAATACTAGAAGTCAAGATAACTTACTTGAAAGAACTCTATCAATATATTGCCTATTCGAGTCTTAACTATGATACCGCTATATTAACAAGAAGATGAAAAATCCTGGCAAGATTAATCACATAATTAATTTTTTATCTAAAATAAACTAGTATAGAAAAATGACTCTTAGTCCAATCTAGATCTCAACCTAAATCACAAAAAGATTCGGTTCAATTATTATTATTATTTTTGATATTTTTTCCTCCTCTTTTTTCTCACTCTTTCTCTCTCTCCTCTTTTTCTTCTTTTTCTCTCTCTTCTTCCTATCTCCTCTTTTTCTCATCTTTCTCTCTCCTCTCTTTTTTTTCTTTTTCTTTCCTTCTTCTTCATTCTTTTTTTCTTCTTCCCCTGCTTCCTTCTTGGCTCAGTCGAATAGGCCTTCCATGGTTCCCGGAAACCATGGAAGGTGGTGGACAAGGGAGGGCCTCGCCGGATGGAGGGTGATTGGGCGGCGGTCACTGGCATTCTGTCCAATTCGAGGAGATCGAGAGAAAAGAAAAAAAACAAAAAAAACTCCTTTTCTACCATGTCTTACAAGAAAAATAAATGGAAGGGAGACTCACCGGCGTTGAGGGACTCACAGCCGCTCACCAGAGAGGAGGAAAACGGTTGAACGGGGGTCGATTGTACATCCTTAGCAATGGTGGAGGGAGGTTTTTAAAGAGGAAAATGGTGAGATTTCCTCACCATTCAGGGAAGAAACTCCACCTTTGTCTAAATTCCTCATGCCATCGAACTCTTTCCATCCACGCAGTCTAGTCGAAGAAATCTAGTGAGTTTCTCTCTCGGATAAGAGGGGAATGAAATCCCCTATTTTTCTGAACTTCTTTTTTTTTCTATTTCTCAAATTGAAGTCAGCAGCCTTTGCCAACTTTAGCCCAAGCGGCCCAATTGCTATATGGACTTCACATTTTCCCCTCCTAAAAAAAAAATTTGGCCTTGAGATTTAACATACTTGATTCATGAAATAGCTGAGGATACTTGGCTTACATAGATTCTTCAAGTTCCCAAGTCGCTTTTGTTACCCAGTAAGCAATCCAAGAGGAGGGGTGAATTGGGTTTCTAAAAGCTTTTTGCAAGTATATGTGCCAATTCAATAATCAATTCAAGTGCTAGTGAGATGTAAGTGTTGTGTGCTCTTAAAAAATATGCAGCAAAAATTTAAATGCAATGAAAGTAAGAGTAAGAAAGAAGAAACAATCAACCACAAACAGAAGCAAGTATAGTGGTTCGGTGCTCTCCAAGGCACCTACATCCACTCTCCAAGGTCCACTCGGGAATTCACTATAATTACTCACGATTACAATCAATTAGTTTTCCGGGCTCACCAATCAAAATCCCTTTTGGTTTTTACTAGGCTTACCAAAAGAAACCTCTTTGTTTTCAAAGGCTAACCAAAAATCTCCTTGGTTTTCAACTAGGCTAACCAAAAATCTTCTTGGTTTTCAATTAGGCTAACCAAAAGCCTCCGTGGTTTTGTTTTTAGGCTCACCAAAAACCTTGATACAACAAAGTAATAATGAAAGTAAGGAATACAATAGAGCTTTCTAAATAAAAGCTGTTATCTCTTTGAAACTCATTGAAGATGCTTGTCTTCAATTCGATGAAGTCTCAATCAATGCTCAAAAGTGGTTGGACTTAAATGCTCTTGATTGTTTTGAATGCTTGGAGGCTTGTTTTGCTTGGAAGTAGTTGCTCTCAATGAATATTTGAGTGAATAAACTTTTTTTTTCCTTTTTCTTCCTCTATTCTTTTTCTTCTTGTTCCACTAGAATTTAATTCATTTAAATACCATTCCAAGGCTTAAATGATGGTTTGTGACCGTTAGAGAGGTGGAACTAGCCATCGGAGGTGAAAAGGATGAGTTCTGTATTTGAAAAAACTAGCTGTTACTGTTCTCAGAACTCTAAGTATCGACACTTCAGGTTATGAGTCGACACTTAGGGTCGATACTTAATTTTCATGAGTCAACACCTAATTCAAAATTCTGCTTTGAAGCTCTCTAAAAACCTCAAGGGAGTCGACACTTTATCTGGTGAGTCGACACTTGAGTTGCATTAGTTGACATTTAAGGCAAGTCTTGAACTTCAGCAAGTTTTGTAAAAAATCTGTCTCAGATTTTGAGTTGATCCTTGAGTCGACACTTGAGTAGCACTAGTCGACACTTCAAGCATGCCATTTGAAACTTCTTTCCGCATATCAGCTTGAGTCGACACTTGCACTGTCAAGAGTCGACACTTGCACTGTGAGTCAATATTTTAAATCGACACTTGCTGAAACTTTTCAAAATTCAACTGAAACTCTACTGAATTTTCTTTGAGCTTGACTCTTAAGTCCTTTCAAGCTATTCTTAAATACTTAAGTCCATCAAACTTCAATGTTTCATCTAAAGATAGGGCTTCTTCAATCATTTGACAAACAATTCTATTCATCCAACTTGATGAGTACCTTTTTCTAATAAAAACATACTTTAAAGACTGTTAGTACTCAAATATACTTAAGTATTTTGTTAATCATCAAAATAAATAACAGAGACAACAATCTCTCTCTTTTTGATGATGACAAAATTTTTAAGTATACTTCATATAAGAAGCTTAAAAGATTTTCAATGAGTATACAACTTTGTGAATATGTACCAGAGTAAGAGAGAAAATAAAAGCAAGAGTCTGAAATAGGTTCATAAGAGCTAGAACTCATTTCCATTGTATTAGAGCTATAAACGGATATTAGAGCTAAAATTACATGTGCCATGATACTCAAAAGATGTATTAGAGCTAAAGTATATTTTGATGATAAGAATTTTAGCATAGAAACATACTGAGTAAAATCAACAGGAAAATCTTCTACACTTAAGATATGTGTCGAAAGGATAGTGTTAGATCATTAGAAGTCTTAAGATATATCACTCAAAGAGTATAAATACTCTTCCTCAAAGGGTGATTCGAAAAACAGGTTTTCAAAGAGTTTTCAATAACAAAAACAAAATTTTCTTTTATTACTCCCCCACACTCATTACTTTCTTATTTATTGAATTTAAAACCATTTTAGCATAAAATCATTATTATCTAATTTCTTAATTATTCTTCCCCTTTTTATCAACAGAAAAAAAGAATTTGATAATATAGAAATTTAACAAGAAGGCACCCTTAGAGACTGAAAGAGTTAATATATATTAAAAATTTCATAATTTGATACATCAAATTGATACAAGTAGGTAAACAAGCATAGATACATACAAGTAGTGCTGAAATGTAAACTAGCTAACATACAGACTATCCTAATGAGAACTCTCCTCATTAGAGGATCCAATCTTAATCGATCTAGTATCTCTAGAAGGATGGGATCGTGGCTGCATCGGCTGAAGATCAGAGAGTCTGGTCCGGATAGGTCTCGATACGTCGTGACGGCCTTGTCCTCTGTGTCTAACATATGCTCTATCTCTGGCTAGTGCTAAGGAAGAGGATGCCATATCAGTAGCAGGAACAACATTGACTGGAGTAGCTATATTAGAAAAGAAGGGGGTATGGTCAAAGATGGGACCGGAATCAAGATGGTGGAAACCAAGAGTGTAAAATCCCAGTTCCCAGATAAGAAAAGATGTATGCATAGATGAAGAATGTATCACAGGTGTATCAAACGATGGAATTATAGGAGTAGGTGCAGGAATGGAAGTAATTTGTGGATCAGGTCTAGAGGGTGAGGTGGATAAAATCGGAGTCTGAAATGGTGATCGGGTGAGATCAGGAATGGGACACCTAGAAACATCTGCTGCTGCGTCAGGCTCTGGCTCCATCATAAAATCTGCAATATCGAACTCTGCGGAGTCAGTTTGACCATTACCATATCTGGTCTTAGAGCGGATGGTGTTGAAGGTGGATCTGATGTAGATGAAGGTGGAGGTGCTCTACAGAAGTCAATCTCTCCATAGCAGCCATAATAGCTAAGAGACCACCACTGAGACCTCGATGGCTCTCATGCATCTCCATGTGCATCCTATCGACTTGCTGTCGCATAATCATCATCTCAGTCTCTATGCGAGCGACCCTGTCCTCTAATCTGTCTTTATCAGTTGGTCTCTCTAAAGGAGGTGGAGTAGCTGGCTCAAGCTGAATAGGAGTCTCGGGCTGAGGAGTAGGCTCTGACTGAGTTATAGGCTCGGGCTGTGCCTCACGGATATCTCTATGCAGCTCTAAGGGCCCAGCCTCACCTGAGAAAATATGCTCCTCCTCTATTGCCTCATCACCTACATCAGTGGCCTGATCGGATATATGCCATCTCCACTGACCTCTGACTAGATGGTATCCCATCCTGTGAAGTGATCTAATGTCATAGACGTCAGTATGCAATAATTGTCTATAAGGCTCTCCGTCTATGACTACTCTGTAAGCCCTGAAAACTATGATCAATCCCATCCCATAGGGCAGACAAAGTCTCCGGCTGGTCGATGCCTCTACCAATTGATGAACCATGAGCACTGGGAGGCATACCAGAGTGCACTGTATCAAAGACACCATAACCAATAACTCGCGCTCTATGATGAAATCAAAGCATCCAGTCTTCGGCAGAAGAATCCGAGCTACAATGTGGTGCAGCAACCTCATCTCTGGTGAAAGTTTCAAAGCAACTACAGTGGCTCCCTCTGGTATAATGTCTATCTCGAAAATACACTAGAGTCCACTGATCCTGTCCACCAGAGCATCCACCACTGATCCTCTCATAGGAATATCCCATGCTCGGCTCAAAATCTCAATTGATACACGAACCTCTTTGCCACGAACCTATGCTACCCAATCATCGCTACCTCTGGCAAGAGATCCGTAGAACTCCCTTATCATCACAGGGTAAAATCTCTCTGATAGTGAGCAAAAATGTGCTAGACCAGCATCCCTCAGCCACTGTTCAATCCTGAAATGCTGCTAGTCCAGGAAATCAAAATCCACTCGACGACCACAATGATAGTATGCGAGCTCATCCGATCTGCTACAACAACAACTAGTTTGATAGGAACATCAGGCTGATCCTTAGGCTCATCTACTGCTCTATCCTCATGTCTGGCCTTTGTTCTTCACTCTTCCTTTGGAACAGACAGTCGAGGCCTCCAGACAACTTGCTTTCTAGGTCCCATTTCGAGAAAGCAAGATAGAGATTGAAAGAGGGGAGAAAGCAAGGGTTTTTCATGGTGAAAAATCGGTGATAATGGTGATGAACAGTAAGAAAACGAAATGAACATGTTCCAGACAAAGAATCAGGCAGTTGAAACTGAGATTGGAGGGAAGGAGATGTTGGAGAACAGTTGAAAGGTGAGTCGGCTCAAATTTGGAGAAGAAATTTGAGGAAAACACTTCATTTTCTCTATTTTATCTCGATTCGCCGCTGGCCAAGTGTCAACTCATGACTATGGGTCAAGTGTCGATATTTGCAGGTATCGACACTTCAAGGTATTGACACTTCGACTTAAAATTGAAAAAAATAGGAAAAAGTGTATTGAGCAAATAAGGGTAGGATTTCAGGGGTTTGAATGTGATTAAACATGTTCACAAGTAATTTTGATCAATCAAGAGTTAAGGATTATAAAGAGATGAGAATTTTTAGTCAAAAGGATTGATGATCCCTAATTCTCTCTTAATCATACTGAACTGATCCTCTTGGAGTGGTTTAGTCAAACTGTCAGCAGTTGCATTTTAGTGCAAACAAATTCAAGCATTATATCATTATTTTCAACATGATCTCTAATAAAATGATGCCTAATTTCAATGTATTTACTTCTAGAATGCTGAATAGGATTTTTAATTAAATTTATAGCACTAGTGTTATCACATCTTATTGGTGTCTTAGTTAATTTGATTCCAAAATCTTCAAGTGTTGCTTAATCCACAAGATTTGAGTACAACTTCCTGCTGCAATATAGTCAGCCTCAGTTGTAGATAATGAAACTGAAGTTTGTTTCTTGCTAAACTAAGAGATTAAATTAACTCCAAGAAATTGGTAAGTTTCACTTATGCTTTTTCTGTCTAGTTTACATCCAGCAAAGTTAGCATCTAAGTAACCAATCAAATCAATAGATGAATTTCTAGAATACCACAGACCAATATCAATTGTACCAAATAAATATCTAAGAATATATTTTACAGCTAATAAATAAGATTCTTTAGGAGCAGATTGATATCTAGCATACATGCAAACACTAAATATGATATCTGGTCTACTTGCAGTTAAGTATAGTAAAGAACCAATGATACCTCTATACAATTTTTGATCAACATTTTTATCACATTCATCTTTATCAAGTTTACAAGAAGAGCTCATAGGTGTACCTATTGGTCTAGTAGTCTCCATTTCAAATTTTTTTAAGATTTTTCTTGTATACTTAGCTTGGTTGATGAAGATCCCTCCTTTGGTTTACTTGATTTGGAGTCCGAGGAAAAAGTTAAGTTCACCCATCATACTCATCTCGAATTCTTCCTGTATAAGCTTGACAAACTCTTGACAAAAAATTTCATTAATAGTACCAAAAATAATGTCATCAACATAAATTTGGACTACTAAAAGATTATCATCTTTTCTTTTCAGAAATAGTGTAGTATCAATATGGCCTCTAGAGAAATCATTTTCAATTAGAAATTTATTCAGTCTTTCATACCATGCTCGGGGTGCTTGCTTTAAACCATAAAGTACCTTGTGTAGTTTAAAAACATGATCAGGATGTGCATGATTTTTAAATTCAGGTGGTTGTTCAAGAAACACTTCGTCATAAATAAAACCATTTAGGAAAGCACTTTTAACATCCATTTGAAATAATTTGAAATTCATAAAACATGCAAATGCTAAAAGTAATCTAATGGCTTCAAGTCTAGCTACAGGTGCAAAAGTTTCATCAAAATCAATGACTTCTTCTTGATTATAATCTTTAGCTACCAACTTAGCCTTATTTCTGGTGACAATACTATTTTCATCTAGTTTATTCCTATATATCCATTTTGTGCCAATAATTGAAACATTAGATAGTCTTTCTACTAGTGTTCAAACTTTGTTTCTTTCAAACTGATTCAATTCTTCTTGCATTGCATTAATCCAATTAGGATCTTTTTTAGCTTCTTCAATGCATTTTGGTTCAATTTGAGAAACAAAAGCAATATAGTTACAGTCATCTCTAATGAAAAATCTTGTTCTTACTCCTTTAGATGGATCACCTAGGATTAATTTCTTAGGGTATCCATAAGCATACTTCTACTTTTTGGATAGATCTTGATGCTTTATTGTGGATTGTATAACTTATTCTCTTCCCTTCTAGTCTTGATCTTTTTCATTTTCTTAAAAGGGTTGATCATCCAAAATCAGCTTTTTTAATCCTTCAGCACCTGCACATGCAACAGAAGTATCCTCCTTTCTAGAGGATTTGTTAGCAGATTTTTCAAATACTACATGTACAGATTCCTCTACTACTAAAATTCTCTTATTAAAGACTCTGTATGCCCTGCTAGATATAGAGTATCCTAAGAAGATACCTTCATCGGACTTGGCATTAAATTTATCCAAATTATCTTTACTATTATTCATAATAAAGCATTGACTACCAAAATCTCGAAAGTATTTTAAAGTAGATTTTCTTTGTTTCTAAAGCTCATATGGAGTTTTTTTAAAATAGGTTGAATTAAAACATTATTTAAAATATAACAAGCGGTATTTACTACTTCAGTCCAAAAATATTTCGGCAAATCATTTTCATTAAAGCATTGTGCGAGCTATTTCTTCTAAAGTGCGAATTTTTCTTTATACTATCCCATTTTGTTGAGGTGTCCTAAGTGCAGAAAAATTATGTTCAGTTTTTTTTCATTACAAAATTTTTCAAAATCTTGGTTTTCAAATTCAGAACTATGGTTACTATGAATACAAATAATTGAAATACCTTTTTCATTAGAAACTTTTTGATAAAACTTCATAAAAGCTGAAAACGATTCATCTTTATGAGTTAAGAATAGAACCCATGTAAATCATGAAAAATCATCCACTATAACTAGTCCATATCTCTTGTCTCCTAGGCTAGATGTCCTAGTTAGCCCAAAGAGATCCATATAGAGTAGTTCAAATGGTCTAGAAGTTGAAACAAAATCTTTAGATTTGAAAGATATTTTTATTTATTTTATAAATTGGCATGCTTCACAAATTTTATTTTTCTCAAAACTAAATTTTGGTAAATCTCTTACATAATTTAGAGAGTAAATACATGCTAGTATGACCTAATCTACGATGCCAAAGCTAGCTAGTCTCATTAACAGTGGAATTCATTGTAACTAGGCATTTACTACTAGGTAAAGATATATTATCCAAATCAACAAGATAAATATTACCATGCCTTTTTTCAATGAATTTTACTCCATTATTATCTAGACTAGCAATCATGCAAAAAGATGATTTAAAAATAACTTGAAAGCCTTTATCACAAAACTAGCTAATACTAAGTAGATTATGTCTTAATTCTTCAACTAATAGTATATTATCAATCTATGTAAAAGGGAAGATGTAAACTTTATCGATACCGATGATCTTTCCTTTACCATTATCACCAAAAGTTACACTCCCTCCATTCAATGCCTCAAGAGAGATGAATTGCTTCACATCTCCTATCATGTATCTTGAGCAACCACTATTGAGATACCACAATCTTTTCATTTTTTTGGTTGCAAGACACGTCTGCAAAATAAATTAAGTTTTGGTTTTAGATACCCAAGCCATCTTGGGTCCTTTAGGGTTAGTACTAAGAGTGGTTCCTTTTGGAATCCAAATCTTTCTAGAATTATTGATTTTTCTCAAATTATAGTGTTATGCTTTATAACCTACTTTTCTACAAGAGTAACAAATGATGCTTGATGATGCGGGAATAAAGAAAATTTTGAAAACTTTTGCTATTTTAGGATTTTAAACCTAAACCAGCTTTGTTAAAAATAGCTTTTTAATTATTCAAAAGTAGATTAAACTTTTCAGAACTACAGGTAAGTTTTTCAACAAAAGGTTTTACCTTATCAAGCTCATCTTTGTATTTCTTGTTCTCTATTTCAAGATCTTTATTTTTCTTCAAAAGTTCATTGTTTGAAATATTAACTTTAGATCTTTTCAAAACTTCATTTTTCATTGAAAAAGCATTGTTTTATTTTTCTAAACATAAATCTTATTTTTTAAATCATTAGCTTCATTCATAAGATTAGAATTTTTATGCGAGAAAGAGTTTGCATGCTTTTTCAATTTCCTATTTTCAATCATAATCAGTTTATATTCATGCACTAACTCATCAAATGTATTTCTTAATTTATCAAAAGTATAATCAACATCAAGTTCAAGATGTACCTTTTCTTCCTGTTATGCCATGAAGCAAAGATTGACAACTTCAGTTTATTCTTCTTCTGAGCTAGAGTTCTCACTGTCACTCCAAGTTGTTATCATTGCTTTCTTTCTAAACTTCTTCCTTGATTTCTTTAGGAGAGGGCAATCATACTTGTAATGTCTAGGCTTCTTGCATTCGAAGCAAATGGGTAGTTCCTTCTTCTTGTCCTTTTCTTTCTCCTTTTCTTTTCCATTTTCCATGTTTGGTTGAAACTTTTTCTTGTAAGGAAATTTGTTTTTCCTTATGAATTTCCTAAACTTTCTTGCTAATAGTGCTTCATCATCCTCATTCTCTTTTTCTTTTGATTTCTCATTTGAAGACTTTTCTTGTGTTGTGGACTTGAAAGCTATACCCTTCTCATTGCTTTTTGTTTCAAGTTCAACTCATAAGTCATGAGCGAACCTACCAATTGCTCCAATGAAAGTTTATCAACATCTTTGGCTTTTTGAATGGCGGTTACTTTTGGATCCCAAGATGTTGATAGAGACCTGAGAATTTTGTTCACAAGATCAGCATTAGATATAATTTTACTAAGGCTTCTCATGCCATTAACAATATTTGTGAATATAGTATACATGTCAGTTATAGATTCATTTGTTTCCATTCTAAACATTTCATATGTATGAACTAGCATATTAACCTTTGTATTTTTTACTTGATCGGTACCCTCATGAGTAACCTCAAGTGTATCCCATATTTTTTTAGCTGAGGTGCATGTAAAAATCTGTTGAATTCACTAAGATCCAATGCACAATAAAGGAGATTCATTGCTTTTACATTTATCTCGAATTATTTAATGTCATTTTCATCCCAATCATCTTCAAGTTTTGGGATGGAAACATCATTAATTACAACCGAAGGAATATGAGGACCTTTATCCATAACTTTTCACAAATTATAATCTATAGAATGCATATAAATTCTTATTCGTGTTTTCCAATAAGTATAATTTGTGCCATTAAAGTAAGGGGGTCTATTTGAGGCTTGTCCCTCAACTACACTAGTACCAAGTGGGGTTGCTATAGATCTTTACTCAAGGCGGTAGGGGGTCTATTTAAGGCTTGTCTCTCAACTACACTAGTACCAAGTGGGGTTGCCATAGATCTTTACTCAAGGCGGTTAGACCTATATATTGAAAACGTGGCTCTGATACCACTTGTGTCCTAATAAGCAACCCAAGAGGGGGGTGAATTGGATTTCTAAAAGCTTTTTGCAAATATGTGTGCCAATTTAATAATCAATTCAAGTGTTAGTGAGATGTAAGTATTGTGTGCTCTTAAAGAGTATACAGTAAAAATTTAAATGCAATAAAAGTAAAAGCAAGTAAAGAGAAAACAATCAACCACAAACACAAGCAAGTATAGTGGTTCGATGCTCTCCAAGGCACCTACATCCACTCCCCAAGGTCCATTCGGGAATTTACTATAATCACTCTCGATAACAGTCGATTAATTTTCCGGGCTCACCAATCAAAACCCCTTTTGATTTTCACTAGGCTCACCAAAAGAAATCTCTTGGTTTTCAAAGGCTAACCAAAAATCTCCTTGGATTTCAACTAGGCTAACTAAAAACCTCCTCGGTTTTCAACTAGGCTAACCAAAAACCTCCTTGATTTTGTTCTTAGGCTCATCAAAAACCTTGATACAATAAAGTAATAATGAAAGTGAGGAATACAATAAAGCTTTCTAAATAAAATCTGTTATCTTTTTGAAACTCGTTGAAGATGCTTGTCTTCAATTCGATGATGCTTTAATCAATGCTCAAAAGTGGTTGGACTTGAATGCTCTTGATTACTTTGAATGATTGGAGGTTTTTTTTACTTGGAAGTAGTTGCTCTTAATGAATATTTGAGTGAATGAACTTCTTTTTCTTCCTTTTTCTTTCTCTTCTTATTCCACTTGAATTTAATTCACTTAAATACCATCCCAAGGCTTAAATGATGGTTTGTGATTGTTAGAGAGGTGAAACTAGCCATTGGAGGTGAAAAAGATGAGTTCTGCATTTGAAAAAACTAGTCATTACTGTTCTTAGAACTCCAAGTGTCGATACTTCAGGTTATGAGTCGATACTTAGGATCGACACTTAATTTCCATGAGTCGACATCTAGTTCAAAATTCTGCTTTGAAGCTCTCTAGAAATCTCAGGTGAGTTGACACTTTATCTGGTGAGTCAACACTTGAGTCGATACTTAAGTTGCATGAGTCGACAACTAAGGCAAGTCTTGAAATTCAGCAAGTTCTGTAAAAAATTATCTCAGGCTTTGAGTTGATCCTTGAGTCGACACTTGAGTAGCATGAGTCGACACTTCAAGCGTGCCATTTGAAACTTCTTTCCGCGTATCACTGGAGTCGACACTTGCTGAGACTTTTCAAAATTTGACTAAAACTGTGCTGAATCTTCTTTGAGCTTGACTCTTAAGTCCTTTCAAGCTATTCTTAAATACTTAAGTCCATCAAACTTCAATGTTTCATCTAAAGATAGGGCTTCTTCAATCATTTGACAAGCAATTCAATTCAGCCAACTTGATGAGTACCTTTTTCTAATAAAAATATACTTTAAAGAACTGTTAGCACTCAAATATACTTAAGTATTTTGTTAATCATCAAAATCAATAACAGTCAACAGCTTCTTGCTCTGAATGGTTGCTCCACTGTACTTTGACATAAGGAATTATACGTCGACTTAAGACCTGTTCCTTCCTATCTACAATTCTCACTAGTTGCTCTTCATAGGATAGATCTTCTCTTAATTGAAGTGTCCAACCTCAAGCACGTGATTAGGATCAGGTACATATTTTCTTAGCAAGGATACATGAAATACGTTATGAACTCTAGCCAATGATGGTGGTAAGGCAAGACGGTAAGTTACAGCCCCAACTTCTCCAAGATTTCAAAAGGTCCCACATACCGAGGGCTTAATTTACCTCGCATCCCAAATCTCATAGCTCCTTTAGTAGGAGACACTTTGAGAAACACGTGATCTTTTATTTGAAATTCTAATTCTCTTTTTCTATTATCCGCATAGCTCTTTTGTTGGCTTTAAGTTGAAAAAAGCTGCTTCCTAATAAGCTAAATTTTTTCTATTATTTGCTGAATAATTTATGGTCCCAAGAATTTTCTCACCAACATCATCCCAACAGACAAGAGTCCTACACCATCTTCCATAAAGAGCTTCAAAGGGAGCCATTCGAATAGAAGCTTGGTAACTGTTATTATATGCAAACTCCACCAATAGTAAATGTTCATCCCAAGACCCCTTGAGGTCCAACATGCATGCTCTTAACATATCTTCCAGGGTTTGAATAGTTCTTTTTGATTGATCGTCCGTCTGGAGATGAAAAGCTTTACTAAATTCCAACTTAGTCTTCATAGCTTGATGTAAACTTTTCTAAAATTATGATATAAATCTTATATCCCAATCAGATACAATTGATACTAGGATACCATGGATTCTGACAATTTCATCTATATATAACTTAGCTAATCTCTCCAAGGAAAAACTAACTTTGATGGGCAAGAAGTGTGCTGACTTAGTCAATCGATCCATAATTACCTATATGGCATCAAGTCCTTTAAGAGTTCTTGGAAAACCAGAGACAAAGTCCATCATGATATGTTCCTACTTCCATATTGTAATGGTAAGGGGTTGCACTGGTCTTGCAGGCCTTTGATATTTAGCTTTCATTTGTTGACAGTTTAAGCATGTGGCAACATACAATGCTATCTCTCTTTTTACACCATTCTACCAGAAGTTATCTTGAAGGTCATTATACATTTTTGTACTTCTTAGATGCATAGTGTAGGTAAAATTATGAGCTTCTCTCAAGATTTCTCTTTTCATGCCTGTATCATTCGGAACACATAATCTATTTCCAAACCTTAAGGATCCATAATCATGAATTGTTAACTCTGTTGCCACTCCTGATTATATCTTCTCTTTAATTCTTTGTAATTCTGGATCACTTAGTTGAGATGTTTTAATTTTATTAATCAAAGTAAGGTTGTACGTTTAGAGCAGAGAGCTGGATTTCAGAATTCTACAACCATACTTCGATATTTAATTTTCCAAGATCTTGAAGAATATCCTTTTGTGAATTGATCAAAGCTACTATATTATCGCTAGACTTTCTACTTAAAGGATCAGTCACCACATATGCTTTTCTCGGATGGTAACTAATTGTTAAATCATAATCTTTTATAAGCTCCAACCATCTTCTTTGCCTCAAATTTAGTTTCTTTTGAGAAAATAGATATTTAAGACTCTTATAATCTATAAATATTTTACAAGGTACTTCATATAAATAGTATCTCCAAATCTTTAAGGCAAATACTATTGCTGCCAACTCCAAATCATGGATAGGATAATTCTACTCATGGAATTTTAACTGTCGAAGGTATATACTACCACCTTGCCATTTTGCATAAGGACATATCCCAATCCCTTTTTAGATGCATCACTAAAAATAGTGAAACTTCTACTTCCAAATGGTATGGTAAGGATAGGAGCTGATACTAAACACTTCTTTTATTCTTGGATGCTTCTTTCGCATTCCTCGATTCGTTCAAATTTTGTTCCTTTATGAGTTAATTGAGTTAAAGGTATTGAAATATGAGAGAATCCTTCTACAAATCTTCGGTAATATCTAGCTAACCCAAGAAAACTACGGACCTCTGTCACATTGATTGGTCACTCCCAATTCATAATTGCTTCTATCTTTATCGGATCAATAGATATGACATCTTTAGAGATTATATGTCCAAGAAAAGAGATGCTTTCGAGCCAAAATTGATATTTCTTTAATTTTGCATATAATCTTTATTTCTTTAGTATCTATAATACTATCTTCCAATGTTCTTCATATTCTTTGTGATTCTAGGAATATACTAGAATATCATCTATGAATACAACTATATAATGATCTAAATAAGTCCTGAATACTCTGTTTATCATATCCACAAAAGCTGTATGAGCATTTGTTAATCTAAATGACATGACTAAAAATTCATAATGTCCAGATCTAGTCTGAAAGGCTATCTTAGAAATATCATCAGTCTTGATTTTTAATTGGTGATATCCAGATTGTAAATCAATTTTTGAAAATACTTGAGCACCCTACAGCTGATCAAAAAGATTATCAATTCTTGGTAGAGGATACTTATTTCGAACTGTCAACTTGTTCAACTTTCTATAGTCAATACATAACCTCAAGTTTCCATTCTTCTTGACAAAGAGTACTAGAGCACCCTATAGTGAGACACTAGGCCTGATAAAATCCTTATCAAGTAGTTCATGGAGTTATTCTTTAAGCTCCTTTAAGTTAGCTAGAGCCATTCAGTAAGGAGTTTTGGAGATAGGTTTTGAGCTAGGTACAAGATCAATAGTAAATTCTATCTCCCTATTAAGAGGTAATCCTAGCAATTCTTTTAAAAATACATTAGGAAACTCTTTCAGTACCAGAATATTCTTCAGCTTCATTTCTCCTTGATGAGAATTTATTACATTAGCCAGAAAATCTATGCAACCCTTTCTCAACATTCGATAGGCTTGACAGTAGAAATAATTTTGGTAGATACATTTGCTCCACTGCCAATGAAGCTAAAAGTTTCTTGTTATAGAATCTGAAAGATTACCTTTTTTTTGAAATAGTCCACTGATAAGTCTATTAAGTTGCCTAACTTAAACCTTAAAATTAGTATTAATTAAATTATATTTTTTAAGAATTGATATTTTTATTAAACTTTTATAAAAAAGAGTCTATGAATGGAAAGAGATCAATTTTTGAAATCCAATGATACAAACGGCACTCAAATAAGAGTTCAAACTAGCCCGAAATTGAATTTTAAATTTTATATAAAATTACACATATTTTAAAACAACCGGTCCATTATGGATTGACTGCGGGGTCTACGAAATGGAGACCGATTTATGAGCAGGCATTGCCACGGTCCACAGATCCTATCCATGGACCATCTTCACCATTTTGAGTTGTCGACCGTCAGAGCAACCACCCATCACTGCCCACCATCGAGGACACATCGGAGGAGATGCCGGAAGCTCGTTTCTCATAGGCGAAGCACTCATCACCACCCTCTGCCATTTTTTTTAGTGTTTGGCCATCGCCCGCTCCAAACCATAATGTCACTGACGCCGTTCGCCCATGCCGATGTTCGTTCACCACCGATCATGCTACTCCACCCACGATCTCTGCCCATCATGAGAGCCACCCACAAGCTGTTGGCCCTCTTTCAATCACATTACCATTTTTCCTGCTACCCACAACTACCGGTCATCGCCTTCCACTGTCATCGGTTGTCGTCTTCCATCGCCTCTACCACCACACTGGATCGGGAGAAGAGTCTAAGTTTGATTAGGAGAAGGAGATCAGGATTGAGATTGAGTCCAATTCGAGACTCTGCTTGCTAAGAAGGAAGGAGCGTGATCAGCCCATCAAGATGCACATCAGATGATTGAGAATTCCCTATGCGATATCTAGCCGATCTTGAGCCAGATTGACTCCAAATTTGACCGGGAGGAAGCCCTAGATGAGCTCTATTTAAAGGACCCTTGGACTTAGAAGAAATCATCTTGAAGAGAGGGGTACGGTATAGAGTAGAAGGCTTAGCTTTGGATTGCAGGTTGGCCTCTAAGAGAGATGTTTCTTAGAGGATATCTGTCTTCTATGCCATCTTTTCACCTACACCAATCTTTAGATCAAGATCCAAGGTGGAAGAAGAAAAGAAAGTCCAGTTCGCTCCATGAAGTATAACGGAAGAAGGCAAAGTGATATCAACCAACTTCTTGACGAGGCTGTGCCAATCGACTTCGAATACTTTGTTACAGCTTTTCATAATTTATTTAATTATTATTTTAATTTCTTGTAATTAGATTGTTCTTTTAATTAATATAATATTTATTTTTATGTACTTAAAATTCTTATTATTCATTTTTATGCAAGTAGATGCCAATATCTGACTAACAGATCGAATGTACCCAAGTTTTAATTTTCTTTCACCTTTTTAATTTTTATTTTTTTGACTTCGAATTATTTTTCTTTATTTTATAAAAGCTAAAGATTTTAAACTATCCTAAGCATTGCCTTTTCTATGGATTTGACCCAACACACTATATTATATGTAATTTTAATTAATTAGAAGTCAGGTTTTAAACTGATAATCATGATATTTTAATGACAACATCGTGATCCTATCAAGTTTTTGGTACCATTATCGGGGAAGGCAGAGTGCTAATATTTTTTATCTTTTTAATTTCTTATAAATTCAGTTTACTAATTTTTCTTTTTTTAGATCAAATAAATCAAAAAAAATAAAAAAAGAAAAAAAAGAGAAAAAAGAAATTTCTATAATTTTGGTGAGATCAATCCTAATCCTAGATTAATATTCTTTTTTTTAGTCACTTCTAATCAATTTCTACTTTTCATATTAACCATTTTTTTTGTTTCCTTTAATTAGTCTCTTTTTTTAAAATTTGCCTAATTATTTTAGATTTGTTTTATTTTTTATTACCTTTCCCCTTTTTAAATTAACCTAAAAAGAAAAAAAATCATTTTTTTAGTTTCTTCCTTTTTAAAATTAACCTTAAAAAAATTACTTAACTTTTTAATTAATTGCCTAAAATACTAATTTGATTTCTTGTCTTAATTATAAGATTTGTAGTTTATTTATTTGCTTAACTTAATTTTAGTCTTTTTTTCACATCTAACTAAGATTAAAACATGCCTTTTATCTTACTTGCTTTAAATAACATAGCATAAAAAAAGTAAAAATACCACATAACATTTAACTAAAATAGAGTAACTAACTAAACCTTAAAAGATTATTACTTATTTCGGACATCTTCCTACTTTTACATTGTATAGTTCCATAAAATATCTTAAGGACATTAACCTATAAACAACATAAGGTGGGGAGTTGATAACCCTTCCTTGGCCCACAAATCACCACCCTGCATCTTGCATTGACCCAAGCCTATTAATTAAAATCAATTAGACATCAATCTCTAAGGAACTCGAGCTCAATAGAATAAGGCACCCGAAAGAGTTGGACCAGGTCAAGATTAACTGATTAACTGGTATCTAGGAAAGAGGTTCAAGGATAATGTCATTCTAAAGAATGGTGATTTTTAATTGATTTTATTGATTGACCTAGCCAATCTAATCGATATCTAAGAAAAGCAATGGAGGGCCCTCACTAATCTTACCCTTACCTGGCCAGTTGATTAGTTAGTTTCTGACTTGAAGGGCTCTAAGGCTGTCTTGAAAGTTAGAAGCTATCTAGATTTAGGATAACATTAGGATAGAGAGTCCATGTTATACTAACTTGTTTGTAAATAACATCAAACCCTAACTAATTTTTTTCTCTCTCTTTTAGCTCTAGGACTCCATAAGTCCTAATCTTTAGAACTCTTTCCTTCTTCATCTCACCACTCATCTTAAAAATAATAATAATATATATATATATATATATAAGGATTGCTCTAATCTAAAATCTTGACTGTATATCCAAATAATCAAAATAATTCAATAAACTACATCAATGCCAGGAGCATGAATTCTAATAGTAGATGATGTGGCATTACTGCTGACATGGAATCCATGATGACACCAGCTAGCAGCCACACTGGTGGAAAGTGCCACCTGGATGCGGTGACTAAATGAGGATCCAGAGTCAAGCCACCCTGATGCTTGGAGCGTGCTCCTGCCTTCCAAAGTGGAGCCCCTAGCCAGGGTTGTGTTCCCACCTTTCAAGGTCGAGCTCCCGAGATAGAGCTCCCCCGTCCTTTCGAGGTTAAGCCTCCGGCCAAGGTCAGCTCCCATCCAGGGTTGAGCTCCTGGCCGAGGTCATGCTCTCGCCATCCGAGGTCAAGCCCCTGGCCAAGGTCAGCTCCCATTTGGGGTCGAGCTCCCGGTCGAGGTCATGCCCTCGCCATCCGAGGTCGAGCCTCCACCCAAGGTCATCTCTCATCTAGGGTCGAGCTCCTGGCTGAGGTCGTGCTCCCACCATCCGAGGTCGAGCCCCCGGCCAAAGTCAGCTCCCATCCAGGGTCGAGCTCCCGGCCAAGGTCATGCTCTCACCATCTAAGGTCAAGCCCCCAATCGACGTCAACTCCCATCCAAGGTCGAGCTCCCGGTCGAGGTATTACTCCCGCCATCTAAGGTTGAGCCCCCAACCGAGGTCAGCTCCCATCCAAAGTCAAGCTCCCGGTCGAGGTCGTGCTCCCACCATCCGGAGTCGAGCTCCTGAGATAGAGCTCCCCCCTTCCTGCCAAGATCGAAGTTCCCATGAATAGCCAAACAGGAAGGACCAGTAAAAGTTCAAACATGGCATGGAAGCTCCCAACTACCTACAACCTCTAGTGGGTAGCGCATACCCTACCAAAGATTCAAGTTCTGCAAACATGCCACCCGCAAGCTCTACGCAATGCATGCTCCACCAGGCTCCAGGCCCTGTAGTGCGCCATCATATCAATGACTGTACAACTGGGGGCTCCTGTCCTCATGACATGGAATCTGTACCTCCTCCAAGAGAAGTATTCCATTAAGGTTCCAGGCCATGCGACACTTCGACGGTCCATCGTGGAATAAAAACATCCCATCATGGCTTGGGGCTTAGTGGCACGGTGCCTGCACCTCTCACGAAAAACTGCACCACTAGAGGGACAAGATCTGTACTACGCCAGCGAACACCCCCAATAGAAGGATTTTCTTTCGAGGACCCGTCCGACAGGGGGGAGGCCATAGATAAAGAAAAACCCCTCCCAAAAGGGGCACCAAGAAAGTGACATCTCAATGAAGCCCCAAACTTGGTTTGGGCCATTCCTCTCATATAAAACAAATAAAGGGACCTCTGAAATGGAGAGAGGTAAATAGTAAGGCACAGAGAGCAAACGGATAAGGAACCAGCCAAGAACCTCCTAGCTCTCTAATCTCCACTTCACCTTGTCTTTCTATTTCTTAGATCGTATCTTATCTTTTGTCCTCTACACGGAGAGGTCCCAAACTCTTTGTCACAGAGATTCTATTCTCCTTGATCATCCTAACTGACTTGATCATCGGAGTGTCCCCATCAAAATTCCTGGCCCAGGTCTCTTCTTTTTTGTAGGCCACACAGACTCTGCAGCTAACCAGGAAAGAGGACTAAGTGCCTAGAGGGAGCCCGACGCGTCCGCGACATACCAGAGCTACGAGCCACGACAATCTAAGCGGTAACAGATTGGCACACTAGGTAGGGGGTAACAAGAAAAATGCCATCAACTGTGGAAGGTCTGGTAGCAAGTCCCTTACTACAAGAAGGATACCTATGGACATCCATGACCTCATAGTGGCAATGTGTGCAAGGGAGGCTTTTGCAAGCCGCGCAGGGGGCCCCCTCATCGTGACGACCCATAGAGCCTTGAGGGGGAGCTCCCCGCTCCATCACCGCCACCTCTGGTGGATCCCCAAATCACCGCACTTGCCTAGCAGGTCCATGCCCTGGCTACAACGGTGTGCCAGCTCCATTAGTGACACCGATCCCTGGCAACTCAGCAACAACCAGGGACACCAGTGGCCCACACTGTCGACCCCCGTACCAGCCTACGATCCTTTCGAGAGGGGCCGTTACATGTGGCTTCCCACCCATGAGGAGACCATCAGGAGGTCGCGAAGAAGCAGCAGGATGGCCTGACCAACCGGGAGAGCCGCTCCCGGCCTCAGACCATGGTGCATGATCGCACTGACGGTACCAGCATGGCCAGGAACTTAGGCGATAGTTCCTCCACTCCGCACCCCCTTCGTCCTTAACGGCCTTCGTCGAAGGGTCCATAAATAAGGCCATCTACCACCAGGCGAAAAGGTACCTCAAAGAGCAAAAGCACAAGCTGGTTGACTTGACCTACCAATTTGTTGAGATTCAGGACTCCCCTAGTGAGCCCATGGGTTACGACACCCATCCACCCTTCTCCCATAGAATCCAAGAGGAACTGATTCCGAACCGGTTCCGCATGTCCCAGGTTGATCCCTACGACGGGACAACTGACCCCTTGGACCACCTGGAAAGCTATAAGGCTCTCATGAGGGTCTAGGGGGCCATCGATACTCTCCTCTATGTCACCTTTCCAGCTATCCTCCAGAAGGCTACTCAAGCCTGGTTTTCTAGACTCGAGTCAGAAAGCATTGACTTCTTCGGACAGCTGGAGAAAAAGTTCTTGGCACACTTTGATGCATGCAGAAACTTGCCACGTGAGACTGATAGTCTCTTCTTGATCCGCCAGCAGGATCAAGAGCCCCTCCAGTTTAAAGCTGCCATCATGGAGATCTATCATCACGACGAGCCAGTTGCCACGCTGGCTCTGAAGAGGGGACTCAGGATATCTTGCTTCACCTATTTCCTTAATAAGAAGCCTTCAAAGACTTACTCAGAGCTTCTCCTCCGGGCCCATAAGTACATCCATGTGGAGGAGGCCAACCATACCAGAAAGAAGTTGGACAGGAGGCCACTGAAGAGGTAGGCCATGGGGGAGACATCTGAGCCCCCGACCTTGAAGGCTACGTCGGCCCCATATTGGGGACCAGGCCCAGAGTCGACCCTGCCAAGGAAGAAAAGTTCACTCCTCTCCTCGCCCCTACAGTAAAGATCCTAGTGGAGATCGAGAGAGAGCGCTTCCTACGTCACCCTCCTTCATTGAGGCCCTCCCTGAATGCAACAGATCCGTTATTGCCACTTCCACCGGGACCACGACCACAATACTAAGAAATGCCACCATTTGAAGAGGGAGATAGAAGAACTGATTAAGCATGGCTACCTTGAGAAGTACATGGAGGGAGGAGCTGCACTAGCATCCCAGAATGAAGAGCCCCGACCACTCGCCATCGATAACCACCCCACTGAGAAGCCTGTGGGGATGATCTCCTAGGGGCATGGAGAAGCTTGAAGAGGGCTAGGGGAGAGAGGGAATTGATGATGTACACCCCTACGAGGGAGAAGGGTCGGCTAGGATAGATAACCCAAATAATGATGCTGTCATCATAGAGATGATGCTAACTAAACACTCTATAAAAAGAATCATGGTTGATAGTAGAAGTTCTGCTGACATCCTTTTTCATGATGCTTTTACAAGGATGAACTTGTCTACTGATCAAATAATGCTAGTATTCACACTCTTAGTGAGCTTCACCAAAGATTCGATCAGAGTTGAAGGAGAGATTACACTCTCAACAACCATCGAGATGCCATCTTGGCAGAGCACCGTGCTGACAACATTCATCGTCATGAGGCTTCCTTCACCTTACAACACGATCCTGGGACATCCTGGACTCAACTTGCTTGACGCTACCATCTCCACCAGGTATCTTCTTATCCGATTTCCCACTTCTTGGAGGATCGGGAGAGATGGGAGGATCCCGGCAGCCAGTCCAGCACTGCCTATAGACTGTCCCAGGAATGCAAGAGGCCATGCATGGTTCAGTCATCGACCAGTCGAGCCCGATAAAGCAGGAGCTGAAAGGTAGGCTGGTTGAGCCCCTACTATCTTTCCCTCTGGGGCAAGACCCCCTGAAGACTGTGCAAGTGGGAGCCCTACTACCTAAAGAGGAGATGATACGGGATGAACCTAGGACTGATACAAAATAGAAAACTAATTTTTTTATGATTTTAAGATTTGTATTTCAATGGCTAAATATCCAAAATTAAGTAAAGAATCAGCATAAAGGCTAGTAATGCAAGAAACTAATGTACTCGCAAAAACTCATGCAGAATAATAAATATACACGATCCGGGAGTTGAGAAACTTTTGGTTTAGGATATCTATTCTTCATCAAATCAGAGATTAAGAGAATGGAAGGAAGTTACCAATCAGTGATTTGAAAAACTCCCGATGAAGAGATCACACAGTACTTTGATTGGAGTCTGGATGATGAAGCTCGGTTTTCTTGAATCTGATGACTGATTTGGATGATCCTGGAAGCAAGAAAAGCCTCCTCTAGGGAGGTGAAACACCTCGGGGATCATGTAAAATATCAGGGGTCAATCAAAACAATAATTAAACAAAGGAAAGAACTAGGGTTTAGAAGGAATCAGGTTAGGGTTTAGAAGCTGGGCGGCAAGGAAGCAGATAAAGCTCTTGATCTGGGGTATCTTCAAGGCTGCTTCTCAAGGGCGTGGCTGATGCTTGGAAGCTTGATTCACTGCTTTGGGCGTGGAGGATTGCAAGGGATGGTCGGCCAACACAAGAACAAGGAACAAAACAAACCAAAAAATAAAGTAACACAAACACAAGCTCACAAGCTCAAATAAATTTCACCAGGATTTTTGATATCATGTATAAAAAATTGATTACAAGAGGAGGAGGGGTGGGGTTTATATAGAGCTCCCATGCCCTCTCCTAACTAAGGTTACACTTAGGTTAGAGATAACCATTCCTTAAGACATTGGAAAAGAGATCCTTAATAGGTTAGGAAAGAAAACCTTAGACTAGTCTTCTCCTTCTCACTTAATGCTTTGACTAGTCAACTCATGGGCACCTCATCTTGGCTTGGACTTGGTCAAACTCCATAAATTCAGTTTTGGACTTTGGGGTAGCAGCATGGATGCCTCCTTCATGGGCTTGGATGAATTTTTGAGGGGCCCAGGTGGGCTTCCAGGGGCTAGGCGCATGAGTTGGTATATTCCAGGGAATCTAGCTGGAATCTTGCTTCTTAAGGGCTTCGGCTTGGCGCCTAGGCTTGATTTCTCCTTGGCTGGGCATAGATGGACCTCTGGAATCATGGATGTCCTAGTTTGGGAATATGCTTTGGCATCTGGACTAGAATCTGGGCATTTGGAAAACATCTGGACAGAATCATGGTTTCTGGAAGTGTTTTGGATCCCAGGGTGTCACACAAAATCCAACAAGCTGATGTAGTGTTCTCTGACTCCTGGATGTGGCCTGGTGGAACTCCAAACTAGGGTAACCTCTTCTCTTATACAAAATTTGAACTCATACTGGACTCACAACTGAAGTATAGGACTCAGAACTGGACTAAGGTTGAGGGTTGAGACAAATCAACTAACCTCAACTTATTACAGGACTCAATCTTAATTGATTATAAAATTTTCAAAACTTTAACACATGACTAAGTAAACCATATGGGATTCAGTGATCTATGTCTGATCCTAGTGTCCCCACCAATTTTCTCGTGGCAGGAGAAACTCGACCCCATTAAGTAAAGGTCAATTTGGCTACTTAAGAATGGTTTGGGCTAAGGTGCTGCAGATCCGCACCAGCGTTCCATAAGTTCTCAGATTCTGGCCGACCTTGCCACCGGATCAAGTGCCGCTGACAGTCTCTATTCTGGGTACTGGTAGCTTGATCAACCAGAGTTTTCTCAATCTTTTCCTCACCAAAAGGCCAAATTATATGTGGTCGCTCTGGGGTGGGTTCACTCACGAAGAAAAGGAGTGGTTCAAGGGGCTCGCTGGGTATCACTGTTGGCTCCCTAGACTCTATAAGATCTGAGATGGTGAAGGTGGAGCTAATACCTAAATCAGGTAATATCTCAGGCACATAGATATTGGGTCCATTACTCTTCATTATTTTGGATGGGCCAGCTTTGTGAGCAGAAAATTCCTTTATCATCACATATTCCTCTGCATAAGATTTTTTATCTTTTTTTTGGAAATTAGCCAAGTTGTTATTTAGTTCATTACTTATGTTTAACTTCTGACCAATTTCCAGATGCAAATGCTGTGCAGAGGGTAGTGTAGGCGTAGGCATGTGATTCAGGGCTATGAATTTATTGGACTCAAGACTAACACCTAATAGACTCGACTAGACTTCTCTATCAAAAAAATTTATTGGACTCTATGGGACAAAACCTAACAAACTATAGACTCATTAGGTTTGACCCTTGCATAGCATGCATATGAGAACTTACTATGTACTCCTACTAGGTTCCATAGGGATTTTCTAAAGTAAGATGCAAACATGACATGAATAATGAATGAATGCAACATGCAAATTCCTATAAAATGCAACCTAATACTGAAAAAAATAAAAGAAGTTTCAGGAAATGGTAGAAAATAAGATGTAGATTCAAGGTTAGTCAGGCAAAAAAAGGGTTCGGGATTGATTGAATAGAATGGAATGCAAGAAGGTGTGTTAGAAACTAGTCCTAGACTATTGAGATTTACCTTATGGGTGTGAGGTATTCCTATAGGGTCGACTTGATGGAAAAATGGGTTACTGTTTTCAGGGAAGAGATCAATTGGGGTTAAAGGAATGACTTCATGAGGGTACTGATAAGAGATCAAGTTCTTAATAAATTCTTCTGGCTCATAAAATTTAGGACTGGGTTCTACAACTGGATTCTCTTCTAAGGTTTTCTCAGGTGGTACTCTAGTAGCAGGGTCTGGGCTCTCTTCCTCTACTTGCTCTTCCATTACAGTTTCAATTTGGGGGTGATCAAGGTCTGCTAACTCTGGGTCGACTACTATCTGGGTATAGTCAGGGTTAGCTAAATCTAGATCTACTCCTTGGGTATGGTCAGGTTCAACTAATATTGGATGGTCTTCTACCTGGTCATCTAATGGATCAATCCTATGGGTCATTTGGTTATTCGATTGGATCAGTTGGTCAATCATTTTATTTCTTTGGTCAAGCTTGTGTTCCAACTAATCAAACTGTTCAATCATGGCTTTCATGGAAATCTCTAATCTGGGATTCATGGTTGAATTGGGTTGGTTGTACTAGACTTTCGACTCAACTAACTATGGGTTGACTTCTAACTAAGTATCTATTGGTTCAACTAACCCTAAGTCTTCTATGGGAAATTCCTCTTCAATGTCATTCTAGTAGACCAATGGGGTGGTAAGAGGGGTTTGGCAAAAGGATAACTGGCTATTAACTGGGGTAGCAGGGATGGGTTGACTAGAGGGTTCCTGACTAATACTAGGATTCTGACTATGGGAAAGTGGACTAACACTGGGTTCATATCTAGGGGTAGTAACTTTATTGGGTTCGGGTTGACTAAAGGTTATGGGTTCATAGGTTATGGGTTCGTAGGTGATGGGTGTAGAGGTTATGGGCTTATAGGTTATAGGATCAATTCCATGAGTTGTTTGATTAGTTGATTCGATCATCTGGTTGAGTTGAGCGGTCAATTGGGCAAGTTGTGTTTGGGTTTGGGTGTCGGATTGGTCAAACCTATGGTTCATTTGGGCTAGCAGATCTTGGGTTCCGGTGTCGGATTAGTCAAACCTACGGTTCATTTGGGCAAACTAGTTCATGATGGCCTCAAAGTTGGAATCCATGACTGAGTTGGTTTGGGATTTAGACATCTGATATTGGGTTCCTAATCTAGTGGTCATACAATCAAATAATCAATCAAAGTGAGATGGTGTAGCTAAGCATGCAAGATGGGTTAGCTTACTCTAGTGTTTCCTAGACCTAGAGCCAAAACTGGGTGGGTCAACTCAACTTACACTTAACCCAGAAGCTAATCCTTCCTCTGGCCAGGTAGAGGGTGGGAATGTGGGAGGCCCCCCTGCTTTCGCAGGGATCCAATTAAAAATCACAACACCACTTAGGTCGTTTGACTTTGGACCCTCAGCCTTAGATACCAGATTTCAATAATAGCCATAGGATTAAATGTACTAGTTGGCCCACACAGCTCAGACCCGACCTGTTGATGTCTCCTAGCCCTCTAGGATAAATTAGGTCTAATTGATTTTAATTAGGCTTGGGTTGGTATGATAATAGTTGTTTTGGGCCCAAGACAGGTGATGAAATCCTGCCCTGATCTGAGATATTGAGTTGCCCTTAAGATTAGGTTAAAGATGATGGCAATCAATGGTCCTGATGCAATCTAAAATAATCAAAAAAATTAAATATTTTTTTTGTGTATTTTATGATGTTGCAAGTTAAGTTTAAGTTGATTAGGTTAGCAATCAAATTGGGCTTGGGATTGGGGTGTGTGAAAGTTGATTAGGTTAGGTTGAGTTCAGGTGTAGAAATAGCAGAATTCAAAAAATTAGGGTTTCAGAAGATGCAGGATTTGACACAGCTATCGATGCAAAAAAAAATCAAAAAAATTCTAGGGCATAGGATGGACGGTGGTGATGAACTCTATCAAGTTTTATATAGAAAAAAATCAAGTGATAATGAAAATCCTAGGTTTTCCGGACTGCTGCAGAAATCTAAGGTTTTTTGTTAGGGTTTCTAATATACCGAATTTTAGTGAATTAGGGTTTCTGTAAAATTAATTAAAAATTATGATAAAATAGAGGACAAGAAAGAGAACATAACATGCAAGATGCATGCCTCCCTTTCTTCAAGGCATTGCACAAGATGCATGACTTCACCTGGACTAAGGAGTGCAAGATGGCCTTTGAAGAGATGAAGGAGTTCCTAGCTTCTCCACCTCTGCTATCCAGACCGGAAGAGGGGGAAGAGCTCCTAATCTACCTGGCGGTTACACCTGGGGCCATCAGCTCGGTCCTCGTCTGCACAGGTCAGGACGGATCTCAAAAGTCGGTGTACTACATCAGCAAAATCCTTCACGACACGGAGATCAGGTATACCCGCTCCGAAAAACTCATTTTTGCACTAATCATGTATGCTAAGCACCTTAGGCCCTACTTCCAAGTGCATCCCATTGCGGTTATGACCAATCAGCCACTGAGGACCATGCTAAGCCACCCTGAGACTTCCGGGAGACTGGCTAAATGGTCCCTGATGCTGAGCGAGTTCGACATTGTATACCGGCCGAGGTCGTCACAGAAGGCCTAGGTCCTAGCCGACTTCGTGGTCGAATGTACAGGGCCTCCCGAGGAACCAAAATGGACGGTCCTGGAGAGCCAAGCTGAGCCCAAACCGTGAGAGGACCCTTGGATCCTCCACGTGGACGGTGCCTCCAATTACTGCGAAAGCGGAGCGAGCCTCATCCTCGCCAATTCTGATGGAGTGGTGATGGAGTGCGCCCTCCGTTTCAAGTTCGCGGCCACAAACAACCAGGCGGAGTATGAAGCACTCCTCGCGGGCCTAAAAGTGTCCCATGAACTGGGTGTACAGAACTTGAAGGTTTTCACCGACTCCCAACTGGTTGCCAGACAAGTCTCCAGAGAATACGAAGCTCGGGATCCCTAGATGGTGAAGTACCTGGAGAAGGTTCATTCGAGCATGGTGGGCTTCCGTTACTTCCGCATTTTTCACAACCCTCGTGAAGAAAATGCTCGTGCGGATGCACTATCGAGGCTCGCAACCCTACCAGACTCATCCCTGGGGTGCGCCTACGTCGAATACCTCAAGAATCCAAGCTATGAAAGCCTAGAGGAGGTGCAACAAGTAGCCCACGAGCCGAGCTAGATGAACAAGTACATCAAGTACATCCAGGATGGCCTCCTACCAGAGGACCGCAGAGAAGCTGACCTCATCAGAAGGAAGGCCACCCATTTTGTTTTAATGGACGATCGCCTTTACCGCCGATCTTATTCCTACCCACTCCTGAAGTGCCTCAGACTCGCAGAGGCGGCCTTCGTGCTCCAGGAGATACACGAGGGCCTATATGGAAATCATGTAGGGGGGAGGACTCTGGCGTACAAGGCTCTTCACCAGGGATAGTTCTGGGAGATGATGAGGGAAGATGCCACAGACTTCATCAAGAAGTGTGATAAATGCCAGCGCAATTCCCACATACAGCGCCTACCGACTACACCGATCTCCCAACTGTCATCCCCCTGGCCTTTCGCACAGTGGGGGATGGACATTCTGGGACCGTTCCCCACCGCGCCAGGGCAGCGGAAGTTCCTGCTAGTGGCGATCGATTACTTCACCAAGTGGGTCGAGGCGGAGCCGCTAGATCAGATTACAGAAGCCAATGTTCGACAATTCTTTTAGAAGTCTGTCATCTATCGCTTCGGACTCCCTAATTGTGTCATCACCGACAATGGGAGACAATTCGACAACCGGGAGTTCGAAGGATTCTGCGCCGAGCACGGCATCCAACATCGGTTCACCTCAGTTGCCCACCCCCAAACAAATGGGGAAGCCAAGATGACCAATCGGACCATCCTTCAAAGACTTCGCACCAGGTTGGACCAGGCGAAGGGCAGATAGGCAGAAGAACTTCCAAGCATCCTGTGGGCCTACCACACAACACCCAGGATGGCAATGCGTGAAACACCCTTCAACCTCATCTTCGGTACTGAAGCAGTGATCCCAATCGAGCTCGGCGTGCCCACGATGCGGGTGCAGCGCTATGACGAGATGCAAAACTCGACGCACCTCTTGCTCAATCTAGACCTCCTAGAAGAAACAAGGGACAAAGCTCGACTTCGGATGGCAGCATACCGACAACGGGTCACCCGATATTACAATGCACGGGTAAAGCTGAAGACTTTCCGACTTGGTACTGCACTGGGTCAAGGCGTCTCAACCATAAGAGTGCGGCAAGCTCTTGTAAAATTGGGAAGGCCCTTATAAAGTGGCCGAGGCCCTCTCACATGGGGCATACTATCTCGAGGACCTAGATGGCGCCAGATTCCCCCGGACATGAAATGCTTGTAATTTGAGAAGATACTACTAGTGATGTAAGTTTTTCCTCCACTAGAAATAAAGACTTTTCTTTACACAATGAGTTGTTTGCCTTACAGGAACGTCGTCGCCCGGGGCCCAGCTTTCCAGGAAGCCTGCCTCGAGCCCAGCTCCTCGGCATCCAAGCTCGAAGAAAAGTCCTCCGGCACCAAGACCTGAGAAGCCCTCAGGCACTCAAGCCTCGAGCGTAGCTCCTCGGCATCCAAGCCCGGAGAAAAGTCATCCAGCACCAAGACCTGAGAAGCCCTCAGGCACTCAAGCGTCGAGCCTAGCTCCTCGGCATCCAAGCCTGGAGAAAAGTCCTTCGGCACCAAGACCTGAGAAGCCCTCAAGCACTCAAGCCTCATGCCTAGCTCCTCGGCATCCAAGCCCAGAGAAAAGTCCTCCAGCACCAAGACCTGAGAAGCCCTCAAGCACTCACATCTCCGAGCCCAGCTCCAAGGCATCCAAGTTCCTGAGCCATGTCCTCGGGCCATCCAAATCCGGAGACCAGCTCTCCGACTGGCACGTCTCCGAGCCCAGCTCCAAGGCGTCCAAGCTCCTGAGCCATGTCCTAAGGCAACCAAGTTCCGAAGACCAGCTCTCCGACCAGCAAATCTTCGAGCCCAGCTCCAAGGCGTCCAAGTTCCTGAGCCATGTCCTCAGGCCATCCAAATTCGGAGACCAGCTCTCTGACTAGTACATCTCCGAGCCCAGCTCCAAGGCATCCAAGTTCTTGAGCCATGTCCTCAGGAAACCAAGTTCCGGAGCCCAGCTCTCCGGCCAGCACATCTCCGAGCCCAGCTCTAAGATGGCAACTCCTGAGCCATGTCCTCAGGTAACCAAGTTCCGGAGACCAGCTCTCCAACCAGCATGTCTCCGAGCCTAGCTCCAAGGCATCCAAGTTCCTGAGCCATGTCCTCAGGCCATCCAAATTCGGAGACCAGCTCTCCGACAGGCACATCTCTAAGCCCAGCTCCAAGATGGCAACTCTTGAGCCATGTCCTCAGGCCATCCAAATCTAGAGACCATCTCTCCGACTAGTGCGTCTTTGAGCCCAGCTCCAAGGCATCCAAGTTCTTGAGCCATGTCCTCAGGCCATCCAAATCCGGAGACCGGCTCTCCAACTAGCACGTCTCCGAGCCTAGCTCCAAGGCGTCCAAGTTCCTTAGCCATGTCCTCAAGCCATCCAAATATGGAGACCAGCTCTCCAACTAGCACGTCTCCGAGCCCAGCTCCAAGGCGTCCAAGTTCTTGAGCCATGTCCTCAGGCAACCAAGTTCCGGAGACTAGCTCTCCGACCAGCACGTCTCCGAGCCCAGCTCCAAGATGGCGTTTCCTGAGCCTGACCTCCGATGATCGAGCCCCGAGCCTAGCTCCAAGGCATTCAAGATCTGAGAGGCCCTCAGGCACTCAAATTCGAAGCCAACATTCTCCGGCATTGGAGTCTCGAGCCCAGCACCGAGATGGTGAGGCTCAAACCCATATAAGATGAAGCTCCCCTCTCCGACCTTCCTGTACTGAAAGTAAAAAAAAGAAAGGAGAAGAGAGGAGAAGAGGAGACATTCACACCATAAAAGAAAGAAGTAGACGCATTAACAGAACTATTTTTCATTACTTAGAAGAAATGCCTTACATTATCTCCCAGGCCCTGACAAGCCAGGTAGCCCGGTCCAAAAGAAGAAAAAGAAAAATTATCATAGAAGTCCTATCCTATTGAGCCGGCTCCTTCCCTGGACGGTGCATGGCCGGGACTTCTCCTTCTTCCATCTCCATCACAGGGTCGCGTTCTTGAGCAGCCTCTGTCAAAGGGGCAGGTTCAGTTGCTACTGCTGAGGGGACCAGCTTAGCTACCTTCGCTTGTGGCACTAGTCCGACCGTCGCCATGACCAATGCCGGCTCAGCTATCTCCGGGGCCACCTGTGGGAGAGACCCGGCTGGAGTGGCTCCTTGCACTGCTGCAGCCACCGTCGGAGCCGGAGCCTTCTTGCCGGGGGCCCGGAGTGCAGCAAGTCGCTCCTCGGAAAGGATCCCTCGCAGCTGCATGCGGTAGTAGGTGAACCCCTTGGCGAAGGAGTCCGTTGTCGCCTCTTTGAAGTATTTTATATACTCAGGGGAGGCCTTGAAAGTGGCCACCGCGTCGGCGGCCTCCTTCCTTGCAGCCTTCGCCCGGCGCTTCGCCTCCTCCAGCTGCTCCCCGGCATGTTCGGCCTGCCGGATTGCCACCGCCATTCCCTTCTCGACGGTCTCAGTGGAGCGGTTGGCGGTGGTAGCTTTCTTCTCAGCCTCCACGGCTCTCTTCTCCATGGCTGCTGCCCTCTTTTCAACAGAGGCGGCCCTGTCCCTCGCCGCCTTTGACTTGGCCCGAAGCTCTTTCAACCGGGTCTTCTTCGATTCGAGCTCTTCCTTGAGCTCCTTCCTGATCTGGGCGGCGTCAGCGACCTTGGCCTAGAGGCTCTTAACCTTCAAGTTAGCCTCCCGAGTCTCCTCATCCTTTCGACCCGCTTCGGCCCTCAGGGACTCGAGCTCCGCCTGTCGCTCCTTGTCCTTTTTCGTCCAGTTGCGGCAGTAATCCCGGATGAGGATCAGCTCTTTGCCCTGCTGCATTAAAAGAAGCACGTTAGCCACGGTGCTAAAAAAGGTCAAAGGAAGTCAAGGCAAGCGAAGGAGAACTTACGGCATACAGATTGACGAAGGACGAGCTGATGACGTCGCCCAGAAATCTCTCGCTCCCTTCCCGCCGGTCGCAGGACTGGACTGAGAAGTCCATCATCCACTCGGTGAGGTTCGGGTCCTTTATCAGGGAGATGTTGGGTCCCAACCAAAAAGGGACTCGGTGATAGTCCCTGTCTTGCTTTCCCACCGGCTCGGATCCCTCGGCCGCGGGAGGCACCTTCAATGCCAGTTGCGAGCTCGGCGCCACTTCAGACCGCACTTGGGGCACCGGCCTTGCTTCTCTCAGCCCCCCGTCCTCCTCGACGTCGACGACCTCTAGAGAGGGGGCTCCTACCCTGGCGGCAGCGGCGGCGGACCTGGCACGGATGACCACCTCGGGCTCGGGCACCAGGACCGAGCTGTGCTGCCCTGAAGGCTCGTGGACGGACTCGGCCACCCTCTTCTGCCTTTACTCTGAAATTAGTGCATCCGGCCCGGCCTGCACCGGCCTTGCACCATCGTCGGTACGAGCCTTCTTCGGAGTGGTCTCGCGGGCCTCAGCTGCCTACTCTCGCTCCTCGGAGAATGAGAGCAGCTCATCCATGGAAAACTTCATCTCTGCATCGGAGAAGACATGGTCAATTCCAAAAAAAAAAAAAAAAGAGAAGAAAAAGAGAGAGAAGAAAAAATGATGAAGAAAGAAAACGAAAAGGGGGTGGCCAAGTCGAACTCACTCAACTCCTGCGTCGAGCCAACCCCGGCCTCGCGAAGATTCTGCTCCGATAGCAAGACCTCAAGCGAGGGGATCTCAGCCGATCTGAGCAGCTCAAACAGGTCGAGGTCGGCTACTTCGACGGAGGAGTTCCTATTGGAGGACCGATCTGGGTCGCTCCAAATCTAGTCAATCCCCTCGACCGAGGCGAAGAAGTACCTACTCTTCCATCCCTTGATGGAAGAGGAGAGCTCGAACCTAATCCCCCGAGGGCGAGAAGAAAGGGACCACCACCCATCCTCGGTAGGGTGGCGTTTCAGGATGAAAAAGGTCTTGAACAAGGAGAAACGGGCAACGACCCCGTGGAAGTGACACAGAATGATGAAACAAAAGATCGTTCTGATAGCATTGGGGACCAACTGGGTGGGGACAAGTCGATAGTTGGTCAGAAAGGAAAGAAAGAAAGGATGGACAGGAAATCGGAGACCCCCGATGAAGGCCTCCTCATAGAAAGCAATCCGCCGAGGGCCACTAGATGTGACCTGCTCCCCCAGAAGAGGAGCAGAAAGATGAACGGACTCGGGAATGTCGTAAGCACCCCGGATGGTCACATGATCCTCGGTGGTGATCACCGAAGCAATCCCTCCGGGACCTGTTGATCGAGAAGGCTCGGGTTCAGGAATGGGAGAAGGAGAAGGAGAAGGAGCAGGAAGGAGGGCCGAGCGAGGTGGAGGAGAAGACCTTGGTTCCCTAATGGCTACAGGATCATGGAAAGGTCTCCTACTGAACTCATAACATGTCGCCTCCATTTCCTCGTCGGAGGAAGGAGTCCTCGACCGGGAAGGTCCGGCCTCGGCTTGGTAGGAAGGACAGAAGTTCAGACCAAAGCGATCTATGGAAGAAGAAGAGAATGGCAAAGGAAGACCTACGACGTTTCCTAGTCGACGAGAAGGGAGAAGAAGAAGAAGCTAACCTGCTAAGGTTCTATGAGAATGATGACGGCCCAAGAAGGAGAAGGAGAAGACCGCTGTACGATGCCGGGCACGAAAGATTCGAAACAAAGTGAGTTTCGAAAGACTTACAATTCTTTTCGAGGCAACCTATGCCCGACCGTACCGTTATGGCTCCCCCAAGAGACACTTGCCACGTGTCGCCGATCGACAGGGCCAACACCCCGATCCGATCGCGGTCGCTCTGACTTCCATGCCCGTCATAACTGCTCCCTAGACGTGGCTGCGTGGCACCCCCGCACAAGCTTGAAGGACCGCCGAGCGAGGCGCCGCCGATATCGATCATTATTGCACCAGATTTCTCCACCTTTCCACGTCAACACCATAATTACTCCCTTCGTCCTGAGCGCCGCGCGCCAACGGGCCTCGGGAGTGGGGGCAAATGATGTGGCTGGATCGCTGACGTGGGGTGGAGAGACTGACGTGGGGCCCTCATCAAATGCCACGATGGATTCCTATCATGAGCCCCTTCACCGGGCTGGGCTCCCCTGGAGCAACGGGGCCGCCCGCCGAAGCCGAGCTTCGTCCTCCACCAGGTCGGTCCCCGCTGAGTCGGGACGCCTAGACCGGAGTCGAGTACAAGCCCCACCAGAGGCGGACCCCTCGAGGTCGAGCCCCGTGGTCAGGGGTCGAGCTCAAGTCTCCTCCGCCACGAGGAGCCCCTCCGAGGTCGGGTCCCCTGGGCTGGGCGGCGCCCCACCCACCTCCGTCAGCTCAAGCTCGTCTAAAGCCGAGTTTCGCTGATCCGGAGTAGAGCTCAACCCTCCTCCGCCCTGTCGAGCAACCTCAAGGTGAGTCCACCAGAGGCGGGCCCCACCATTCCAGCTCGATCCCCAACTCAAATCGAGGCACCAACCATCGAGGGAGCAGCACCTCCCCTCCAAGGACAATGGCAGGCCTCTCGAGGGTCGTACAACAGCGCCCGCCATGCCGCCATTAATGCCCATGGTCGTCACTCACACCAGAAAGAAAGGAAACTCATATCAAAGCACCATGCCCTCCACCAACCTGCCGTACGACCAGGAAAAAGACCCAACTGAAGAGCGCGGGTCCCGAGAATGGCGGCCCGCCAATCGAGGTCCCGCCAAGCTTCCAGGAGAGGGGCAAGCAGAAGGAATGTCAGAAGCGTATAGAAGCTTCCCCGGCCATCTGGCAGGAAAGGCGTCCCGTCTATGGCACGATACCTCGTCGCACATGTCTGACAGCATGAGGAGAACCTGAGGCAAGCCAAAGTAAAAAGCCCAGTCAGGGTAAGCCAAAAGTAAGCAAACATAGAAACAAGGGAGAGAGGCCAAACAAAGGGGGGATGACCACCTCGGCCATCACCTCTCCCAGTTCACTCTCATTTCTATACACACAACACTCACTCCTCCTAGCATGGAGCTCATCCAGAGGGGCTCGACCAGGAGGATTTGTTCCCCTGGATCGTCACTGACTTGACCGTTGGAGCGCCCTCGCCGGAATCACCAGCCTGGATCACTGACGTTGTTTGTTGTAGGCCTCGAGATACAGGAGACATCCCGAGCAGGTGGATGCACGACCCTCGACACTATCAGCAGCTATGGGACACGACGATCCGAGCGGCAACAACAACTATAAAGACCAATATAAATAATTTGGCTAAGGTAGAAAAATATATAGAGAAATTAAATTTATGGGATGAACCAATTTCATCATTACCCCACTCATCTATAACCCAATTCCCAAATATCCTAGAATCATCCATGCCTTTTAATGAGATGGAAGAACAAATAGATGCAATGATAGAATTAGTTGAGCCTTTCCAAGAACTATAAATGCATAACATAATAGAGGAAGCCATTCCCATAGTTCTCTCCCAGGATTTAGTAGATCCATATCAGGCTCATTTTGGGATGGGTACATTTCATGGGTAAATAACCCTACTTTAAAACCACCCCATTTTTGATTGATGAACAACAAGAGCCATCACCTAGCTTATTAATAGCCCCCTTGTTAGAATCACCATCTAATCTAAAACTGAAATCATTTCTTAATGCACCAATTAAAACTTTTTCAATGAACCTTACCCAAGAAGCCCAACTTAATGGTATTCTAAACACACATAAGTGTTGGCTTTAGCCCTTGATTTTGATGATTAACAAAATGTTAGGTATATGTTTTATACTAATGTTTCAATTATAGTTATAAGTTTTAGGATACAAGCACATCAAACTTTCAATATAAAAGTATTATGGCACTCATTGGAAGCTAAACAATTTTCACTGTTTAAGAAGTCTTCTCATCTTAAAAATGTCTCAAATAGATCAATCGGAGCTTTATAAAAAGTGTATTGAAGTTTCATTGAAGAACATCTTGAATTTTAAAGGTTAGCACAAGTTTTTGTTAAGTAGCAGAGTCAAGTGTCAACTCATGGCATGCAAAATGTCGACACTTCAGAAGGCTGGCACGCAGAATCCCTTTGGCACGCCAAGTGTCGACTCACAGAAACGAAGTATCGACTCATGGCCTGAGAAAACTGAAGATACAGAACTATACCATTTTGAGATATTTTCTATCAAGTATCGGTTCACGAGACTCAAGTGTCGACTCACAACATTCAAGTATCGATTTACATGGTTCAAGTGTCGACTCATAGCCTGAGAACAGAAAAAGGACGGAACCCTGATTTTTTAGATGTTTATACCTTGAGTTGACTCATGCTTATCCAAGTGTCGACTCACGGGTTCTGACAGCTATAATGGCTATATTTTCTGAGAGTCAGATTTGAGCCCTACAAGCTCCCAACGGCTAGTTTTGCTCTACTAACTATCTTAAACCATTTTTTAGAAGTTTTTGAAGTATTTAAGCTTCACCAAACTCATTCATGAAGATATAACTCACAAGAGACAAGATATTTTCTTGAAAATTTCACTTCCAAAGTCAAAAAGAGAGTAAAAGAGAAGATTTCACTGAAAAAGCTTACAAGCCTTCATTTCAGCATTCCAAAAGTAGTCTTTGAAGTGATTCCAAAGAGAAGACAACTCAAGCAATCATCAAGAGCCTCAAAGCTTCCATATTCCACTCTATGAGAGAGTTTGCTTGTGCTTTATATTTGTATCTCTGATTTCATTTATTGTACTAGTTTCAAGGGTGTTTGAAACTAGGTATTAGGCCATTCCAAGCCTTGAATTGGAATCCAAGCCTAGGTTGGCATAAGTAAAGGTTGTTGGTGAGCATAAGTGAGAAAACCAATTTTGGGTTTGACTTGTGAGCCCATTGAAAAATAGTTAGCTATAATCTAGGTTGATTATAGTGAAATTCCCAAGGGATAGCTTGGGGAGTGGATGTTGGTGCTTGGTGTGCACTGAACCACTATAAACCTTTGTGTTTGTGTATGTGCACTCTTTGCTATCTTGCATTTACTGCTCATACTCTTAGCATTGCATCTCACTCGCTTGGTGCACACTTGCATTGCTTCACAAACACATTAATTTCAACACATATCTGCTTTAGTTTTTTAAAGAAATTCAATTCACCCCCTCTCTTGGATTGTTACGCTGGGCAACAAGAAGCTATCAGGTGGGATATTACTGAAATGAAGGATCATTATCTTAAAAGTTTTATAATTGATTTCTCCATATTCGGCACCAACTTTGAGAACTACCTCCAAGATCTTTCTTTAATATTAAAACAATGTATGAAGACATGTTTAATATTAATCTGGAAAAAGTGCCTAGCTTTAAAATGGGAAGGGATATTGACCAAACACATCATACCCGAGAAAGGGAGTAGGGTAGATCAACTCATAAGTGAAGAAATTCTTAAACTACCACCTCCAATCTCGATCTAATAAACACAATCCCTTCCTTAGTATCGTATGAACTATAAGAACATTTTTAAATCCTGGAATAACATGCTTACCTAGTGTACTTTATTGATTCGGGCTAATTGTCATAGAGTACTCTATGAATGGTTTTCTGCCATGATGACAAGGTCTTCTGATTAACCCTATCCTTTTGTTATCATGAGGGACATATTAAAATTAATTATCCATCGGACTCCCTCATAATGTCTGGCTGAATATGTTAATCTTAGTGCTTATTGGGAGGTAATCCAATAGTTATTTCTATTCCCTTAAAAATAATAATAAAAAAAAAACTCCAATCCAAATTGATTGTTTCAGCCTTTATCTTATTGATAAGCTTCTCTTTTCAGGTGACCCCTACTCCTATATATTTTATTTTATCCTAATGGTTAGAATTTATTTTTTGAACTTGTTTAAATCATTAGGAACAATGATATTTAAGTTAGGGGATAAGGATAAACTTTTAAACTTTAATTTTTTTTAAAAAAATAAAAATTATTAAAAATTTTTGAAAAATCTTAAACATAGAAAAATTTTATCTTTTATAAATCATGTACCATGAAAGAGATTCTTGAACTAAATAGACTAGTAAAAGGATAATAGAGTTAGAAAGTATTCATTAATAATTATAGTGAGTCAAGAAGTAGACCAGCTAGTCAGACTTTTAGTGGTCTACTTAGGTCATCCAAAGACTATTAGCACTACCATTGCACAGGCACACTATCGATGTAAAGTAGGTATTGGTTGTAAGGTCAGTTAAAGATTTAATTATTACTAAAAAATAGTAATTGATATACACCTCTATTTAACTTGAATTTGAGGAAAGAGCTACCTGTTTGAAAAAAAAAAAAAAATTCAAAAAAAAAGAGAAAAAGAAAAAAGGAATAACCTTTAAACATTGGTTTTTCACTGAATAACCAAGTACCTTCACCTAAGTAAGCATTGTTGTTCGCATCAAAAAGTGGACAGTATGAAGACATGACCAACAAAATAAATAGGTAGTGTAAAAGCTATCTCAGCCTATGTATTTAAATTATGGGATGTATAGAAAATTGATCAAAGTAATTGATAAACAAATATATAATTATCCTTTATAATCTAGTACTAAATACTAAGTCAGCCATCACAAACACAAGTGCTGTAAACCTTTAGAAAAATCCTAAGAAAGTTTTTAATAATTTTGACTATAAAATTTACTTCGGAAACTCAATACCTAGTTAGCGATGCTAGCTAACTCCTTTTAACCTTCAGCCTAAATTTAAAAGAGAATCATAATGACACATAGTTATAATTTAATACTTATATATCTATTGCATTACTAAGGGACTAGCAATGATTAAGTTGGGGGGTATGATAAGTTTATTAAATTATCCAATTTAAGCCTTAAAATAAGTATTAATTAAATTATATTTATTAAGAATTGATATTTTTTATTAGAGTTTTGTAGAAAAGGAAATCATGAATGGAAAGATCTCAATTTTTAGAATCCAATGATATAAACAGCATTCAAATCGGAGTTCAAACAAGCTCGGAATCATATGTTAAAGTTTATATGGAATTGCACATATTTTAAAGTAATCAGTCCACCATGGACTGATCGCGGGGTCTACAAAATGGAGACCGGTTCACGAGTAGCCATTGCCGACCATCTTCACCATTTTGAGTTACCGACCACCGAAGCTGTCGCCTGTCACCACCCACTGTTAGGGACATGCTGGAGGAGACATCGGGAGCTTGTTTCTGGTAGGGAGAAGCACCCGTCATTGCCCTCCACCATTTTTTTTTCTATTTGGTCACCACTCGCTCCAAACCACAACATCACTGCCACTGTCTGCCCATCGCTGGCGTCCAACCACCACCGGTCACCTTGCTTTGCCCATCAGGAGAGCCACCCGTAAGCCGTCGACCCTCTTTCAATCACAGTCACTATTTTTCCTGTCGCTCACAGCCACTGGCCACTGCCTTCCACCACTGCTAGTCGCCGTCTTCCGTCGCCTCTCACCACCGCGCTAGATCGGGAGAAGAGTCCAAGTTCGATTGGGAGAACAAGATCATGATTGAGATCGAGTCCAGTTCGGGACTCTACTTGTCGAGAAGGAAGGAGCGTGATCAGCCCATCAAGATGCACATCAGATGGCTAAGAATTTTCAGCACGATATCTGACTGATCTTGAGCTCGATTGACTTCAAATTTGATCACGAAGAAGCCCTAGACGAGCTCTATTTAAAGGACCCCTAGGCTAAGAAGAAATCATCTTAGAGAGAGGAGTACAGTATAGGATAGAAGGCTTAGTTTTGGATTATGGGTTGGCCTCTACGAGTAAGGTTTCTTAGAAAAGAAGCTCTGTCTTTTATGCCATCTTTTCGCCTACACCAATCTTCAGATCAAGATCCAAAGAGGAAGAAGAAGAGGAAGACCAGTTCACTCCATGGAGTACGATGAAAGAAGGCGAAGTGACATCAACCAACTTCCTGACAAGGCTACACTAATCAACTTCAGATATTTTGTTACCACTTTTCGTAGTTTATTTAATTATTAATTTTAATTTCTTGTTATTATATTTTTCTTTTAATTAGTGCAATATTTATTTTTATGCACTTTAAATTCTTATTATTTATTTTGATGCAAGTAGATGCTAAGATCTGACTAGCAGGCGAACGTATCCAAGTTTTAATTTTCTTTCACCCTTTTAATTTTTGTTTTCCTGACTTTGAATTATTTTTCTTTATTTTATAAAAATCAAAGATTTCAAACTATCCTAAGTACTACCTTCTCCATGGATTCGACCCGACTCACTATATTCTCTGTAATTTTAATTAATTAGAAGTCAGATTTTAAACTGATAATCATGGTGTCTTAATGACAACATCGTAATCCTATCATCCACTATGGCATGATAAGAAGCAAGCCAATCCATTCCCGAAATGATATCAAAATCTTTCATCTCCAGTACCATTAGATCGGATACAAGATCATGATCTTCGATGCTTGGAGTGTAAGATGGACAAATCATATTTACCATAATAATACCCCCATTTGGAGTAGTCACACATATTTTATAATCTAATTTTTCAGGCACAATATTAACCTTTCTAGCAAATCCAGATGAAATAAAAAAATGTATCATAGAGTCAATTAAGATAAAAGCATATACAGATGCCATCTTAATAATACCTGTCACTATGGTATTTGATGCCTGAGCATCCTACTGGGTCATGGCATAATACGGGCTTGCGTCTTCGATTTTGGACGTCCTCCATATCCTTACTCTGAGGGTTGGCCCTGATAAAAAGCCAGTGCATTTTGGATTGTCTGAGCAAGTGGTCCAAATACATTCGGAATAGGTTGTTGATAATCAGGGTTCTGACGGAGTGGGCAATCCATAGCCTTGTGACTCTACTGGCCACAATCAAAACATGCCCCAGAAAATAAGTGAAAATCCTGTACCAAGTGAAAACCTCAACACTTTGTACAATGAGGTCCATTCTTCTGCTGAGGTCCTTTATTCTGCCTAGGTGCATTCCATAATTTTGATTGATTACCAAAAGGTCAACCACCTTGATGCCCATCAAAACTAGACCTTTTCTTCTATTGTCGCACTCTCTCTTGCTACATGTTGTTAACTTCTTGCTCGATAGTCTTAACTTTATTAACCACATTTCGATATGAGATCAATTACATTGGCCTTATCTCAGCACGGATCCTAAATACCAGTCCTTTCTCACTGAAATTTAAAATAAAACATGAACTAAGAAACTAACACATAAATCCTAGCTCCTCACTAACTGGTCCTAAAGCCCGATTGACCTTCCGGATCTATAACAAAAATATAAAAATTAGGGAATGAGCTTTACAGGCTCAGTAAGTTATCATCACCTCTAATATATATATAAATATATCAACAACAATTTATAAACATAAATAAATTATATATAACAGAAAAACTAGCTCATGATAAAATAAAATGCAACATCATGTTACTATGCACATTTAGTTAACAAACAATACAACCATGAATGGCCAACTATTTTTACTTTACTCTCATAGTCCCTCTGACTATGACCATGATCGATCCGTGGCTAATCTCAAAGAGACTAGATTCTGACTACACATACCATCTATCGGTCATATACAAATGATCGCTCCATTGGAGGTCCGGAAGGAAATTAGCTCTGATATTACATGAAAAATCATGCATCCTTAGCATGTGCCAATGATCACCCCCATGGCTAAAATAAAAAGAAAATTAGTTACTGACTACACATATTGTCCACCGGTTATGTGCTAGTGATCGCCTCACCGGAGATCCAGAAAGAGACTAGATCTTCGTGTGATCATAGTCGGACTAGAAAGCGAAAATATCAATACACATAATAATTTATGCAATTCAATGTAGATTAATTTATGCTGTATATATTTAACATTTTATAACATTCATAACATACCATAGAGTATATTTAGCATATAATACTAGAGGTCAAGATAACTTACCTGAAAGAACTCTATTAATATATTGCCTATTCGAGTCTTAACGTTGATATTGCTCTATCGACAAGAAGATGAAAATTATGGCAAGATTAATTATATAATTAATTTCCTATCTAAAATAAACTAGCATAGAAAAAATGACTCTTAGTCTTGTCTGGATCCTGACCTAAATCACTAAAAAAATCGATTCAAATTTTATTATTATTTTTAACATTATTTTCTTCCTTCTCTTTTTTTCTCTCCTTCTCTCTCCTCTTTTTCTACTCTTTCTCTCTTTTTTCTCTCTCCTCTTTTTCTATCTTCTTCTTCCTCTCTCTTCTTTTTCTCTCTCCTCTTTCTCTCTCTTCTCTCTCTCTTTCTCTCTCCTCTCTCTCCTCTTCCTTTCTTTTTTTTTTTTTCTTTTCTTTTCTTTTTCTTTCCTTCTTCCTTCTTCCTTCTTCCCTTGCTTCCTCCTTGGCTCGGTTGAACAAGCTTTCCATGATTCTCGAAAACCATGAAAGGTAGTAGACAGGGGAGGGGCTCGCCAGATGGAGGGTGATTGGGTGGCAGCCACTGGTGTTCCGTCCGGTTCGAGGAGATCGAGAGAAAAGAAAAAAAACAAAGAAAAAAAATTTTTTTTATCATATTTTTCAAGAAAAATATATGGAAGGAAGACTCACCGGAGTGGAGGAAAATGGTTGAACGAGGTTTGATCGTGCATCCTTAGCAATGGTGGAGGTGGGTTTATAAACAAGAAAATGGTAAAATTTTCTCGTTGTTCGGGAAAGAAACTCCATCTCCGTCCAAACTTCTCACACTACCGGACTCCTCTTTCCATTCACGCAGTCCGGTCGAAGAAATTTGGCAAGTTTCTCGCTCGGATAAAAGGGGAACGAAATCTCCCGTCTCGACCGGGTGGCCCAATTGCTAGATGGGCTTCACATTAATACAAACAAAATCGATGCATTCTAAAAATGAGAGCCATCATTTAGAAAGGTATCAATCAAAGCCCTGACTTAGGATGCAGTGCTCAGCCCTCTTGGATTTGAAGCTATTCTTGCAGCTGATGATCCCCGTGTCCATGTCACCTGAGGTGTAGTGGTCCTGGGGATTGGTTTTGAAGGCACACCAGCGGTGCTACTGCTCCTGGCCTTGCTTGTCACCTGAGATGCCATGGAACTTGTGCCAGTAGGCAGCCTTGGGTCGGTGAAGAAGTTGGGTGGGCTTGACGCCAAAACTTAGAAACATTGCAAGAGTGTTAGGAAAATTCTTCCTTTCCCTTGCAGTAGACTCACTGGATTGTTTTATCCCCTTGATGCCCAATTATCCTTGTATTATTGGGCTGTAGGCATTCTTTGCTGTGATGAAACCTGCACTTGCTTACTATGCTTCTCTTTTCGGCTTCAGGTACAGGTTAATTGCTAGGGAAAATTCCGGCCTTTCTTTGCTTTGCTTCTCTTTTTGCAATGCAGGAATTGCTTTCTTGGATGAAGCTGGCCTTTTCTTGATTTAAACAACCATTCTCTCGAAGCTTGGGCTCTGTAGGCCCTTTGCGTTTCCAGGCATCGTGGTCCCCCTCTTGGTACTTGTTGCTTCCTCGAGAACTGCCACTTTTAGTCAAATTTTGAAAGGGTTCATCCTCGACCCTTCTACACTTCTTAGGTCTTCCTAGAGGCCGTGGGCTTTGACTGGCTGAAATGCTGTTGGAGCCCATGCCCGCATGCCAAGAACTAGGTGGCTAATAGGCTCACAAGTCCGCATCAAGTCTTCTTTAAGCAGCATGAATGTGTGCTTTGGGCTGATTCTTGATTAAAAAAAGAATAATTACAAAAGAATGATGCCACAGAATGGAGGCATGAAATTGCACTAGGTCTTGTTTGTCACGAAAGGTGCGATCAAGTTGAGTCGATTTAACTAGGTAAAAATTTGAGCTCGACTTGATTCAAAATACTTGAACTCGAAACTGGACTTGAGATTGATCGAATCTTAATATCTCAAATTCGAACTCGACTCAATAAAAAAAAATAGTACTGGAACTTGACTCAACACAAATATTAGTCAAGTCATTTTTAAACTCGAATTCGAGCCTTGACCTATTTATAATATATATTAATATATATTATAAATAAAAATAATAATATTAATAATATATATAAGCTTGAATAGTTTTACAAGCTTTTAAACTAAATATCTTACCACTCGAGCTCGACTTGAATAGGAGATCAACTTGAAGAACTATTCAAGCTACTCAAATTCAACTCAAGCTCAATAGTAAATGAGCCGAGTCAATTTTAGACTCGAGTTGAGTTCAAGTAGCTCATAAGTAGTTCAACTTGTTTACACTCTTAGTTACATCCATGGTCTCTTTTGTGAGGATCCGTATTGGTTTGTACTTAGGCCTACATCAACTATACATTAGGTAGATCTTAGATACTTATATAAGATCAAAAAATTTAAATAGTACCTATTGACTAGTCTTTTTAGATGAGATCCTGGATTATTATAATGGTGTTAGGCAGACCAAGTCTAGATTTGACTATCCATGATTTTTGTTGAACTATTTATATACTAGTTTGATCACGATTATATTATCTTTATTGGATAGATCGAAATGTCGAATAATGTTGATTGATTGATCATATTCTAATATGTCAATTTCTCTTTCTTCCTCTCTTGTATCTCTCTCCTTTTTTTCTCTCCAAGCTGATTGAAGATAATTCAAAATCTTGATTTTTTGTTTTATGAACCCAAGATAACTTTTCAAAGCAGAGACTCAAAATTGTTTTGATATCCATGCAATTTATCAAATACTTTGTTTTCTAAGTTTTTTCCACATTTCTTGTCAACTGGTCACATTGCCAGCTGTACATGATTGCTAACCTTGGCTAGACCCTCTAGCAAAATTTTTATTAGATCCGATCAAGATTTCTTCCTTTGAAAAAGACAAAGACTCTCTCTTTCTCTATATTATTGTCTCTTTCCTCTCTCTACCATCTGTCTCTCTCATTTATCTTGACTGACCTTCTCTCTTTAGTTTCTTTCTCTAGTATTATTTTTCTAACTCTTTCTCTAGATGGTTTCTCTCTATACATAGATTCTCTCTTCAAAATTGAACTAGTAAAGGATTTACTTTCGATGATTTTGATTTATCTTGTAAGAAGTTCATAACCAATAGTTGTTGGGCAATAAGCAAGTTTTCACCTTGATCCTAGTTAGATCCTATTAGATTTGGCCATCCTTTATTATAGTGATCGACCTAAATCTTGCTCTAATCTTTGATGAGATGAAATTACCTGCATTGACCGATTTATGATCGTTGGGCTGTGTCACTTGATTGGCCTATTGATGCGGGATGATCCTAAGACTACTATGATTGCAGGAAAACAGAAACTAATTGTTGGATCGATGCCCCTAACCATTCTTACAAAAGGAACGTCCCTATTATAAGAGGCCGGTTTATCTCTCTTAAACCAGCAGCGTAGCGATCGGGCACTCGAGTCGACCCCTCCACCGATCCCCGCAAGAGCTACCCAGGGTACTAAACCTTGAGTCGGCTCGCAGGAGACGAGCACCTCAGTACCAACCAAGGGACATTGACGTGGCACGAGACCCGCCTTACCGGTGGCACCTACATCTCCGTGGGCCCAGACCCTACATCCGGACGAATCACGAGGGTGCGAGCTGGTCAGCCAACAATCCCTCCCCAGCGAAACGATCGAGAGTTTTTCCCCCTGTGGAGACTCGAACCCGAGACCTCGGCTCTGATACCAGTTAGATCGATGCCCCTAACCATTCTTACAAAAGGAACATCCCTATTATAAGAGGCCGGTTTATCTCTCTTAAATCAGCAGCGCAGCGATCGGGCACTCGAGTCGACCCCTCCGCCGACCCCCGCAAGAGCTACCCAGGGTACTAAACCTCGAGTCGGCTCGCTGGAGACGAGCACCTCAGCACCAACCAAGGGACGTTGACGTGGCACCATACCCGCCTTACCGGTGGCATCCACATCCCCGTGGGCCCAGACCCTACATCTAGACGAACCATGAGGGTGCGAGCTGGCCCAGCCAACACTAATTTATTTTGGAATTTAATTTGCAAGCTAAAGTTTCCGAAATCGAGTAAAGCATAGTAGGAAAACTAGTAATGAAAGAAACTATCATACCCGCAAAAGACTCAAGCAAAATAATAAAAGGAAGGATCCCGGAGATTGAGAAACCCTCGGTTATGATAGCATATTTTCAGCAAATCAGAAGTTAGGAGGGGGAAGGATTTTACCAAGCACCGATTTGAAGATTTATTCGAAGCTGGGGTCGCACGGTACTCAGGATTGGCATCTGGAAGTCAAGCCTTCGATTCCTCGATTTGGGCAGCTATCTGGGATCGGTCATGGAGGAAAAGAGGGCCTCCTCCTCAGAGGTGAATACCATGGGGATCCTGCAAGCGTCAGAGGTTAGCAAATAAACAAATAAGAAAGTAAAGAAAGAGAACTAGGGTTTGGAAGAAAGAAGAAATCAGGATTTTGGATGTGGCTGGCTTGATGCTTGAAGAAGAACTCCTTGCTTGGGCGGCCTAGGGCACTTCTTCTTTGGGCGGATTATGGCTTGGAAGAAGAACACCTGGGGCTACTAGGGCTTGGTAGAATTAGGGCACACCAATCTCAAACACTCACACACCAAAGAAGAACACAAGGAACAAGCTAGAAAAATTTCAGCAAGGTATTATTTCATGATAAAAGTTACTTACAAGAGGGGGAGGGTGGGGTTTATATAGATGATCCAACGCCCTCTCCTTGTTAGAATAGGAATACAAGCTAGATAGGGAGAAGGATTACAAGTAGAATAGGAATAGGATCACAAGTTGAGTAGGAATAGGTTCTCCTTGTTCGATATGGATTTCCTTCCTCCTTTGACTTGGTCAAATGGAGCTTGGACTTGGTCAAAAGGGCTTGGATGCCTAATGTTATTGGGCTTGGAGTGTGGGGCAGCAAGTGGGCATCCTTCATTGGGCCTTGGGCATCCTCCAATGGGCCTTGGGCATCCTCCAATGGGCCTTGGGTGTCCTCCAATGGGCCTTGGGCACGGTCTTCAAAGCATGGGCGCATGGGTCTTCTGGTGGCCGAATTCTTGGGCTGGGTGCTGGAAAACTCCTAGTATCAAGTGGCACCATGGGCTCTTGGTATATTCCTTAAGCATCGGGGTATCATGGGCTTCTGGACTTGATATAACTCTGATTTTGGTCTCCTCCTCTTGTACAAACCTGACTTGTACTGGACATGACTACAGAACTCAATTTGACTGAACTGAGGTTGACACACACCTCAACTTATTGCAGGACTCACTCAACTGAGTTAACTTCATTATAAAACTCTCAGTTGGACAAACTTTATTATAAAACTTGATTACAAAATTTTGACACATCATGAAGGGTTCGAAAAAACCCTAATCAGTAAACCAAATAGGGCCTAGTAATCTGTGTCAGATCCTAATGCCCCCACCAATTCTCCCAGGGTGGGAGGAACTCGACCCCATCGAGTAAGGGTCAATGTGGCTCTCATACAGCTCAAAAAGGTATGGGTTGAGGCATTACAGATCCTCACGGGTGATCCACAAGTCCTTAGATTCTGGCCAACCTTGCCAATGGACCAAATACCGGTGATAGCCTGTGTTCTTAGTACTGATGGCTTGGTCATCCAGGATGCACTCAATCCTTTCCTCACTATTAGGCCAATTTATAAGTGGACTCTCTGGGATGGGTTCACTCTCAAGGAAAGGAATTGGTTCAAAGTACTCACTAGGTATCGCTGCTTGCTTCCGATACTCCACAAGGTCTGAAGTGCTGAAAGTGGAACTAATACCTAATCTGGGTGGCAACTCGAGTACATAGGCATTGGATTCAACTCTCTTTATTATTTTGAATGGTCTAGCTTCGTGAGCATGCAATTTCTTTACAGTCCCTGGAGGGAACCGCTCAGGTTGAAGCCTGATCATCACATAATCTCCTATAGAAAACTCTTTAACTTGTTTTCAGGAATTAGCCAAGTTTTTATATAGTTCATTATTTATGTTTAACTTTTGACTAAATTCCTGATGCAAATGCTGTGTAGAGGTTAGTGCAGGTGTGGATAGGTGATTCAGGGCTGTGGATTTATTGGACTCAAGACCAACACCTAATAGACTCAACTAGGCATTCCTATCGAAGAAAATTTATTGGACTCTATGGGTCTAAACCTAATAGATTATAAGCTCTCTAGGTTTGATCCTGGTTTGGCATGTACATAAAAATTTATAATGGACTCCTAGCAAATGCCATAAGGTATACCAAAAGTAAAATGCAAATCAAACATGCACAATGAATGTATGTATTATGCTTACTTCTATAAAATGCAATCTAATGGTTCTAGAAACATGAGAAGAATCAAGGAAGGGTAGGAAATAGGGAGGGGATTCAGGGACTGGCTCTGGGCTAAGGAGACTAACCTTAATATATGAACATGGGGTTCTATCTATGGACAAGAAAAGGTCCATGCTATGGAAGGATGGGTAAAGAATTTCTGGAAAGAGGTCTTCAATGAAAACAATGGGAGGGGATTCATCCTGAGGGTACTGAATTAAAGAGATCATGTCCTCAATAAATTCCTCGGGCTCTATAATTGTAGGACTGGGCTCTATAATTAGGCTTTCTTCTAGGGGCTTCTCAGGTAAGATTCTAATAGTAGGGTCAAGTTTTTCATGGTCCTTTTCCTTCAACTGTACTTCCACTACAGGTTCGATCTGGGTATGTCAGGGTTAGCTAACTCTAGATTGGCTTCTACCTAGGTTTCTACTAGGTCAACTAATTCTGGGTTGGTTTCTACTTGGGTATGTTCAGGGTCAACTAATTCTAGGTCATCCATAGGTATCTCTTCTTCTTCTTCCTCATACTCCTCTACTAAGCTCGTATCAGCTTCATATATCCCCTCTTTTAAGTCATTATGGTGAACCAATGGGATGGTAAGAGGGGGTTGAATAAGGAAAAATTGACTAATGACTGGGGTAACAGGGATGGGTGGACTAAGGGGTTCCCGAGTAATACTAAACTCAAATCTAGGGGTATTATTCATGTTGGATTCAGGTCGACTAAGGATCATGGGTCCCTTGGGTTCATAGGATGGGGGTACATAGGATCTGGGTTCATAGGATCGGGACTCAAGGTGTGGGGCTCTCCTAGCGCTGGGCTTAGGTTTAGGTCTGGGATAGGTTTTAGGTGTTTTCTCTAAATCTCCTAATTGGTTCTCTACTTGATCAAAACTATTGGTTAATTGGTCAATCCTATGGGTTGCTTGGTTATTTGATTGGGTTAGCTGGTCAAACCTATGGTTCATTTGGTTCATCTGGGTGGTTAATTGGGTAAGTTGGTTTTGGGATTGGGTGTTGGATTGGTTTATTTGGACAAGTTGGTTTTGGGTTTGGTCAAACCGTTTAGTCAAGGTCTTTATGAAAATCTCTAGATTGGGGTCCATGATTAAGCTGGGTTGGGGTTTAGACTTTTGGTATTGGGTGGTATTGGGTTCCTAGTCTAATGGTCATACACTCAACAAGTAGGGTGGTATGATGCAGTCAAGCATGCGAGGTAAAAAAAATTGGACTACAGCTTGCTAGACTTAGAGCCAAAATTGAATGAGCCTACTCAACTTACACTTAACTCACCAGCTAATCCTTCCACTGCCAGGTAAGAGGTGGGGTGGTGGGAGGCTCCCCTGCCTATAACAGGGTCCTAATTAAAAACCACCAGTCCGCTTAGGACGTTTGCCTCTGGACCTCTAGCCTTAGACACCAGTTTGAGGTAATAGCTAGTGAATTAGGTGCACTAGTTGACCCATATAATTTGGACCCGACCTATTGGTGTCCCTAAGCTCTCTAGAGCAATTAAGTTACTAATTGATTTTAGTTAAGGCTTGGGTGAGAATGCAAGGAGATTGTTTTGGATCCAAGACAGGTGATGAAATCCTGCCCTGATCTGAGATAGTAAATTGCCCTTCATAGTAGTTTAATCAGATGATGCACATTCAATGAGCTCTAATGCAAACTAATAACAATCAGAAAAAATAAAAATATTTTTGAGTATTTTATGAGATGGCAAGTTAGGTTTAAGTTGATTAGGTTAGCAAACAAAATTGGGCTTGGGATTGAGGGGTATGGAAGTTGGTTAGGTTAGGTTGAGTCAAGTATGCAGAATTTATAGAATTAGAAAATTAGGGTTCAGTTTGATGCAGAGTTTGACATGGATTCCGATATAGAAAAAATATTAAAAAAATATAAAATATAGGATGGACGGTGATGATTATCCATAACAAATTTTATATAAAACAAAAATCAGATGATGATGTAAATCCTAGGGTTTTCGGACTGGTACAGAAATCTTAGGATTTTTGTTAGGGTTTCTAATATGCCAGATTTTAGGACATTTTAATTTCTGTAGAATTAATTAAAAATTATGAAAATTAATAGGACAAAACAAAGGACATGTCATGCAAATTTCACAAAAAAATAAAATCCCTAGATGGATGGAATTAACTGAAATCTAGATATCTAATGCAGAAGACAGGATGCAGAAAATTAGAGATGCAATTTTTTTTGTGTTTTTGATGAAGATGCAATTATCCTAAACTAGCTCCGATACCAAATTGATGTGGAATGATTCTAAGACTACCATGATTGCAGGAAAACATAAATTAGTTTTTTTAGAATTTTTTTAGGAATTTAATTAGCAGGCTAAAGTTCCCAAAATTGAGTAAAGCATAGCAGGAAAACTAGTAACAAAAGAAACTATCATACCCGCAAAAGACTCATGCAAAATAATTAAAGGGAGGATCCTAGAGATTGAGAAATCCTCAGTTATGATAGCGTACCTTCAGCAAATCAGAAGTTAGGAGGGGGAAGGACTTTTCAAGCATCGATTTGAAGATTTGTTCGAAACCAGGGTCTCACAGTACTCAGGATTGGCGTCTAGAAGTCAAGCCTTCAGTTCCTGGGTTTGGGTAGCTATCTAGGATCAGTCGTGGAGGCAAAGAGAGCCTCCTCCTCGGAGGTGAATACCACGGGGATCCTGCAAGCATTAGAGGTCAGCAAATAAACAAATAAGAAAGTAAAGAAAGAGAACTAGGGTTTGGAAGAAAGAAGAAATCAGGGTTTTGGATGTGGCCGACTTGATGCTTGAAGAAGAACTCCTTGCTTGGGCAGCCTAGGGCACTTCTTCTTTGGGTAGATTATGGTTTGGAAGAAGAACACCTGGGACGGCTAGGGCTTGGTAGAATTAGGGCACACCAATCTCAAACACACACACCAAAGAAGAACACAAGGAACAAGTTAGAAAAATCTCAGGAAGGTATTATTTCATGATAAAAGTTACTTACAAGAGGGGGAGGGGTGGGATTTATATAGATGATCCCATGCCCTCTCCTTGTTAGAATAGGAATACAAGCTAGATAGGGAGAAGGATTACAAGTAGTATAGGAATAGGATCACAAGTTGAGCAGGAATAGGTTTTCCTTGTTTGATATGAATTTCCTTCCTTCTTTGACTTGGTCAAATGGAGCTTGGACTTGGTCAAAGGGCTTGGACGCCTAATGTTATTGGGCTTGGCATGTGGAGCAGCAAGTGGGCGTCCTCCAATGGGCCTTGGGCGTCCTCCAATGGGCCTTGGGCACGGTCATCAAAGCATGGGCGCATGGATATTCTGGTGGCCGAATTCTTGGGCTGCGTGTTAGAAAACTCCTGGTATCAAGTGGCGCCATGGGCTCTTGGTATATTCCTTAAGCATCCGGGTATCATGGGCTTCTGGACTTGATATAACTCTGGCTTTGGTGCTCCTCCTCTTGTACAAACCTGACTTGTACTGGACACGACTTACAGGACTCAATTTAATTGGACTGATGTTGAGACACACCTCAACTTATTACTGGACTCACTCAACTGAGTTAACTTCATTACAAAACTCTCAGTTAGACAAACTTTATTATAAAACTTGATTACAAAATTTTGACACATCATGAAGGGTTCGAAAAAATGCTAATCAGTAAGTCAGATAGGACCTAGTAATTGGCGTCGGATCCTGGTGCCCCTACCACTTATCTTTGATCTATCTTGATTCAAGTGTAAAGTACATCCAAGTCATCCCTTTGATTGGGTTATTTCACTCTTTCTACTTGTTTGAGTTCTTTATAATTTTTTAATTTATTTGATTTTTAAGATATTAAATTTTAATGACCTTGAATATATGTATTTGACCTTTCTGATTGAAATATGGATTCTTGAAATATTATATTTGGATTTGTGGCTGATAGAGATAAGTAACCTAATACTTCAATTATACTATTGGATAATCTTTAAAAATTATAATTAATTATTTAATTTGATTTATGCTCTCTATTTTTTATTTGATAAAATGAGCCAAGTATGTATTATTTTATTATTAAAAATAATTTATTTTCAGTATATAATATCCTTTGAAAAACTTGACTGGTGAGTTTGTGACCTGTTTTTGTATATATTATCAGCATGACCATGACATAGCCTTGTCAAAGGAAATTATATGTTCAATCTGTTAATTTGTAATTTGAAAAACTAGTTTCGATACCATGCCACTGGTAATTAAAATAGTTGTATCTGTTATCTATCATTTTGTACAATGTGTTTCTGTTATTGGATCAATGCCACTAGATTACGTGGCCATAGCTTGATATTAAGTTCAGTTACAAGAAATAATTATTTTTTAAAAAATATGTATTATTTGGTATTTATTTCTCTTAATTAATATTATATATTTATTTGCTTAGCATGTTTGGATCCTATTTTGATCTGTTATATTTCTTACTGGACTAGTATAGCTTATCAATCTTTCTTTTTCTATTTTTTAGATCATAAAACATGATTTCTCGGGACTTGGAGGAGCTCATTAGATTGCATGAAGTAATTAGTACATTAGATTATCTAGTCAGTTGTGTCAATTAGTTCTTATTAGCTTAGCTTAGATTTGAAGATTTTATATAGATCAAATAATATTCTTGATAAAAATAATTCGATTAAGTTTTTATGAAAATTATTTTTAATGATTAAGAAAAAAATTATTTTGAAATTATTATGATTTGATCTGTAGCCTTGCATGCATGCAAGACTCGTTTTGCAGATATATAGTGCATGCTACATACTTGGGACATGACAAAATGTTAAAGCAAATGTTAATAGATTATGTAAATTTTATTAATGTTTGCCTACATGAAACAAATGTTCATCCATGCTTTGTTCCAATATCTACTAGCAAGTTGGTCATGGACAAAATCCAGCTATCCATATACTCAGATTCAATCATAGCCCAGGCTATGCGTGTAGGGTATATTTATTATTTCTATATCCTCCAGCTACTGCCAATGCCTGCCCACCCATGGTTCTTCTCAGACAGCAACCATCTAAATTATTGATGGGCTTGCAAGTGTGTAGAAATCTTGACCCTCCAAAAATTACTCAGTGGTCTCTTCCTCATTTCTTGGCCCTTGTTTGGTAGTGCGTCAAAAATCTTGGTTCCTCATCAAGGCAATCTGTACCCCCTTCTGTCCTATTTTTGATAGAAGGTCCAACCCTAGGATGGAAAACCTAGGCTTAGGTGGGTCACTTAGGTTATACATAGTATTAGGAAACACTGCAAATGCGGCATCCCACGCTAGGATTTCTAGAAGTGTGGTCAGCCACCTAAGAGCAGCCTTAAGAGCTAGCTATATTGGAAGCCCTAATGCAGGCTTGAGTTTAGGTCTGACCCATAGTACCAGCCCAAGAATTCATGTTATAGCCCCCATGAGCCAATCCTTATGCCGAGGTTCTGATTCACTTGCACAATAAGATTGAGCCTAAATTTGGTAAAAACTTGAGAGATATTTGAGAAAAGGTTATGAATGACAAATAAGGGACTAAGAGACCAAATTGGGTTTCTAATCTAGCATTTCTTATCTTACTTGATGGGTGTATGGTAATCATGATGAAGCAACATAAGGCTGCCTCTCCAGTGTCTTCGCTCTTAATTTCCTTATTTTAGGTTATTTTTGAGATGCTAGAGAAGTTGATGGTGATGTTTGGTTAGGCATGTTAAGATAAGCATCCTTCCCGCATAATCTCGGTGCTTTTATTAAGTTATTAAAATTTTATTTTGATCATCGGATTTTAATTCTTGGTTTGGCCTTGGATTGACTTGAATGAAAATGGTATTGATGGGTAGTTGTGAATAATATTTTAAACACGAATAAAGCAAATAGAATATCTAGATAAACCGAATCTGCTCAACTAAGACAGTGTTAGAGGGGCAAATCCTGTCCCTAAATACCTCGTCGTTCATCCGATTTCATTTTTCTAGGAGAGAACTGGCAAAGGTACTTTGGCTCCCAATCCTATCGGCGGTAACTTTAATATACAGCACACCCGATCTTCGGGCTTCTGATTTCTTCCTGAACCAGAAAACTTTACAACTTTACTCCAACACCTATCTCTGACCCTCATAGCTCTAAATAGGCTTTAGGCCGAATTATCCCCATGAATATTTTGCCAATCAGGCTGCAATCCAACCGACCTCCTGATCAAGATGCATAAGCCTATCTACCTTTGGTATATTGGGGACCCGACTCTCCCCCCGAGTTTCATAGAACCTCGATTACAAAAGGCTCTTGAACCTACCAAACTCAGGTATAAGGTCCTGACCCAGTCGGCTACCCCTATGAGAGCACACATCAAATGATCAAAGGAGGAACTTGTTGATACTCACTCTAAAATATCCCTCATAATAGATAAACTGTCAAGTCTCATCATCTAGAATAAATCTCAGTCATTAAAAAAGTATGGCCTTTCTCTAAGCCATATTTTCTAGAGCTATTAAGGCAAACGGTAGAAAGACATATATATGGCCTTTTTCTAAGCCATATTTCTAGAGCTATTAAGGCAAACGATAGAAAGACATATAAGACAAAACTCCTTATTAATAGAAGAAGGATATTCTAAGCAAAAAATGATGATTTTCACATGAAAATCCAGATATCAGCTTCAAAATCCCATGTTTTTCTGTCTATTAGTCGCCATGCCAAGTTATCGCTAAACTACCCCTACGGCTCAAGTATAAAAGTGGGTTCTCAGCAAACCCCCAGAAGTATGCATTCCCTCACCCACTTCATATATATATATTTTCATGTACTTGAACACTTATTACATCGGGTGGTCTGGAATACTGACTTGACCATCAGAGGGCCTTTGTCAGAACCTTCTTTAGCCATGGCTCTTTTTGCAGGTAGCACCATTTTCGTCCCCCCTCCAGCTCACTCTGACATTCGAGTAGATTTCAGCACCATCAAATAGAAGAAGGCCTCACCTTCACTTACTATTTGAAAAGTGACTTGTGCTATGTATCGCATGCCTCCAAAGGGCATGTCCATCTAGTGCTTCAATGCTGCCACTTCTCAATAGGAAAGCCAACAAGTGAAAACTCAATCCCAGGGATTTAGGTCGACCCCCTCCCATAGAAAATGAACACGACATCCTAGAAAGGCTCACTCAATAAGTGTATGAGTTAGCTACCATCATTCAAGCAATGCAATGCTCGACGATGCACGTAATGCCGATGGCTGCACCATAACTGAAAGCAGAATTAGCCATGTCATCACAAACCCTTGCACCTTTAGGAGCAGCACACCTAGAGCTACAACAACTCCCATTTTCTTCGAGCATCACACGGGGGGAATTTGTTCTTCCTATAGCCTAGAAGATCCTGGATAGACAAGAAGGTGTTTCCCTTCATCTCAATCAGATGAAGGATCCATCCCAGCTTGTTTACCTCTTCAACCCTCTACATCACACCCAGTTAGAAATGTTGAGGTGATCATAAGTTTCTAGAGATGGACCAATGTCTTGAAGCCCTACGGGGCTTAGCACCGTCTAGAAATGAGAACCTTGGTTTCACCATTGAGCTGCCTTTCAAAGCCTGCATTTTGTAAGAGCCACTATCGAAGCACTCAAAATTTCATAGCTAGAGATGCATGATGGGTCTACTGACCTAGTATACTACTTTTAGGGTTTCAAAATAATGATGCTCTTGCATAGAGCCACTAATGTAGTATTGTATCATACTTTTTTTTCGTCTCTTAAAAAATCGATGTGATATTAGTATTCTAGTCTAAAACCAAGTTCTATTCATTCATTTGATCAATTATGCTGGTCTTTCATTTCCCATTTTGCTAGTAGCTGGAAACCATAATGAAGTTCTAACTCCTTGATCCCTATTAAGCAAGGGGGAGAGTCTCTTAGAGCCTATGTCAACCGATTCAATGAAACGACCTTGGAGATATATAATCTCAACCAGTCAGTTACCATGACCACTATAAAAGTGCAGCCTTTAGCCATGTCCTTTTCTTTTTTCATTAGAGAAGAAGCCATTAGCAAATTTTTCTGAGATGCTTACTTGAGTAGAGAAGTATGTGCATGTTGAGGAAGTGTATGGTGCTCATGTTCTTCCCAATGTCTCATCCCCTTGGTCCTTGCTCCAGCTCCTATCTCGCCACATACCTAGGCATGAAAGGAGCAACTATTGGCCTTCAGTTCTTTCCCAAGAAAGACAAACTAGAGGAAAAGGCCAAGAAGCTTATCACCTCCTCGACATTGAAGGTCATCCCCCTATGTTCGGTGCCTTTAAAGTCTTGATCGATCGGATGGCATACCACCATGATAGTTCGATCAGTATACTCCCCTCAATGTCCCTTGTGCTTATGTCTTAATGCAGGTTTAGGAATAGTTGCCCAAAGCCTGAAAGATGTAGGTAAAGCCTGAAAGAAGGGACTAAAGTAAATATTACTTATATCAGCAGGATCATGGTCATGATATCAAAAAATGCAAACAACTTTAGGATAAAATTGAGAAGCTCATTTTCCATGGTAGGTTGAATAGGTTCCTCTAAGATCAAGGGGAGAGACGTGATGCTCCAATCCCGTGCCTGTTAGAGCCGCCGCCAAGGGTGGAAAAACCCATTAACCAACCCATTAGAGATGATGTGAATACTATCACCGGTGGACTAGGGAAAGAAGCCAGAGGTAGCGGCTATGAAGAGAGTCTTGATGAATTTATAACCTTCACTTGGATCGATGCCAGGGGTATCCAGTATCCCCATCATGACCCTACAGTTTTAACATTGAACATTGATGAGAATTTATAACCTTCACTTGGATCGATGCCAGGGGTATCCAGTATCCCCATCATGACCCTACAATTTTAACATTGAACATTGATGACTGTAGTATCTATCGTGTGCTTGTTGATAATAGAAGTTCAGTAGATGTCTTGTTTTATGATGCATTTTTAAAGATGAATATTGCTACTGAATGACTTAAAAGATAGATGCACCAATATTAAGGTTCTTGTACAAGTCGGTCCCTGTTGAGGATACTATCACTCTATCAATAGTAGTAGGGAAGGCCCCCCAATGTTTTCATGTGCATCTTACTTTTATGGTTGTGAAGATGCCCTTGGCCTATAATGTCATACTCGACCGACCAGGCTTGAATGCTCTACGAGTGATAGTGTCTACCTATTATTTGTTAATGAGGTTTTCCATGCTACGAGGAGTAGGAGAGGCACGAGAAAACCAGGACTTGGTAAGACAATATTAGTTGGTGGCATGATAGATAAAATGCACCAAGATACCGGATGGTCTCCCAGTGGAGGGGCTGGATACCAGGGATGAACTGACCGAAGAAAATATGAGGCCTATAGAGGACCTTATAGTTATCTCCCTACATGATGGAGGCCCTTGATATACTGTTCAAATTGGCTCGATGATAGACGAAGACACAAAATAGAGACTGATAGCCTTTCTATAAAAGAATATCGATGTCTTTACCTAGACACCCATAGATATGCCTAGGATTGACCTAGAAGTAATAATGCATCACTTGATGGTGAACTTGAAACATTGTCTTGTGAAATAAAAGACAAGGAGTTTTGTGCCAGAATGCCAGAAAGCCATAGCAGATGAGGTACAGAAGCTCATCTGTGCAGGGTTCATCAGGGAAGTTAACTATCTTAAGTGGCTAGCAAATGTAATATTGGTAAAAAAGGTCAATGAGAAGTGGTGAATGTGTGTGGACTTCATAGACCTCAATAAGGCCTGTCCAAAGGATAGCTACCCCCTTCTCTACATCAACCAATTAGTGGATGGATGGCTTGCCACGAACTCCTAACTTTTATGGATGCATTTTTGGAACATAATCAAATCCGGATGGTGCTTGAAGATAAGGAAAAAACTTCTTTTATTACCAACCAAGGCTTGTTTTGTTATAGGATAATGTCATTCGGTCTAAAAAATGCAGGGATGTCTTCCTAGTAACTGGTGAACAAGATCTTCAAAGACAACATCGGTTGTAAAATAGAAATCTATATTGACGATATGCTAGTCAAAAGCCGCATCTCGTAGAATCATGTAAAAGATCTTGAGAAAACTTTTACCATCTTGCATCGGTACTAGATGAAGTTGAACCTTGCCAAGTACACATTTGGAGTAACCTCCAGATAGTTCCTCGGATTTATGGTACTAACCGAGGGATCGAGGCCAACTTAGAGAAAATCTTGGTCTTGAGATAGATGACTGCACCAAATACTGTAAAGGAAGTCCAAAGGCTTACCAGGTGGATTGCCATCCTTAGCCTATTTGTTTCTAGATCAGCTGAATGATACTTTCCTGACTTCCAGATTTTAAAAAAGTTGAGTGATTTCGAATGGACCGAGGGATGCTAAAAGGTATTCAAAGAACTTAAAGCTTACCTCAGTACCCTGCCATTCTTTTGCAAGCCAAAGGAGGGTGAGGAGCTATATTTATATTTGGCAGTCTCTCCTTCTTCTATTTGCTCTATGCTTGTTTGAGAAGAAGACCGGATACTAAAGCCGGTGTATTATGTTAGCTAGGCTTTACAAAATGTTGAAAGTAGATATATCTAGATAGAAAAGCTCATCTTCGTTCTTGTGACTTAGGCCAGAAAGCTTCGACTGTATTTTCAAGCCCAACGGTCATGGTTCTCACTAACCAACCCCTCCGAATGATTTTACATTGACTTGACATTTTAGGTAGGATGGCTAAATGGGCTCTTAAACTCTTCAAATTTGATTTGACATTTCAATAAAGACCTTCTGTTAAGGCACAGGTACTGGCAGACTTTCTAACTAAATATACCATTCCTGAAGAAGAACCAGAATAAGGAAATCAATGCCCGAAGATCTTGAGCAACAATGGATGATGGAGCCTCCAACATTAATGGTTCTAAAGTGGGACTTGTGCTTATTAGTCTAGAAGGGCGAGATGTCTAGTATGCCCTCCATTTCAAGTTTTTCTCTACTAACAACGAAGTTAAATGCTAGGCCTTGATTGCCACCTCGCCATTGCCAAAAAGATGGGGATACAACACCTCAAAGCTCACAGCAACTCTCAGCTTATAGTAGGTCACATCTTGAATGAGTATGAAGCTCGAGAGTAGAACATAAAGTAGTACATTCAAAAGGTCAAGAACTTGACTTTGGCTTTTTGTAGCTTTAACATTCAGCAAAATCCTAAAGAAGAGAATATTTGGATCGACACCTTATCCAAACTTGCCATATTTGTGTCCAATGACCTATGTGCACAGGTCTTCTTTGAAGTTCTAGAAGAGCTTAGTATTAACAAGCAAATGTCGGTACTCTAAATAGATGTTGAACCTTGCTGGATGGATCTACTCATCTGATATGAGCCTCCTTATAGATAGGGAGGAGGCTCAAAAGATACAGAATCGAGCCTCCATATTTTTTCTCCACGAAAAAAAGCTCTATAAGAGGGGATTCTCTTAGCCTCTGTTAAGGTACGTACAACCCTTCAAGGCAAAGTATGCCCTTCAAGAGGTTCATGAAGGGATCTACGATGTCACTTGGGAGACAGGACTCTATTTCTCAAGATTTTGAGATAGGGATACTATTGGCCTACCATGAAACAAGATGCGAAGGATATGATTTGAAAATGCGACCAATATCGGTGCCACTCTAATGTATATCAGCTACCAACTACTCTGCTTATATTTATAAGCGCACCGTGGCCTTTCACTTAGTAGGGCATAAACATCTTGGGACCTTTTCCTCTAGCCACAAGAAGATGAAAGTTTTTACTTGTGGTAATCGATTATTTTACCAAATGGATATAAGCTGAACCACTTGCTAAAATTACTGAAGCTAGAGTAAAAGACTTAATTTGGAAGTCCATTATTTGTTGCTTTGGATTATCCTGGACCATTATCATAGATAATGGTCAGTAATTTAGTAGTTTTAAACTTGCTAAATTCTATTAGGATCTGGGCATCATCCAATGTTTCATTTCTATCAACCACACCCAAGCTAACGGGGAAGTCAAAGTTGCTAATTGCATTCTCCTATAAGGATTGAAGATGTATTTGGATCGGGCAAAAGGATGGTGGGTTGATGAATTATATCATGTCCTTTGGACTTACCAAATTATACAAAGGACCCCAACAAGTGAGACATCTTTTAATCTCGCCTTTGGTACTGAAGCTGTCATCCCTTTGGAGCTCGGGCTCTCATCTCCATGGATAAAGAATTTTGAAGAAAGTAGCAACCCAGAATAACTTTGGAAAAACCTGAACTTGATAAAAGAGGCACGTGAGCACGCAGCCATAAGGATGGTTGCATACCAAAGGAGAGTCACCCGTTATCATGATGCCCGAGTCCGAGATAAGTTTTTCAAGGTAGGGATTTGATTTTGAGGTGGGCCAAAGTATCCCAGCCGACTCACCAAGGAAAGCTTTCTCCAACTAGGAGGGGCCATATTAAGTGAAGGAAATCATTCATCCCAGTACTTATCATTTGATGCAATTAGATGGTACACCCCTGCCCTAACCATGAAATTCGAAAAACTTACAGGTGTACTATCAATAGTGCAAATCTTTACTCCTGAGAGTGCTATAAAAATTATGTTTTTCTTTCAACAAGATACCTAGGAGGCTAAACTAGCCACCAAATTGAAAACCTCGAAGGAGAAGTTGTGTCCTAGAATTTGCTAGATTAAAGGTGAATCTCCAAAAAAAAGAGGAAAACAACTATAAGTCTGGAACTCAACTGGCAATGAGCACATGGCATTATGCATGAGATACATGAAGAACAAATTTTCATCAAAAAGTTTTAAGATGCATACATTTTCATTTTTTTGACTAAATTACACTCTTTTGAAGGTTCTCTTTGAAACATAGGTGGGGCATAGAAAATTATCAAGAGAGCTTCACCATGGTAGAGAGGTACACAATATAGACGAGTGGAACTAAGAGATAGAACACCTGGACCCTTATCGCATCGTGTTAAGGCAATGTGAAAACCTCCTCTATTCTATTGGCAGACGAGGAAGAAGGAGCCTACATGGACCAAAGGCTCCACTTGTTACAAGAAGAAAAAGAAAAAGAACATCCAGGAGAACCTTAGCTGCCCATCACTGATGGCCTAGGTTCTCTTAATGTGTTCTTGGCCTTTCCTTCATTCCCAATACCCATTAACACTGGGTGCTGAAAGGAATTGGAGAAGGAGACTCACCATAAGAGACCCTCCCCTAGTCTCATACCCTTGCTAGTGAGGGTAGTAGCATTGCAGTTGGGTCATCAACCTTGTCCATTACCTCCCATACTAAGGTGAACATCTCTTGCAATGTCACTAATCTTGCTCAGGCACTTTTCTTTGGCTACATCTAAAAGAAAATTATACATTTTCAATACTAACATTAGTAACCAAGGGTGTCACTAGAAAAAAATCAATAGAACCCTTCTGTCAAGATCAAGAAAAGCCAGTAGTGGTAATGAGAGGATAACATCTCAGACTTCCAATTTATAGGGAGATCATATGAAACTGGTTGGCTAGGTGACTGACCGACAATTGATAAGGCTCTCTTTCTACCATTAAAAATTCCTAGGAAAGAAAGATAGTATGGTGGATTTTCAGGATGAAACTTTGCTCCTTTCACCCTAAAATGGGCACCAAATTCAGCGGGATTCTTGGCCAAGCGACACCATAAGCATACTCCTGGCTTGAGAAAAAATCAATATTCCCAGGATTTGATATTACTTGTAAGCTGCACCTCCTATCCTTAAAAATGCAGGATCCCATCCATAAAGGTTAGAGTACCAATAGTGGGATATCCCAAAAGTCTTTGGTAGGGCTGGCATTTTAAAGCCTTTGGCTTGATGCTCAACTTTCGAAAGTCATTGGCTGAGATAAAAGAGATTAATGCCAAAAGCCTTTGATTGGGCCAGCATTGGAATGCTTTTGGAATGATGCTCAACTTTCAAAAGTCCTTGACTAGGATAAAAGAGATTCAATGCCTAAAAGCCTTTGACTGGGTTAGTGTCAAAAAGTCTTTGACCGGCCAGCATTAGAAAGCCTTCAGCCTGATGCTCAACTTTTAAAAATTCTTGACCAAGATAAAACAAATTTAATGCCTAAAAGCCTTTGGTCGGGCCAGTGTCAGAAAGTCTTTGGCCTGAAACTCAACTCTCGAAAGTTCTTGGTTGGGGCAAAAGAGATTCAATGCCCGAAGGTCCTCAGCCAGGCCAGTGTTGGCAAATTCTTGGAAACTAGTGGTCAAATCCTATATGGGGTCCTAAAAAGCTTGCAACCAAATGTTCAACATTATAAAGCCTCCCTTGCTAAAGAGTTGCATCGATACCACTAGATCAGAAACTGAACAATAATAGAACCTAGCATTTTTGACTCCCTAGACAATTCTAATCCGAATCATTCTAAACTTAGTGAGAAAGGTCCGGTCTGATAATCGTTCAACATTGGGTGATCTTTTCTAACAATAGCTACTTATGCCACAATCCAAATCACTGCTTAAGTATAAAGCTAATGATATATTTAGTTGCATGATGATAATAGTTATGGATTTTAATCGATGGTTAATGAGTTTTTAATTTCACAATATTAAATATGGTATTAGAAAATATTCGCAAACGAACATGCTGAATTACAACATAGTCAAAAGAAAGAAAACCGAAACTATTTCATTAATAATATTGACGAAGAACCCCGAAGACTTTATAAAGTGGCAGCTTTTATAGGACTGGCTGGTGATAAAATAAAAATAAAAATACACATAAAATATAACAATGGAAGTTCAGGGGGATGGCATGCTGACACTTCATTTGGTTCCAGCCGCTCCCATTCCCGAAGCCGGCACACCTTTGATCAGGGAATCCTCATCCGGCTCCTCCTCATCCAAGAAATCCAGGTTGAGGTATGGGTGGCATCTTAGAATCCTCATTCGGGTATTGTCCATGCCTTTGGCAAAAGCTGGCTAGGTGAAAAGCATCTTCTCATGGTGTCAATTTTCAGAAACCTTGTAAACTTCCATCGCCTTTTGCATCACCTCCTCTCTCTACACTTTAATATTAGAGATTTCTTGTTGTGCAGCCTCAAGAGCCTCTATTTTCCAAGAGAGCTCCTCCTTCAACCAACCTTTCTTAGCCTCATGATGTTTGAGACTAGCTTCGACCATCTTCTAACCGACTTTTGTCTCTTTCAGGTGCACTACCAAATCCTCCTTCTTCTTTCTTCGACTGACCAATGGTCTCTTAAATCATAGTGATTGTTGCCACCCTTACCGTCATGGCCTGTAGCTCGGATGTGGCACCGGATGTCAGCCTCATTTCTCAGAATCCAGCAGTTCCTGGTCTTGCAAAATAGAGTCAGAGACTCGGGCCGGGGATCCCAGTGGGGGTACTCCGATGATCAAGTAAGCAGACGGTACAAAGGAACAGATCCCCAAAGCAAATCCCTCCTCGGTCACCATGCTTGGAGGAGAGTTTTTTATAAAAGATAGAGTATGAGGGGTAGAAGAGGAGTAAGGCTCGAGCCATGATGGCAGTGTCTATCGGGACTCTCTCAGGAAGTTTTTCATGGCAGCCTCTGTGCCCTCTCGCTGCTTATATCTCCTTCTCCTCCTTTTCCTTGCTCTCCTTCCTCTCGCCCATTGGGTGCTCTGTTTAGACCACAGGTTATCCCCACTTTTTACCTCAATTTTCCCTCTCCTGGGGGTGCTCAACGGTTAACGGCATCCGTTGGCTGTGCTCCCAGGTCATCTTCCCTTATAGTAGGGAGTTATGTTGCGATCCTTGTTTTTCCGGTGGGTTATCATGGCAAGAAAAATTTAGCAGGACCTCGATCCGGGGGTAGCCATCCTCAGGTCTAAGGTTCTTGATGCGGTTGTCTTCTTTTGGGTGGTACAGATGGTTGGTTGTAGGATATGACACCTCGATCGGGGCACTCCTCCCTAATTGGTGCAAATGATGATAGGCATACCTCGCAAGCTTTGGGGAATCATACTGGACATGCTGGGTTCGATGGCAGACTTGGTGCTGACACCTTCATCTTTTTCATGATGCTTGCGAGGAGCGAGCTCGACTTCGATCGAGGTGGGACCCTGGGGGAGCCACTCGGTGAAGGAGCTGAGATGCAAGCTCGACTTCAATCGAGGTGAGCTCGACTTCGATCGAGGTGGGCTCGACCCTGGGGAGCCACCCAACGAAGGAGTGGATGGAGCTCGACTTCGGTTGAGGTGGGCTGAACCCTTGGAGAGCTACCTGGCGAAGGAGCTGAGATGGCTCGACTTCGGTCAAGGTGGGCTCAACCCTTGGAGAGCCAACTGGCAAAGGAGCGAAGGGAGCTCGACTGCGATTGAGGTGGGCTCAACCCTTGGGGAGCCACCTGGTAAAGGAGCTGAGATGGCTCGACTTCAGCCGAGGTAGGCTCAACCCTTAGGGAGCCACTTGGCAAAGGAGCGGAGGGACCTCGACTTTCGGTCGAGGTGGGCTCAACCCTTGGGGAGCCACCTGGCAAAGGAGCTGAGATGGCTTGACTTCGGCTGAGGTGGGCTCAACCCTTGGGGAGCCACTTGGCAAAGGAGCTGAGATGGCTCGACTTTGGTCAAGGTGGGCTCAACCCTTGGAGAGCCACCTTGCGAAAGAGCTGAGATGCCAAGCTCGACTTCGACCGAGGTGGGCTCAACCCTTGGGGAGCCACCTGGTGAAGGAGCTGAGATGCCGAACTCAACCTCGACTGAGGTGGGCTCGACTTTGGGGTAGCCACCTAGCGGGGGAGCTCGAAAAGAGATCCGACTTGGCGACATCTACTCGCTTAGCTGCCAGCTGGATCCGAGGTGTACTCCATGCCAATGGTCTTGCCATATCATTTGCCCCCCACTTCCAAGTCCTATCGAAGCATCGCGGGATGAAGAGAGTAAATACATAGCTAACATGGAAAGACGAAGATCTAGTGCCATTATTGCCACAATCATCGCTACTTCATAGATCGTGCCTTGAGGTCCAATGCACAGGTGCCACGTCCGCGAGTCCGAGGAAACATAATTACTGGTGCCGGACCCGAGATGATTTTCAGCGCATCGAAGCATCATCGCTGATCGTCCCCTATACGTGGTGCTTATCTGATGGCGAAGATGTAAGAAGGATGTACGGCCACTATCCATTAGTTTTGAAAGGAGAGAAGACTTTCCACAAACTCGCTCTTTTGAACTTCTCGTGCTTGATGACGGTTCAGGATATCTTCCTCCTTGGCTATCCTCTCTCTTCGAGATAAACAGGTCAGTCCCTGCATCCTTCCTTTTTCTCAAGCAGGCTGAAACCTTCTTTTAGGTCTCCCATCCCCCTCATCTTTGTTCCTTCTTCCTTGAATGGCTCCTTCAGGTCGAACCCTCCGATCCTCCAGCAATCTCAATGAAGCAGGCCCTTCTCGATTGAGGACTCCGTCCTCCGATGAGGAGGACGAAGTTCCTCTTGTGGTCCGGAGGAGCCTACGTTCCACTGGGATCGTTATAGGAAGTCCTAGGGTTCTTCTTTCTTCCTCTGTTCTTGTTGTCGCTCCTCCGACGCCAATGGCTTCGACTGGTCCTTTCAGCATTGCTTCGACGATGACTGAAGAGGACCTTTCTCTGATCTAGCATCCCAGATTCTATCCGGCTCTCACTCTCGAGGCCAGGGGAATGGGCCGTCTCGAGTGGTCCAGGTCGAATTGCCATCTACGAAGAGTTCCTCGTTGGGGGCCTTCATCTTTCTCTTCACCCTTTTTTCCTTTCCTTCATCAGCAACTTCCACCTTGTCCCGGCCCAGTTGGCCTCCAATGCCATCAGGGTTGTTGCAGCCTTCATCATTTTTTATTACTTTCATGGGTTCGTTGCTCGTTTTTCCTTGTTCAGGGCTCTCTTCATCCTGAAATGCCACCCCACCAATGACGGGTGTTGGTTTCTTTCACCCTAGCCTAAGTGCCTCAGGTTCGACCTCCCCACTTTTATCAAGGGATGGAAGAATCGATACTTTTTTGCCTCAGTCGAGGGTGTTGACTGGGTCCGGAGTGATCCGAACTGGTCCCCGAACTACAACTCCCAAGTAGAGTCTCCCAATCGGGAGGTCTTTACTCAGCTGATTAGTGACGTGCTCCCCTCTCTCGATGTTTTGCTGTTGGAGCAGAACTTGTTTGAGACCGGGGTCAGCTCGAACCGAGAACTTGGTGAGTCTTTACTAGATATATCCCTTCTTCTCTTTTTGCTTTTTGACTTGGGGCTGACTCTCTTTCTTTCTTTCTTGTAGGAATGAAGTACTTGGCCGAGCATTTGATGGAGTCCGCTCATAAAAGGAGCTCTTCAGTCGAGCCCAGGGAGACTCCATCGAAGAGGGCCCGGGAGGAGCTGGGCCAGGGGTCTGGGCCCACTCTATCTTCAGAGGTGAGGGTGGCCGATCCAGCTCTTAGGCCTCTACAGTAGTGAGCACCCTCCCCGGAAGTCATCGAGGTTGAGGAGGGGAGAGGAGACGAGCGGCCTGCTATGCCATCTTTGCCACCGACCATGGCGGTAAGTCCTACACTAGCGACCGGGGTCCCTCCATGGGCCGTGCCACCAAGCATCGAGGCGGCCTCAGCACCGTCACCCTCCGAACCCCGGCACATGCCGATGGGGGTCCCGATGAATGTCTTGGTCATCCAAGACCCTGCCCTGGCAGAAAGGATGAAGGAATATGCTATTCAGCCCTGGGATTGCAGCGTGAGGAGAGGCAAGGACTACACAGTGGCCATACTCAGCATAATTCCCCAGTTCTACTCGGTGAGTGTCTTGCTTCTTTAATATTCCAGTTGGGTCACTAGGACTAACCTTTTCTTCAGTGTTGATCGGGATCGATGCACTCCTACTCCGAGACTTCTGCACCAACTGGGCGAAGAGGGAGGCCTAGAAGGATAAGCAACTGGGCTCCCTCATAGCCGACTTGAAGACTCTAATGGAGAAGGGGTTGGAGATGAGGGAGACTAACAAGTCCCTTCAACATGACCTGTCCAGGGCCGAGGGGCGTGTCAGGGAACTCGAAGCATCCCTGGTCGAGGAGAAGGCCCGAATGAAGCACCGCGTAGAGGAGTCCGCGACGGAGGTGTCCCGCCTGGAGGGGTGATCCCGAACCCTCGAGGTCTGAGTGGATGAAGTTATTGCCGAGTTGGCGACGATCGACGAGAAGGCAAGGGGGCAATAGCATTGATGGAGGCTGCTAAGAAGGAAGCCTCCGAGGGTGTGCCCAAGTTTTGGGCCGCGCAGGAGTACGATGACAAGGTCCACAAGGCAGCCATGGACTCCTTCATAAAGGAATTCGAAGCCTGCCGGGAGAAGGTGGCGTCGGCCCTCCCGGAGATCAACTTGGAGGGCATCGTCATTAGCGATGTGGGGGAGCACTCGAAAGAGGCGGGGACCCCATCAGGGGCAACAGAGGCAATGACCGCCGAGCAGTCGACCAAGCGGACGGCCATGCCGGCGGAGGTCCAAGGGGATACCGATGCACCGGTGCACCAACCTAGGAAGGAGCCGGCAATGCAGTGACCTTCCAGGGCCCTTCACTCCTTTAACTTTTGTACTCAAGATAGGGTTTTTGACTTTCTTTTTGGGACCTCCCGTCCTGTCAGGGGTCCTTTCAAGTTGTAAACCCTTTATGCAATGAAGTCTCTTTTTTCATGTCCTCATGCCCTGCATTTTTGTCTTCTATTTCTTTTGTGCTTCATGTGTCTTCCTGCAGTTTCATGAACTCAAGTCTTGTCTAGGTCCAACCATCCGGGGGATCCAAATTTCAGTCCTCTATAAAAGGCCTCAGTCATAGCAGATGACTTAGAAAGGATCTGGAAGTCCTCGAAGGGGTCATCTTTGCTAAACTTGGGCACCTATTGGAGGACTTTGGGCACCTGCTCGGGGTCAGTGGCTTGTTTGAGGGGTCTTCCATCCATACCGAGACTCAGGGTGCAACTTCAGTGGGGAGCTTGACCTTAGTGATGAATTTAGCCTCTGCTCTTGGCTCGAAGGTAGGGCTTCGAAAGCTCCCTAGTTCGAGGGGCCGAATTGTGAGTCCAAGCGATAGATGGCAGGATTCATGGGATTTTCTGGTCGATGTCTCAAGACTGTGAGCAGGGTAATAGGTGTGGGACTTCTGGAGTTTATCATCTTGAGGTGTCGGGCTTTGAAAGTTTTTGATCTTGAGGTGTCAGGCTTCATAAGTTTCCGTGCTTGAGGTGACGGGCATCGTAAGTTTCCAAGCTTAAGGTACCGGGCTTCAGGAGTTTTCGGTCTTGCGTTTGTCCCCTACCTGGCATGCTAATCTATTATCGTCCTTACCGTCATGGCCTGTAGCTTGGATGTGGCACCGGACGTCAGCCTCATTTCTTGGAATCTAGTGGTTCTTGATCTTGTAAAATAGAGTTAGAGACCCAGGCTGGGGATCCTGACAGGGACAATCTGACGATCAAGTCAGCGGACAATAAAGAGGAATAGATCCTCCAAGGCAGATCCCTCTTCGGTCACCATACTTAGAGAAGAGTTTTTTGTAAAGGATAGAGTAAGAGGGGTAGGAGAGGAGTAAGGCTTGAGCCATGATAGCTGTGTCCATCGGGACTCTCTCAGGGAGTTTTTCATGGTAGCCTCCATGCCCTCTCGCCGCTTGTATCTCCTTTTTCTTGCTCCCCTTACTCTCGCTCGTTGGGTGCTCTTTTTAGACCACTGGTTCTTCCCGCTTCTTGCCTCGATTTTCTCCCTTCTAGGGGTGATCGAAGGTCAACGACATCCGTTGTCCATGCTCTCGAGGTCATTTTTTCTTATAGTAGGGAGTTATGTTGCGAGCCTTATTTTTCCAGTGGATTATCATGGCTGGAGAAATTTAGCAGGACCTCGATCCAGGGGTAGCCACCCTCAGGTCTGAGGTTCCTGACACAGCCTTCTTCTTTCGGGTGGTACAGATGGTCGGTTGTAGAATCCGGTGCCTCGATCGGGGCACTCCTCCCTAACTGGTGCAAATGATGGTAGGCGCACCTCGCAAGCTTTAGGATGCCGTACTGGACGTGCCAGCTTCGATGGCGGACTTGGTGCTGATGCCTTCATATTTTTCATGATGCTTCTGAGGAGCGAGCTCGACTTCGACCGAGGTGGGATCCTAGGAGAGCCACCCGGCGAAGGAGCTGAGATGGCAAGCTCGACTTCAGTCGAGGTGGGCTTGACCCTGGAGGAGCCGCCCAATGAAGGAGCTGAGATGGTGAGTTCGACTTCGATCGAGGTGGGCTCGACCCTTGGGGAGCCACCTGGCGAAAGAGCTGAGATGGCTTAACTTCGGCCGAGGTGGGCTCAACCCTTGGGGAGCCACCTGGCGAAGGAGCTGAGATGACTCGATTTCGACCGAGGTGGGCTCAACACTTGGGGAGCCACCTGGCAAAGAAGCTGAGATGGCTCAACTTTGGTAGAGATGGGCTCAACCCTTGGGGAGCCACCTAGCGAAGGAGTAGAGGGAGCTCGACTTCGACCGAGGTGGGCTCAACCCTTGGGGAGCCACCTGGCGATGAGCTGAGATGGCTCGACTTCGACTGAGGTGGGCTCAACCCTTGAAAAATCATTTGGTGAAGTAGTTGAGATGCGGAGCTTGACTTCGACTGAGATGGGCTTAATCCTTGGGGAGCCACCTGATGAAAGAGCTGAGATGCCGAGCTCGATCTCGGCCGAGGTGGGCTCGACTTTGGGGGAGCCACCTAGCGGGGGAGATCGGAAAGAGATCCGACATGGTAATGTCTACCCGCTTCACTGCCAGCTGGATCCGAGGTGTACTCCATGCCAGCAGTCTTGCCATATCAGTAATCTCCAATGAAATAGAAAATATGCAAAGTGACAAGTTTAGTAACAAATCATTGAATGATTAAACTCAAATCTAAAAGAAGGAAAACTAACCTTCAGGGCAATCCAAACCACATCTTTATGGTGTTGATGATTTCCTTCTTTCACAACATGGTCCGTATTAATGGAACGAATGAATTCTTCAAACAGGCCTCTAGCAACCTCCCAATTATTGAAGGCATAAACTTTGAACCCTGGAGCTTGATCATCCGGGATTCCTTTGGAGGTAACCATTGGAGGGGCGGAGGAAGAGCCCTTTCCCCTGGTCAATCAAGGGCACTTGACCATAGCCAGAGGGAGGATCTCTGAAGCATTGGATGGGTTGGAGGTGACCATGGCCTGAGTCCCTGAAGGTTCCCCGATGGCAAGAGCTACTTCGGCCTTCCTTTTCTTCAGGGTCACCTTTCTTAGCTCACAGGCAATCGAAGGATCCATGTCTAAAATTAAAAAAAAGAGAGTGTTTAGAAAAGAAAAAAAATGCAAGGACTGAAACTAAATAACGAAAGGAATGGATCAGGATTCTTCTTACCTTTCAGCTAAACCTAGTTGAACCCTATTTTAAAAAGGATTGCCTCGAATAGCAAAACTTTCAAGCTAAAAACTTGAAAGCACTAAAGAACACTAATCCATCTCTCCTCCTCTTTGGACAAAAAGGCAGGATAGATCGATTACTGAGACTAGATGCCCCACTATGAAAAATTCCAGCAATCAATATCTGAGTGTCTTACAAAGAAAAACTACTCCTTCTAGTAGTGTATGGAGGGAGTGTCCCGAATCAAAGAATGTTGCCCTTTACGGCGATAGGCAAACCACCATCCATGATACTGGTGGTGTTTGTTGAAGAAGAAAAAAGCTCTAAAGCTAGATCAAGGACGAATCTTGGCTAAAGTATAAACTACCAATAAAGCAAAAATAAATTGAAGAGTATTCAGTACGACTATATAAGGGAGAAGACCTATGGTCCTAAAGAATTCAATAAAAAAGGAGACTAGAGGTAGCTTTAGTTCAGCCAGAAAAAAAATTCTATATAGGGTCAACCAGTCTGGAGGAGGGTTGCATGCTTGATCAATATCAAGCGAGACTTTCAGCTTAAAGTCTGAGATGATTTGGAACTTCTTATAAATTCTCTCCAAATCCGACTCCCAAATCATGGACTAGAAAAGTTTGGAGAGAAAGCTTCCTTTGGGGTCCCCTAGAACTTCTTCTTCAGGATCCCCTGCAGCTCTTTTGCAAGGAGTGTAGAGGATCCTTCTTCAAGATCCATGGGTCCCTACAACAAAGCCATAATAGACGGTACTTCATCAGCTGATGTAAACCCCGCCCCTTCGATGAAAATCCTAGAATTGGTGGATTTATGATCTGAAGATCATGAACCCTGTCTTAAAGATCCACTCAAAATCCAACATCCTAAGATCAAGCAAAAATACTACAATTAGGAAAAATTACTCTAAAAATAAATACAAAGAACTTTTAAGAGCCTAAAATCAAGAACATATAACAAGGACCACTGGAACTAAAACAAAAACTATCCTAAAAGAAGTGGAGAAGCCCTTAACAAACTTAAACGGGAGCTCGAAAAGCTTGGACTAGGAAGAAATGAAGGCAACAATGGTGAACACCGATGGGACTCATCGAAAATGGCTAATGGGCATAGAGAGGGAGACTTGATGAGAAAGAGAATGGGAGGAAAAAGAAAAATTTTTAAAAGCAAGAGGTAAATTGAGTGCCAAGGATTCCCCCACTTATAAAAATGCTTTCAATGGCCTAGATTCAGTTAAAATAAAACTGATATATTGGATGGCCGACAAATGGCACTTGGGGATAGGCTAAATCATGTGCCCATGGATCATTGGCATTGAAGTGCCTTGAATGCATTTCATTGCCTCATCACCTTCCATGCGGGAAATTTATAATCCTCCTTACGTGCCGCATCATCTTAGGCCATCATGATATCATCAATGCTCTTCGTTCTCTACATAATTCATGATAGGATGTCTTTTTGAAGGCTATACCCCATCAAGAAAATCCAGAAATTAACAAGACTTGACAGTGGAATGCCCATGGTCATTCCACTATCCCTCAAAAAATAAAATTGCCGAAAGAGAACCGCCAAGATTGGAAATACCTGAAGTGAAATAAGATGTTCTCAAAAAATACCAAACCATGGCCCTTAGAAAAAGTTTACATTTCGTTTATTTCAAATGCATCTTACAAGTTAAGAATAATAAAGTAAAAGTTATAATTTCAGCCTCCACATTGCTACTCCCGATTAGTCCGATTAGCACGATGAGACTGTATGGTCTCCACTATGATAGGAGTCTGAAGTAGACACGCCCCTACCTCAAGTAGGATTTGGATTGCTAGGGTCCTGCAGTCCTTAAAACTGGCTTTATATGATTTGCTTTCGGCATGTCAAAGGCGAGTTTCAGCAGCTCCCATGCATGTCTCAGCCTTAGGATCTCATTACCATAATTAGCCACCCTATCTCTCAGACCATCAATAGTGATCTTGGTCATCTTTAACTGGTACTGTAGGGACAAGTTTTCCTCCATGTCCATGGTTCGACGATTTTGAATCCATTGAAAGGCAATCACATTCATGTTCTTCTCCTTTTCCAACTCTTGTCGAAGCAACTGAACCTCGGTCATGGCTTCATCCCTTGCCCACTTGGCTTGATGAATCTTGTTATCCTATCTTGGAGAGCCATTGTCCTATACTTGACCCCAAGCAAGGCAAAGTTTCTTCCACAACCATTCATTTTGACTCTGAGTCAAATTGAGCTCCTCTCAAAACCTTGGATTTGGCTATTTGCTTTGGCTTTTAGATCTTTGACCACCTCTTCATGATTTTTCTTCAATTTGATGATCTTTGCCTCGGCATTTGAGATTGCCCGGGCCTCACCTATACATGCGGCCCCCAACATCTGATGCATTGAACCAAGATGACTGCCCCCTTCCCCCAACTTTACTATTGAATGAATGATATTCTTTAAAAGTCCATCCATGTATTTCTTTTGTTCTCTAAATTCTCTCTCTGTTTCAGTGGCATGAGTCTCAGCCTCGCCAAGCTCTCTCTCGGCATCAGTGACCTTCCCTTCCATCGTGATGGCCCTTGCTTTGGCAGTTTCGACCGATGTCATGAAGAAGTATAAATGATGAGATAGTTGTAGCACTGCATTAATAGGAATGAAAAAAAATCAATCAATCAAACAACGATGGTTCAGGAAACGAACCTCCTGCATATCTAAAAGATCGCCTTGAAGGTTGTGACCCATGCTCTTCAAACATGATCTTGCAAAGCCGATAGTTACTTGCCATCTGAAGGAAGGATCGGACTCACTCTTTAGCGAATAATGGAGTCCTAGAAGTATCAGAGAAATCAAGATTGCTCCCCAAGGCCTCAGACCTAGGAACACCAATGGGGGGCTGAATCTTTATTGCCCGAGGCATCGCCCCCGTGGTGCTTCAATATAGCTCTCCATAAATTCCAAACACACACAAATCCATGTAATATTTGAAATGACCAAAAAAATCACCAGAAATTGCCTCCTTATGCCGAAAATTGCCACACTGTGAGTGTAGGGTCACCTCGGCTCAAATGTCCATGATTGCGGACCATTTCTAAAAAACTCTTTTATAAAGGGACCAACTATGGTAACTCTTCATGTTTCTCAAGGATATCATAAATACCATGCACAAAAGCTTTCTGACAAGCTTACTCTTTGAGAACTCGGAAATCAATGAAGCCATCAAGATCCCCAAGGCATGGTGCTAGAACTACTCCTTAGCTCGAATACTCAACATTCGAACTAAGAAGTGGGGGGCTAATGATATGGAGAAAAATCTTGTATCTAGGATCCCAAAGGTTTTAGGACCGATGACAATCTAATCGGGCCTGATTCAGGATAAACAAAAGCCATATCCGACTATTTTGGATCTCGTATATGAGTCTATGATATTTCGAGCATGATCTGCCTAATCGAGGCAGTGTCAAAGGGGCAAACCCTATCCCTAAATCCCTCGTCGGTCAGTCGGTTCTATTCCCTTAGGAGGAGAGAACCAGGAAATGCACTTTGGCTACCAATTCTAGTGGCGATAACTTTAATATACGGCACACCTGATCTTTGGGCTTTTAGTTCCTTTCCGAACCAAATATCTTTACAACTTTACTCCAACACCTATTTATTGCCCTCTTAGCTCTTAGTAGGCTTAGATCAAACTATCTTAATGAACATTAGACCAACCAGGTTGTTGTCCAACCGATCCCCTGATAAAGATATATGCATTTATCTAACTTCGATATATTAGAGACCTGACTCCCTTGAACCCCATGTTCTATAGAACCTTGGCTATAAAAGACACTCGAACATACTAAACTCAGGTATAAGGCCCTGACCCAGTCAGCTACTCCTATGAGAGCGCCCATCAAATGATCGAAGGAGGAACCTATCGATGCTCACTTTAAAATACTCCCCGTAACAGACAAACTATCAAGTCCTATTATCTAGAACAAATCTTAATCGTTACAAAAGCGTGGTTTTTCTTTAAGCCATATTTCTTGGAGCTATTAAGGCAAATAACGAGAAGACACATAAGACAAAACTCCTTATCGATGGAAGGAAGATATTTCATGTAGAAAAGGATGATTTTCATCCAGAAATACAGATGTCGGCTCCAAAATCCCATCATTTTTTGTAAATCAATTGCCATGCCAAGTTATTTCAAAACTAGCCCTAGAGCTCGAGTATAAAAGAGGGTTCTCAGTGAATCCCCGAGGTATGCATTCTCTCACCCACTCCACATATATTCTCATGCACCTACACCCTTATTATACCGGGTGGTCTGGAATATTGACTTGACCATTGAAGGGCCTTCACCAGACCCTTTTTCAACCAAGGCTCCTTTTGTACTGCCATCTTCTCCTCCTTCAAGCTCATTCTAGTATTCGAGCGGATTTCAGCACCGTCATATTCTAATGAGCATATGTTTGCTATGATTAATTAAAAAGAACCTGGATACTTTTACAAGGTCAATACAACCAAGTAATGCTTTTTTTATTAGCTTTTTTAAAATCAGGTCAAAGGTCAAAGAAGAAGAAGAAAATGAAGAATATCCGAACATCTACTAGCTATATATCCATGATATTCTGTTAGAATTTGCTTGGACAACAAGCTTGCTTGCTAAACTAAAAGAAAAGGTTTCAAAACTCCATAAATTTGCGCGATCTATCCCAAAATATTTCAGTTCCATTGTAGTCTCACAATGCATTTGGAGTTTGTAATTGAATAATCTTTTAAGTGATGCAATGGCATCCACTAGATGCATACGCAAGAGATCTTCAAGCACAGAATTTTTTAGCTTCTGGATGATTTAAACATTCAAAATCATGATTGATGGTACCTATTTTTATTTAATCATGATCTCCATGCAGGCCTTGTTCATTTCCATAACTTGGTGAAATTGAACCTAAGATTACTTCAAGTTGGATGTTCTGCATGGGCCAGCAGCTACGGCATAGAGTTCAAATGGTAATAATTAATTTGTGGATAACTGCAAGAAATGGCTGTTTTACAAGCAAAGTTGAGAACAGAGGAACTCGAAGCAATTTTGGAAGACCTTCAATTCAAAAGCATAATGGACAGTACCGTTGGTGATGACCTACATGGCCCATCAGCAGAAGCACCGAGTGCAAATGGTAGCAATCATGAATGAGTTCGATGATTAAATTATGTGCAAAATTAAAATCTCATTAACATGCACATGAAATATATTTTTTTTATATAAAACTCTTAATCTGAAAAGATGCAAACTTGTGAATTGGAGTCATGAAGCATCTTCAAGAATTTGGGTTCGGGCCCAGGTGATTATTATATGTTTGGATCTCCCTCCTCCTCTTCTTTCTCTTTTAATTTCCTTTTGCTTGCATAGGTCAAGTATTTTTATAAATGCTGCTTATTTAATTGGGCATTGAACCAGGGGTGACTCCAGAATGAAGCAAGAACTTTGAGGCAAATCCAACCTTTTAGAGAGTGTTTCAAATTGTGGTTGCTCTCAGTGAATTTGTGATGCTACCTTCAACTTAGCTTAAACACAAACAACCCTGCGATTTGTCTCACCCATTGCCTGTATCCAATGCTGTTTTTGATGTACTCTGCTACTTGGAATTGGAACCGGTCACTCTCCAAGGCAAGCATCACCTTCTTCAGAACAGAACAATTCCAGTCAACTCGGTGGACCGGTCAACACCCTTCCGTCCGACCCACGTTCCCTCACATGCCACCTTTCTCATTCGCTGCATGCCTAAAGATTATATACAAAGAAAAGGCTCGCTTTCCTTTGCTAGCATGTGAGCCGAGTACACCTAGTTGGAGCTCTCATTGCAACAGCTAAAGCTACTTCGGATACCTCCCCACAAAACCCCCTCCCCCTCTCATACCACCACACCACGCCGCTGGCATTGCTCCCTTGGATTCCACCTCACAGTTTTCTTCCATCACCGGAGAGAGAGAGAGAGAGAGAGGAGAAAAAGCAACACTAGATGACACAGTTGCACAGTAACAAGAAAGAAAAGAGACGTATAAAAGATAGAAGAGTTGAAGGAATCATGAATCCCATTGATCTAACTAAATCCTGCAGTGATTTATAAATTTATAACAATCAGAAACGGTAAACGGAAGGAAGAATATTATTACAAGTCAGTGAGTGAGCAGAGCCATCCCGGCGGCCTCTGCTGCTATCTTCCAATGGATCAGCTTCAAGACTTAAAATTGTCTCTCTGAACCATGAGAGCTGCTAGCATGATGATAAAGATGAGAGATTGGTGTGTTGCACATACACCGGTCGCTGTCTCTAAATTGTCAGCTTCATTTTGAGGCTGGAAAGATGGTTAAATATTTCATTCCAGCCTCCAGTCGATGCATCCACAAATCCGAAACCTCCATGCCAATGAGAAAGACACCTATCCATCCGAGTCTAATTGAACAGCAATGATCAATAAGCAATGCAACAATGTATGATGATGATGATGATGATGATGATGACGAAGAACAGATCATGGCAAAGGTAAAGATGGTTAGCGAAGCAAGCGATGCATCCCGATCGCTTGTTCGATCAATGAGCTGATGAATCGGTTATCCTCTTCGAAATCAGAGAGGAATGGGGAGTACAAGGAAATCCCAAATCTTCCTTGTTCTCTTCATATGACCAAATATATGATTCCTCCTTTTTCTTTTCTTTTTTTTTTCCTTTTCTATCAATGCGACAGTGTTAGTAATTTGGATGCAAGAATGCATGAATCCTAATATCAGATGCAAGAATTAAGATGATGGCTTCTGCACCGAGGTGTTTGCGGGAGGCTGCTGCAAAGAACTGGAACCAGCAGTTGCCGTGGCAGTCACCCCTGTTGAATCAAACCAGCACTGTTACTGACTTCAGTGCCACCATTAGAGAGAAACCATGGGATGTTATTTAGGCCTCGGGTGACAGACGTTACCGGTGGTCGGCACGATAGAGGGAGCCATGGAGAGAATCCCAGCCCTGTATTGCTGTGGCAAGTAAGGATATTGCAGCATCTGTGGATAATGCAGCCCGTATGCACCGTGTGCCTGGATATCCTGTGAAAATTGGGCATAGTAGGGGTAGAAGTTTTGGAAAACCCCCGGCCCGGCGGTCGCATAGTATGGAGGAAACTGGTGGTGCTGCCCTCCACTCCCACCATATAAACTGTAGTAGCTCTGCATCAACAACGCCATCAAAATTAATTAACCACATTGCCATGAATATTCTAGTTTTGTTCAGGTTCTTCTCAGAATACTAACCATTGGATACATGCTTTGATCTTGTGAGTATCCTCCAGGGTATCTAATTATAGAAAAAGAGAACGATGAACCGAGGAAGAAGGATTAATTTCATGAGGAAAAGAGCTTTGAGTTTAATAAGAAAAGGCTACGTTTCTTTACCCATAAACAGAGTAAGGGTAGGCATATTGGGCAGGCTGATGGAAGTAAGAGGAGGTGGCAGCTGCTGATCCATGATATGTAGAAGAAGAAGCAATGCTGGGTCCGGTAGTCAGAGGTCTAAACCTCCCTGCCATCCCTGCACTTGGAACAAAAACCATTAGCCTTCATTTGAATTGGCAAGACATGTTGATGTATAGATGGAGCGAGACTGCCAAGATAAACCGTGTCGTGGTGTCGGGGGCCGGGTCCGGTGAGAAGCGCCGAGAGATGCCAGGTTGCAATTAGCTCGCCTTCCGTCGATCACCGGCGACGGATCCTGGCATGCTCTCATTGCTGAATCAGGATCCTTAAAAGTCACCTGACACAAAAGATCGTAGAGGATCAGAAGAAGAAGGAGAAGAAGAGAAGAAGAGTGCATGGTAGTGGTAGAGGTTTTATTTTTTTGCTAGCAATGCATACGAAGCCGTAGCCCTTGGAACGGCCGGTGTTCTTATCGGTGATGACGACGGCCTCGAGGATCTCGCCAAACTGCTCGAAGTAGCGGCGCATGGTGTCGCGCTGTGTCTCCCAGGCGAGTCCTCCCACGAAAATCTTGGTGTAGGTGGTGTCGCTGCCACCGGCATTGCCGCTGCCGCCACCCATCTGGAACTGCCGTGGCTGCGCCGCCATCGCAACAAGACACCAACAAAGACAAGAGAGAGAATATAGGAGGAATGGCTCGCAGATTATATGTCCCTCTCTCTCTATTCTCATATAGCAGAAAAGATTTCCGGGCTTCCCTTTGGATTCTCAGATAGTGATAGCAGTGGCACTGAAATCATTACAGGGGCCAGAGAGGAATGGAGGAAGGAACAGGGAAAAGAAGGCGAGGGAGGCTGAGAGAGAAAGGGAGGGAGGTGGAGAGAGAAAGGGAGAGGAAGGCAGGGAAAATAGTATATATGTGGGGAGGGAGCAGGGAGGGAAAGGAGGGGGAGGTGGTGGCGCCCACGACAAGAAGGACCGGTCGATGTCCGATGGAAGAGCCGTTCCTTTACATATAATAAGGGAGAGGTTTTTAGGCAAAGGAAAGGGGAGGCAGCCTTTGGTCCGCTTCGCTGGCTTCAACCTTCACATTTATAAGCCACGTTAACGCGCGCACGATATTATATGCGGAACAAAACTTTACTATGGGACGGAACTCCTGCTAACGGAGTCCATCTGACTCCTAAATTAAAAAGATTTTTTTTTTTTTTTACATTAAAAAAAATCCTATCCATTCCATGGTTCTCCTTGAAAAGCTGTCCATCCGTCTTCATCCCTCAGCCACAGATTCCTCTTCCTCTCCGAGATTTTTTTTTTTCTTTTCTTTTTTTCCCTCGAGTATACATATTATTGATCGGTACCGTATCTTAAAAATTATATATTAATTTATTTATAAATATATATTAAATTATTAAATGATTGATTTATAAAATATTTATTATATAAGTATCGATTGTATATTGATAAATACTGTATGCTGGACGTTATGTATTGGTTTATGTGAAATTATGTATAAAATCACTGGATAACTAATTTACTAGATATACCATCTAAATATGTACTATTGCTATTAATTCGTGGTTGCTGTTAGAATCCGTCGAAGATATGGTACTCATAAGCTATACTTATAAAAAAAAAATTTTACTGAAGATTGATCCAACATGAACCCTCCAGTACTTGGATACTAAAGATTATATCACATAAAGCTGTCAAGAGATCATTCTATACTGTGTGGAATGTTTGCTCCTTCTGAATTCGACGTTTGTCTTTTGTGCAGAACTGTCGATACTTTTAATTGTGATGTTGACCACTGCATAGAATTGATCATATTTTTTAATCGTGAAGATTTGCCATTGATCATAGGATATGATGTGGCCTGTTGATCATGTAATCAGATGCACCAAAATAAGTATCGATCGAACCATCTTTCTGGTTGTCCAAGAGAGTACTGTTTGAAAGTTTGAAAGTTCTTGTTCATTGCTAGATACAAGGATCCAGGACCGTCCAAAGTTTTTTTTATCGAAGCCGAGAGATTCAAGATGCGACTCTATTCCGTCTAAAAGATGGCAGGACCTGGTTGCCGGGAATAAGATTCAGCCTCCAGAGATTTGAGATGCCGGAGGGAGGAGTTGGCTCACAAATCATGTACAATTTATTAATGAACATAATATTTTGATTTACCTGGTATATATAAGGTTATTGAATGATTTATCTGCCAATTATATATCATATATCCATAAATTGTATATCGACGGAGGGAGGAGGAGAAATAAAACCAGAAATTTGGATGAAAAGGGGATGAATAATCTCACGGGAAAAAGATTTATGATGGACTGCATGAATATGCTTTATTTTTTTGTTTTGTTTTGTTTTTTTTTTTTTTTGAATCATAGGATTGGCGAACTTTATTCGCAGCAGGACTCCGTTAGCATATCAGAAGATTTTTGTTCGTATATATGGGTGGGGGATGGTGAGTTGGAATGCATGCCTTAGAGTCTCTTTGCTCCATCTTTCAGCATCATCACCCTCGTGGATGGATGGACCCTTCACTACTAACCCCTGTCCTCGTAGCTCAAAAAGGGCAGCTGCAGGAAGAAATTAGCCCACGGCCATCGGGCTCCCATTCCAAAATTAGAGAGAGAGAGAGAGAGAGAGAGAGAGAGAGAGAGAGAGAGAGAGAGAGAGAGAGAGAGGGAGATTAAAATGGGACTGACTTAGATTATGCGAATAAAAATTGTGTTGAAGCTTGGATCTTTTCTCCCATCTCTTTCCTTGTCACTGTTGTCGTGATTTATAAATAGTAAAAAATGAACGGAGTGGTACTGATTTCCGGGAGAAGCGGCGATTCTTATGGCTTAGATTGTTAGGGAAAAAAAAGAAGCAAAACAGTGGTTTTTTCTTTGGCAAGCATAACAGTAGATAAAAGTAAATTGTATTGGTTCCAGTATCTCGTGGAATATAAATTAGAAAAGAGGCCCTGGAACTGAATCATGACTGTCGCTAGTATCCAGCGGCTTAGACTGTCGATTCTTGGTCAAAGCTCTCTCTCTCTCGTTCCCCATAAAATAAACCATTATCTTATTGTTGTGACTCGGCGTCGACGCCGTGGACGGCAACTTAGCTCAGGGCTTGGCTCGCACTTTTCCCAAGAAAACGGACCGTTTTGTCCTCACGTTGGTCATTCTCCTACGCCCGTTGGAACGGTACGGAAAGCATGATCACAAATATAAGCAGACTATATATATATATATATATATATATATATATATGCATACGTACATGTATGCATGTGTGTATGTATAGTTTGGTAAAATATTGAGGGGGTTTTAGAAACTTTTATATGTTATGCTAAACTTTCTACGACTGAAATTCCTATATATATAATGTATTGCCTTTATTTTGGTTAGTAATATATGTATAATGTATTGCCTTTCATGGGCTTCGTTGCATAGGTTTCATAGGTACATTATTTATTGTGCAAGTTTGGACAAGTATGATATATACCAAAGATAGCCATGTCGGGCTTTCCTGGATCAAACATTTAAAACAAAGAGCACAACTCGTTCATAAATAAAAATGAATTCTAAATAGTGACTTTGCCTTTATTTTTGTTAATTAGTAGTACAAGGAATTGCCTTTCATAGGCATCATTGCATAGGTTTCGTAGGTACATTAATTATTTATAGCGTAAGCTTGTACAAATATGATACCAAAGATATATATATATATATATGGGCCTTTCCTGGATCAAACATTTAAAACAATGAACATGGTTTTCTCGTAATTAAAAACAAATTCTAAAGTAGTAATTCTCCAAATGTTCTAGCTTATTATTGTGATTTGTGCTCGGTGTATGTAATTAGCACAAATCTTTATGCTTTTTTAAAAAAATACTTTAGGTCTGATGTAGGTAAAGAACAAGGAAATATTTTTATGGAGTCCAAGGATTATTGAATGCGCGAAGCATAACAAATTTACTTGAAATAAAACCTATCATTAACACACATGATTTGAAGCTTGAGTATCCCATGTTAGTCTTTATCATTTTTTAAAGCACTTTCAAGCAATATTCATATATAATCTATTGCAAATTAACATGATCAATAATTATATATCCATTGGTGGAAAGTAAATAGTTTCCAGAAGCATGGACAAATAAAAAGACTCCCTGCTACATCTTGACAGCTTCCAAATCAACATCAATGTCCACCTTGCACTGGTCAAATCATGCTTTCCTAAATTAGAAACCAAACGAATGAGGATGCAAAAGGCTTAGAACTACATAGTTCATGCTTTACTAACCTCTCTACTCTTTTGCATGCATGTTTCATCATTCTTCATAAGACCTCTCTCTCTCTCTCTCTTTGAATCTTCTTCCATGCCTAGCCTCATATATCTTATGTCAGGATATGTATATATATTTAACAACATGCACCACATACTCACACACACACATAGAGAGAGAGATAGAGAGAGAGGGAGAGAGAGAGAGACCAGTTCTATGGAGCCAGCTTTTGGAATGTCCAGAAGAAAAGCAGGCAGGGGGTGAAATGCGGAATCCGTCGTACTATCCACATGAAGGCTGCACAACCAGCCAGTATCGTCAGAGCCCTCCACATGCTCTCCCTTCTTTCCCTTCTACCACTGTTAGTACTACTCATCCACTGAAACACACACACAAACTCCCACCCTAACATACATTTATAATTTATATAATCTCATTATCCAGTACTTGAAATGGTCCGTAGAAGATGCCTTTAAAACAGGTAGAGAAATTTTAACCCTATCTATATATATATATATATATATATTTGTATATATTTATATGGCGTGTAACATCAACAACCACCCACCTCCAACCATCAACTACTAACATCATAAGGCTGGCTTCAAACGCTTTCCCTTGTCTACGTTTGTGAGATGCTCTTCAGAACCAGCCCATTTTGTTCTCCCCACCACAGCTGTTGCTGTTATTATTACCGTCTTCCAGTATCGTCTCTGATGCTTCGCCTTGTGTGCCCCTCCCTCTCCTTGAGGTGGGCTACTGGATTTATTGAGCTTGTAGAAGGGATGGGTCGCGGGTGGTCGAGAAGGTGAAAGGTGGTCATACGATTTGTTAGGCCTACCGGGGGTACCCGGCAGCGAGCGTACAGAAGCAATACTCCAGTCTCGTGGGCTGCATGTGACCTGCGCCGGTGCTCTGACACCGCCAGCTATCCCGCATGGCTAAGTCGACCCCATCGTTTTAAAATTACGTTTTTTTTTTTTTTTTTTTTAAGGGCGTTGGTGCAAAAGATAATTAAAATTACACTCCTGAATACGTATACCAGCATCTAAAATATGAAGACCAGCTCAAATGAACTGGTGGTTGAGGTGGAAAGAAAATCTGGTCTTATTGGACATTCCGGAGTATCTGGTCTACCGCTTGATAGACTTGACGTGATATATATTGTTAAAAAAAAATTTAAAATAAATTTTTATTAATTATAAATTAATTTTGATTTTAATTTTATTTTAAAATATTAGTGTAGTTATTATCTGAATAAATAATTAAAAAATCTATAAATTTTATAATCATATTATTATTTAGACCTAATTATCTTGATTATATGATGTAGCAAATACATATTAATAGATTTTGTAATGGATTAATCCATTAATGTTATTAACCGGACTAGGTTCCATCTCATTTCTATATATATTCGTATAAGTTTTATTTCATATTTTTAAAAGAACATCTATCCATCAAGGAGAGGGCATAAAAAGGAGAGGGAGAAAAAGACTTGTACCTACAGATTTTGTTTCTTTTTATAGATTATTATAAAATTTTTCAAAAAATCAAAATAAATTTGATTTAATTTTTTATTTTATATTCTATTCTTTTATATATATATATATATCCCCTTATCAGAAGATGCCATGCAATGATGGCGATGAACATTTTTGCTACCATGGTTAGAATTAATCCAAAAATATAGTACAGTTGTTTGTTGAATCACCTTTTAGCCAAACATATTACTTACGATATTATTTTTTTTTTCTTTTTTTGATAAACAAAAGGGAAGGGGGATAAATCTCGTCGTAGATATCTTTCACTGGAGCTCCCTCCCCGCTAAATCATGTTTGATACGGGTCGCATTTTTGCTTGCCCTTCCCATCATAAATGAGTACGTCTGATCCCACTAAATCGATGGAGTAGTGCGCTCTCCTCCCATCCCGATCACGTGCTCCAGGACGTATCTTGAATTTAATCGAATCATCCACAGAAACCATATCTCGAACCTGTGATCAATGAATGAAAGATTTAAATCTCTACTAATCAGACTATCATCTTGGCAGTTACTTAACATATTATTGGATAGTCGTTGCAGGACCCGACGACCAAGCTGTAAACAACTTTGCGAAAGGAAATGAAGAGCTAGTTACCTCCTGACCATAAGCACTTAACATTTTTCCAGGCCGATCGCTGATCAGAAATCCACCTACTGCAGAAGGCCCACAAACAGAATCATCAAAATTTATTTTTAGCATACCAAAATGAGGAGACAACCATGAGACATAAGTTATCAAAAAAAAAAAAAAAAACACCCTAGTTCTTTAACTGTGCACCATTATATGCATCAGTAACAAAAATTCCTTGGATATTTATAGAACATAAAATCATTTTTACCACTTGCTGTAGTGTTGTGGGAGAAGATAGAAAGATTCTAGGATTTCTTACCTTCAATAGAGCGCAGGCAACTATAGATCTTTTCTCTTTCTCTACCGGTTCCAAAACAAACTAATTACGGTCGTTAAAAGGTTCTTCAACGGCCACTGTATTATTATATACGAAATAATGATCATTATTCATCCCCTATTATTTGATTATAATGGCTGTTAAATAACAAGAATAACAATTAGTATTTACCATTTACAACGCTCACTAAATATTTTTTTTAAATAAATGTGTAATTGCTGAAGAATGTTTTTTATTAAATTAATTGTCAAATATTTTTCAATTTGAACAATAATGATCTTGAAATAATGGCATTAGTCATTTCTCTTATAACTATAATTATTTTAAATTTAAAGAATTTTAATATGATTTTTGCTGTTCTGTTTGAGACTATCTGATATGCCTGGAGGTAGTTACTAAGTCGGATGGCTTTGGATTTCTCTCCATCGAGTGCAGACATTCCAGAACCTGCAAAATGAAGAAGACATGGAAATCTGGCCATAATGAAATGATTCTCATGGTAGATCCTTTGATGTCTAAGTCAACCTTCTGTAGAAGCAAATAAAAAAGATGCCGTCGCTAATCCCCATTTTTAACCACAAAAAAATGACCAAAATAATTTTCTGTCGATGAAAACTTGATCGACGATAAATGCCATCACTAAAAATTTTAATTTTTTATTTCCTAAAATTTGTATTAGTGATATATTTTATTTATTAGCGATTGCAGATTTCGTTGCTAAAAATTTTGATTTTATTTACAAAGGAATTAGCAATGATAATTTGCCATCATTAATAGTGATATAAAAAATTATTTTAGCGACCACTATTAGTGACAGTAATGTTTGCCATCACTAATAGCGGCCCCACTTCATCCCAAGGAGCTAGAGTCAAGAAAAAAAAATTCCTTTCTCCTGGTCTTCCCTTCTCGCCATCTCCCCCTCCCCCACCGGCACCCCCTCCCCCACTAGCATCCCTGCATCACCATCTCGGCATTCCCCTACCGGATCCATCTGATCCACCAAAAAAAAAATTTCCCCTCCCTCGCTAGCTCCCGATCTCTTGCACCGTATCTACCATCCCCCGTCCGTAAGGTCCATCTTATATTGTAAGTATTAGTGATGATGGCAGCGATGACTTTAAAGCTATCATTAAAAATTATTTTTTATATTAATTAAATTTAATCAGATAATTAATTAATTAATTAATTAGATATTTATTTATTTATTTAGATATTAATTAATTAATTAGGTGTGCACGGATGCATGTCCTATATGCATGAGATTTGGATCTTGGCATGCAGAGTACAAGCTAGGGTCCTAAGCTACTTTGCTGCCAAGGTATGATGATGGACACTCATCTTCGAATGAAAGATATCGAGAATGGTCGGTGCTCTAGCTATGTCGCTGCTACTGTCATCGTCCAAATGATGGAGTTGGAGAGAATGTCTCATCATTTTGCTCCTCCTCAAATGGGATCCGATCTTTAGTAAAAAAGTCCTAATGGCATCGTTGAGATAATCGATGATGCCATGATAGTCTGTCAGCTTCTTTAACATTGTCTTTGATCCATTGACTTTTCTCCTCCATCTACTTTTGGGCAGGTGTGCGCCTCTCATTGCACCAATCTCATATAAAGGGGGTCTGTGCTTGCACTCCATGTTGAGAGAGCCTTAAGATGGAGGCAGATGTCTTTTTTCCTGGTCAACCTCAACCCTCCTTGTTATGCCATCTTGCATCTCAGGGCATCCGGAAAGTCTTTCCAAGTTGTACATGGGATCTTGCCATTGATGGTGAGGCATAGAGTTTTGGAGTTATTTCCTAACATCTTAGAACTATTGTTTAGTCATGATCCTCCTGTATTATCATGTTTTAATATATATGAACAATTATTATTGATAAATTTATATTTTATAATTATGTGTTAATTTAACTAATTAATTAGATATTTATTTTTACAAAATTTGTATTGCATAGGATCATAGATCAATCTTTTAATTAATGTACACATTTTTTAGTATCCATACATTTATATATTTTTGTACAAGTAAGAGAATTATGTATATTGGCCAATTGATTATTCATTTTGGATAGTTTAGAAATTAAAATTAATTTTATAGATAATTATAATAATCAAAGATATGTTGAGAGTTCGTGAGAAATTTTAGATGATATTTTTTTTTAGTTCTCTTCACACATCTTTAGTCATGTGGGGAGAGATAAGGGACAATATGGCCAAAATTTCTTTTGACCCTTATTGTGTATATTTGATTACTATAATTAATCTATAGAATTAATACAATTTCTGATGAATGAGATAGAGGACCTAACTTTATCTATTAATTGGTGATATGATGCATTTATTATGTAAGTTATTTTAAATGATAAAATAATTAGTTAGTAATTGTCTTGTATTTGTATATATAAAACCCATAGATGGTGTGCCATGGACCAATGTTTGATGGATCATTAACTAGTGACGGGGTGAATTTTGCTAAATATAAAGAGGGTGTCAAGTACTTCTGTGATTATGCTTTAGAAATGCGGTACTCTTAGTTCAAAGATAGGCTCGCTCGTTATCCTTATAATAGATGTGTCAATAGAGAAATACTTGATAAGGATATAATAATTATCTATTTATATATGAATGGATTTATGCTGAACCATAAGTATTGGTACCTTCATGGAAAGAAGTGGAAGATAATTACAAAGGTTAAAAGTCAGTAGGATATGGACATGATAGAATGGTAGGTATGGTTATGGATACGACTGGTCCTAAATTTGACTAGAATATAAAGGATGATCCAAAAGCTGTCAAAGTTATTGAAATTGAAGATCGAGTTTAATATGATGGTCAATTATTATGATAGGATGGTAGCAATAATAAAGAAAATCCTATTAAAGGATGGGAAGCTTATTAGGAGATTCTTTACTTCAAAGAAAATGGTGAAAGTATTGGCATGGGATATGAGAAGATAAATACGTACCATAACTATTGCATGCTTTTCTAAAGGAGAACCAACTGAAGAGCTCATGTAATGTATATAGCAAAAGTTGATTTAAGCTGAGCAAAAGGATAGAAATTAGAAGGACATACCATGTAAGGTTTTTCGATACCTTCTCCTCACTCGTATACTTTGGAGGCTCTATTTGTCTAAGAGTACTATTGGGCAGATGAGATGGTGCAAAAAAGGGATTCACAAGCATACTGATATTATGAGTCATCCGTCAAATAGTGAGGCATGGAAGAAATTTAATGCTTGCCATACTTTATTTGCTCAAGAATCATGTAATATCCAACTGGGTCTATCTATAGATCGGTTTACACCATTCAGTCATGCAGTGGCCTCGTATTCATGTTGGCCAGTTTTATTACTCCATACAATCTGTTGCTTGGGATATAAATGAAAGAATATAATATCTTTCTTATATTAGTCATTCATAGACCATGACACCCTTGTTGATAAGCTAAGATTTTTATGGTCTAATGGCACACGGACTTTTGATGTATCGAGGAAGTAGAATTTTATAATAAGTGCTGCATTGATGTGGACCACTAGCGATTTTTCTACTTATGAGATGTTGTCAGGATAGAGTACTCAAAGGAATCTAGCATGCCCCTATTACATGGAGAATATAAAATCATTTTAGCTTGAGCATTGTTGTAAGCCATTCTAGTTTGATTCTCATCATCAATTTCTTCCCGGGCATCATCCCTTTTAAAAGCAACGGGACAGTTTCAAGAGAAATACAATAAAAAAGGACCATACAACCCGTGCCTTAGTAGTATTTAAGTGTTTTAGAGGTTATCCCAACTTAACGAAGTCTAGTTTGGCATACTATTTAGCAAGCAAAAACCTTGAGATTTCGGTAGAACTCATAATTGGTTGAAGTGTAGCATCTTTGAGGAGCTGTCATATTGGTCCACCTATTTGATCCATCATAATCTTAATGTCATGCACATTAAGAAAAATGTATTTGATAATATGTTCTACACTATTATAAATATAAAGGACAAGATGAAGGATAACCTCAAGGCTCAAGCAGATATGAAGAATATATGCAAGCATCCTTTATTAAAGCTAGTTAAGGTATTACCTAGAAAATTTCTGAAGCTAAAAGCATCTTATACCTTAACGAGCGAGCGATTGAATGATGTAGATAAATGATGTAAAAATCTTAAATTTCTAGATGGTTATGTAAGTAATCTAACTCGATATGTCAATATCAAAAATTACAGGTTTTATAGACTAAAGAGCCATAACTGCCATATCTTTATATAATGATTACTATCATTGGCTTGGTGTGATCTCCTTCCTAACCTCACATGGAGTTCTTTGACCAAGCTTAGTCTTTATTCAAAGATATTCGTGCTACTGAACTATCAGTCGATTACATCTCCAGTCTTGAGGTTAGCAATGTAGAGACCATTTATAAGTTGAAGAAGATATTTTCTCCTAGCTTCTTTAGCTCTATGGAGCACTTCGTGATTCATCTAGTATATGAAGCTAAGGTAGGGGGATCAATGTAGTACAGGTGGATGTGTCCTTTTGAAAGAAATATGCACAATCTCAAGAAGAAAGTAAAAAACAAGGTCAGAGTCGAAGGTTCTATTATGGAGGCTTACATAATAGAAGAAATTTCAAATTTTTACTAACAATACTGTAATCCCAGTGTGCAGACAAGGCTGACTCAAGTGGGCTGAAATGATGATGGTGGTGCTGAGGAATTAGAGTGGGAGATCTCAATAATTTTTTATCTTGCTTATGAATTTGGGTAGGAGGTTTGTCAGGTTTTAACTGATACTGAATTTCGACATGTGGAGATATATTTTTGCTATACTATGAGGAGGTTGACCCATATTTTAACTATCTATCACAATCATAACTCTTCAATCACTTACTACCATATACTTGTCTTGTGCATATTTAGGTAATATGATGGGATGCTGAGTCAGATAATTCGAGAATAAGTGGGCAAGAACTTTCTACACGGTGCTCGTGACTCTATTTTTAAATAGCTAAGACCATTAGGTTACAGGACAACAAAATATGTGATATGTTATAATGACTGCAATGTAAATGATTTTAAATTTTACACTCAGCGATATAAATATCATGAGAGCATAATGAATAATGGTTGTGTATAAAGGGCAGCTGTTAGGAGAGATGGAAGTGACTACTATGGAATCCTCAAAGAAGTGATCAAGTTGACATATATTAAAGATAATAGTATCATTCTATTTAAGTGTCAATGGGTTGATAATGATAATAGTATGAATGTTGATCCACGGCATGAGTTTATTGACATCAAACAAAGATCAAAAGCATATGTCAATGAGCCATTTATGCTAGCTCAACAAACTGCTCAAGTATATTACACTCCTTTTCGATCAAGGAAGAGAGGAAAGAAAGATTGGTGGGCTGTATGTAAGATTAAGTTTTGAGCTGATCATTATATGCTCGAAGAAGAAGAAGAGCCCCACTTACTAGAATACTTTTAAGAGGATGAAACATTAGGTATTCATTAGTTTTTTATATATGCAGAACTAGATGCTCCAAGAATTCTTCTTCATGATGACCAACATGAGGAGGTAGATCATACCGAGTTTATTATAAAGGGCAATCTTATCCTACAAGGGAAAGAAGAGGAAGAAGATGGAGAAATGGTAGAGAAAAAAAATGAAGAAATGGAAGAAGAGAAAGAACAAGAAATGGAAGAAGAGAAAAAATTGAAAGAAGAATTTGAAGGATATCATACATCTGAAGAGGCCAACAACTAGTGCTAAGTATGTAATCTTTGAATTATTTTAAATTCTTATTTTGCATCATTTTAAATCTTACATTGCCATCCATAATTAAATTAATCTATTTATTTTTATTTTTAGAGATTATACATTATGTCTTCTAAAGGTTGGAGCCGTGCTAGTTGAGAAAAAAGCTCTAGAGGACAAAGCTCTTGAGGAGAGAGCGATCATACTGCCATCTTGCTTAGTTTTGCACCATTTATACCATGCGATAAACTTTAAAACTTTAGATATTCTTTTTTATATTATTTTATACTTTATTATCTAATATAACATTCCTTATATTAGATATTTTACAATCAGGTTTGGAGGACGTGGAATCACTAATGACCCCATAGTTACATGCAGCAGTAACCAGCTCTCAGACTCAACATCGTGGTCAAGGACCCACTCGGCTCATGGTACCTCGTACTTGACCAAATGATAAAGAGCTCATTCACATTTAGAGCCACTGTAAGTACTACATCTTTAATTAATATGTCTAAAAGTTAGTTATTTTAGAGTTAATGCTTATTATTAAATTTTAATTTTATGACACATTCAAAGAGCTTGAAGTATCTTGGGTGGTTACTGGGATCATTCACTGATTGATGCTAGGGTCAGTGAATGAGTTCTCCAGTTGACCATTAGGGGCTCGTGATGCAGCTTAGAAGATGATCTTGGTAAGTCACATATATAATTTTTAAATTCATGAAATGTTTATATTTTATTTATTTAATATAAGCTTGCTTCTACTTGCAGGAGTACTATCGATTCAAGACTCCTAAGGATGAGGAGGCTGGCCGTTCGACCTTTGAGGAGGTGGCCACTCGTAGGCTTCGGGATAGGTTGTATAGTCTCAAGCATTTCATCATAGAGTACTCCAGTTTTGAGTCACCATTGGACTAAAGTCTTTCAAGGATCACTGGATGCGGACGGACTATGGGAGGCCCTCTACAACTAGTAGAGCACTAAGGAGTACTTCGATAGGTGGCAAAGGGCACAACAGAACCGGATCACCCAATAGGATATGATCAAATATACTGATGGCTCTATTGTCACATATATGATGGCAAATTGATTGGTAAAAGTTCTATGCTTATATTAATCTCATATTGAATTTATCATTTATATATTTTAATTAACTTATTTTAATTATTTATTTATTATAGATATGGTAGCTGGGTCGTGCACCAGGATAGCTGCAATTATGGGAGGCCAAATACCAGTCCAGAAGGATTGGTGATTTTAGATATGAGATTTCAACGTATCGCAATAACAACTTCAAACATAGTTATTGGATTATATACATATTGATATTATTAATTGGACTAATCAGTTGGTAAACTGTATAGGCTGATTATGTAGAGTACATCGTATCATGGCACAATGAGGACCCATGCTCTCAACCCCTCTGTGACCTCGAGGGATGGCTCAAGATCACTAAAGGGGTGAGTAGAAGTTGGGTCATAAGATTTGAGCATAGCTTCGACCTTTCGGCAGCTCAGTACTGGTCTTTGGCATCCTCCTATGAGGCCTCAATGACCTAGACGTGGGATGATGCACATGTTAAGGATGTCATCTATGATACGATCATAGAGATTCTCCATTATACTTAGTGCTAGTACAATTTCAGTTTTCATATCTTTATTTCAGTCAGAGTCATCATAATGGGAACATTAACTCTATTGAATACAAATATACTAATTGCTAAATAATCAATAGAAAAACATATACAATATATCTCAAAAAATCTTTACAAGCATTATTTTAATGAGAGTCCTTGGTCCAATACAACAAAACTTTCTTTAGAAAAAAAAAGACCCATATAAGGAATCTCTCTTCAATATATAATGCTACTTAATCCCTTCTTAAAAACTCACAGAAGGACCTAGTAAATCTCAATGAACAGGCCACTTTGGTGGTCACCATCTATCAAAAATTACTATCCTTCCAAAGAGAGATCATCAAATTATGACCTCTAAGATGGTATAAAATATCAGTCAAGCTCATATATAATGCAACATACTTGAGGTACAAACAATAAATCAATAAAGGCTTTGAATATAATAAGCCATTTTCAACAAATATACCATGTGTATCATCGTATAAAACTCTCCTATAGGCAGAGAATGAGATATATATTTGAGCTCCAAAAATGAGGTCAATACAATTTTTGAAAAATATCTCTATTTGGGTAAACAAATTCCTTATACCCAAAATGTTTCCTTTTTAAAGAAAACAAAGGTTAACACAATGATGATACAAGGCATTCAAAAAATCTATCCCATTTGAGCTGGTAAATTTTCTAAACTTAATATACCTCTACCTTTGATATTTTGATCCAGTCAAAAACTCAATAATAACATGACTGTATAATCAAAGATGACAGGAATGCCAAATACTAGTCAATGGCTATATATCATAAATGATATATACAAGAGTCTAAAGCAATATCACATATTTTCCTTTGGGCAGAACATGTAATATGCATAAGTACTCTTCACACGAAGTCACAAACAAATGAAATACCCTAACAGTCACGAACCTATCCCCTTTGGACAGACAAGCCCATGAAAGTTAGAGCACCATTGTAACACAATGCCCCATGCTATATTTCCAGATTAAAACATACAACAACCCCCTTTAGGTAGGTGATTGTATGCAATAACCAGAAACCCTCTCATAATAAAAAATTCAGTGGACTGATACAAACAAACCACTTTGATGATAAATATTTATACCAACCCATAAATTATTCATACAAGAAAGATAAATATCCAATAAATACAAAATGACATACTTTAACGATATGTATGCCATAAAAGATCAGTCTAAAATGGGATACTGTACAACATGCACCCCACCGATCATATTATTACATAATAATGCATTCTAAATGAAACATCTATCAATACACTTACTATACAACTATAAAATACCTTTGGACAAGAATTATAGTATATAATAAGTGTCACAATCAATTATAGTCAATTTTGGATCAATTATTATAGAGACATCAATATGCAATTAGTCCTCATTAACTCAACTATTCAAAATTCATAGAGTATTCCAAACCCTTTGAGGCTACAGAAAAACATACTCGAACTATATGATAGTGAGTAGAATTATACATAAATAATTTTAAATTATTTAAATAATTTATCAAAATATTCTTTAAATTATTACGAAATCAACGGTCCAAAAAAAAGCTCAAATCAAATATAAAAATAAGCAAGTTACAGTAATTTTTATTAAAAGTAATAGTAAAGGACCAAACCGTAAATTTTAAAAATTTATTTAGACTCATATTTAATTTATAGGGGCTTAAGCTTAAAAAACTTCTTAATCCCAAAGCTAAAATAGACCCAATGACATTGGATCCAGCCAACTCATTAATTTGGGCTCAACACAATTAATGGTTTGGTTTTTAAATGAGCCAAAAATTGATAATCCAAACCCAAAGTCTGCTCAGGACTTATCTCTTACAACCCTTTCTATTCGATGATGGATCAACCATCATCAAGCAATGGAAATGAGACAGATATCGACCTCCATGATCTCTAGAAACATTAACAAACAAAAAGATATGCCAGAGATATAGGATGTTTTACCTCAATATCATTCTCAACATATTAAAGATCATGTGAGCATGACTATGACACTAGTGATGACAGAGGACCAAACATGGCAAATCAATGCCCTCATAAATTTATTATAGCCCTCATATCTATTAGAAATGCATGTGAGTTTAAGGGAAATCATTACTTAAAAAAAAATACGGAACCCTAAAAAAGAAAGAGTCTATCAAGTAATTTAGGCACAAATGGTGCTTTGATCATTCAAATCATCGGGTCTAGCCTCACGTAATGCAAGATCAATGTCAGCAATTCCAAGAGCAAACTCTAGGTCTTGCCTTCATTTCTTATAGTTCGATCCAGTAAGCACCTCAACAATGCTAAGCACCTCAACAACAGCATTGTTGTTGTTCACACCAAAAGTAACTATACAATCAAAATAAGGAATGCAAATATCAATTAACGGATATACTACAAACATATCACAACACAATAACAAATAAGAACACAAACACAATATCACACATTCCCCTTTAGACAGAACATGCAATATGTATTAGTACTCTACATATGAAGCCACAGACTAATCAGATATTCTAGCATTCTTAAGCCTATCTCCTTTGGGTAGACAGGCCCAAGAAAACTAGAGTACCTTAGCAATATAATGCTCCATGCCACATTTTCTAGTTAAAATACACACAACAATCCCCTTTGGGCAGGCGGTTGTATGCTATAACCAGAAAATATCCCTCACATGATGAACAATTCGATGGACTAATACAAATAAACCACTTTGATGATAAATATTTATGCCAACCTATAAAATTATGCATACAGGGAATAAATATCCAAGCCAAAACAAAGGATATATCAAAATATATGTATGTCTAATATGATCAGTCATAAATAGGATACTAATCAACATGTATCCACTGATCCATTTTAAAAATATCAATGCATTCCAAAATGTACATCATAGAGAAATATAACCATAAGAATCTGCCCATGCCCCTCCAACATTTTATTTTAGACTTGTTGCCGATCTTACCGTGGTGGCCTGTAGCTTGTGAGCTGGCACCGGTTCTCGAACTCTGCTACCTCGAGATCTCTAAGCCTCCGGTCTTGCAAAACAAAGTCAGAGACCCGGGCTGGGGATTCCGGTGGAGGCACTCCGATGATCAAGTTAGAGAGCGGCGAGATGGAACAGGTCCACTAAGGTGGGTTTCCGAAGGATTCCCATGCTTAGAGGAGATTTAGACGAAAGAAGTGTGAGGAAGAGAGGGGTTGAAGCCCGGCTTCCTGCGTTGGGTTCACCGAGCTCACGCCTAAGGACTTCCGTTGGTCCCAGCATCGTTCTCTTGGTACTCTTCCCTCTTGTTGACCTACCGTTTCGTTTGCTTTTACCGTCTCTTTTATACCACCGGACCGCCTTTGGCCTTTGTCTCCTCCCTGGAGGCTCCCGGAGATCTCTGAATCCTTTTTCCCTTTCTCCTTCGAGTCTGGGAGTTAAGTGGCCAGCACGCCTCGTCTGCCGTATTGTTACAAAAAAAGAAAACTGGTCAGACCTCGAACCAAGCATGGGAGCCCTTCTTTCGGGGCATTGACGGTGGGTTTCCAATGTTTCAGGCCACAGCCCACAAGGATTTTATTCCTCGATCGAGGGGTCCTAATTAACTGATGTAAACGAGGATCCGTGCACCGCTACGGACCGTACTGGTGCCCTGTACGGGACTCGGCACACGCCGATTCTAGTGGCGACCTCATGAACCGTGTCTCGCCCTCCCCGAGGCTTTGTAGAGTAAGGCTGACTTCGACCGAGGTGGACCCATCAGGGGGTGCCACCTGGTGATGGAGCAGAAGGGCCCGGCTTAACCTCGGTAGAGGTGGGCTTGCCTCAAGGCGCCGCATGGCAAAGGAGCAGGGGCTGCCAGCTTCGGCCGAGGTGGACCCCTCCTGGGTGGACACCTGGCGAAGTGGCAGAGGAAGGCTTGACTTCGATCGAGGTGGACCCATCTTGGGGTGCCACCTGGCGAAGGAGCAGGAGAGCCCGGCTCGACCTCGGTAGAGGTGGACCCATCTTGGGGTGCCACTTAGCGAGGGAGCAGGGGGTCGCCAGCTTCGGCCGAGGTAGACCCCTCCTGGGTGGAAACCTGGTGAAGTAGTAGAGGAAGGCTCGACTTCGACCGAGGTGGACCCGTCTTGGGGTGCCACCTGGCAAAGGAGAAGGAGAGCCCGGCTTGACCTCAGCAGAGGTGGACCCATCTTGGGATGCCACCTGGCGAGGGAGCAAGGGGCCGCCAGCTTCGACCGAGGTGGACCCCTCCTAGGTGGACACCTGGCGAAGTGGCAGAGGAAGGCTTGACTTCGGTCGAGGTGGACCTGTCTTGGGGTGCCACCTGGTGAAGGAGCAGGAGAGCCTGACTCGACCTCAGCAGAGGTAGTCCCATCTTGGGGTGCCACCTAGCGAGGCAGCAGGGGGCCGCCAGCTTCGACCGAGGTGGACCCCTCATGGGTGGACACCTGGAGAAGTGGTAGAGGAAGGCTCAACTTTGGTCGAGGTCGACCCGTCTTGGGGTGCCACCTGGCGAAAAAGAAGGAGAGCCCGGCTCGACCTCAATAAAGGTGGACACGTCTTAGGGTGCCACCTGGCGAGGGAGCACGGGGCTGCCAGCTTCAGCCGAGATGGACCCCTCCTGGGTGGACACCTGGCGAAGTGGTAGAGGAAGGCTCGACTTTGACCGAGGTGGACCCGTCTTGGGGTGCCACCTTGAGAAGGAGCAGGAGAGCCCGGCTCGACCTCAGCAGAGATGGACCTGTCTTGGGGTGCCACCTGGCGAGGGAGCAAGGGGCCGCCAACTTCGACCGAGGTGGACCCCTCCTGGGTGGACACCTGGTGAAGTGGCAGAGGAAGGCTTGACTTCGATCGAGATGGACCCGTCTTGGGGTGCCACCTGGCGAAGGAGCAGGAGAGCCCGACTCGACCTCGGCAGAGGTGGACCCATCTTGGGGTGCCACCTAGCGAGAGAGCAGGGGGCCACCAGCTTCGACCGAGGTGGATCCCTCCTGGGTGGACACCTGGCAAAGTGGCAGAGGAAGGCTCGACTTCGGTCGAGGTGGACCCGTCTTGGGGTGCCACCTGGTGAAGGAGCAGGAGAGCCTGGCTCGACCTCGACAGAGGTGGACCCGTCTTGGGGTGCCACCTGGCGAGGAAGCAGGGGGTCGCCAGCTTCGACCGAGGTGGACCCCTCCTGGGTGGACACCTGTCGAAGTGGCAAAGGAAGGCTCGACTTTGGCCGAGGTGGACCCGTCTTAGGGTGCCACCTGGCGAAGGAGCAGGAGAGCCCGGCTCGACCTCGGTAGAGGTGGACCCATCTTGGGGTGCCACATAAAGAGGGAGCAGGGGGCCGCCATCTTCGGCCAAGGTGGACCCCTCCTGGGTGGACACTTGGCGAAGTGGCAGAGGAAGGCTCTACTTCGATTGAGGTGGACCCGTCTTGTGGTGCCACCTGGCGAAGGAGTAGGAGAGCCCGGCTCGACCTCGGCAAAGGTGGACATGTCTTGGGGTGCCACCTGGCGAGGGAGCAGGGGGCCCTAGCTTCGACCGAGGTGGACCCCTCCTGTGTGGACACCTGGTGAAGTGGCAGAGAATGGCTCGACTTCCGCCGAGGTGGACCCGTCTTGGGGTGCCACCCGGCGAAGGAGCAGGAGAGCCCGGCTCGATCTCGATAGAGGTGGACCCGTCTTGGGGTGCCACTTGGCGAGGGAGCAGGGGGCCGCCAGCTTCGGTCGAGGTGGACCCCTCCTGGGTGGACACCTGGAGAAGTGGCAGAGGAAGGCTCGACTTCGATCGAGGTGGACCCGTCTTGGGGTGCCACCTGGTGAAGGTGCAGGAGGGCCCGGCTCAACCTTGGTAGAGGTGGACCCGTCTTGGGGTGCCACCTGGCGAAGGAGTAGGGAACCGCCAGCTTCGGCCAAGGTGGACCCCTCCTGGGTGGATGCCTAGCGAGGTGGCAGAGGAAGGCTCGACTTCGATCAAGGTGGACACATCTTGGGGTGCCACCTGGCGAAGGAGTAGGAGAGCCCAGCTCGACCTCGGCAGAGGTGGACCCGTCTTGGGATGCCACCTGGCGAGGGAGCAGGGGCCGCCAGCTTCGGCTAAGGTGGATCTCTCCTAGTTGGATACCTGGCGAAGTGGCAGAGGAATGCTCGACTTTGATCGAGGTGGACCCGTCTTGGGGTGCCACCTGGCGAAGGAGCAAGAGAGCCCGGCTCGACCTCGGCAGAGGTGGACCCATCTTGGGGTGCCACCTGGCGAGGGTGTAGGGGGCCTCCAGCTTCGACCTAGGTGGACCCCTCCTGGGTGGACACCTGGTGAAGTTGCAGAGAATGGCTCGACTTCGACTAAGGTGGACCCGTCTTGGGGTTCCACCTAGCGAAGGACCAGGAGCGCCACTCCCCAAGCGGGGAATTTTGAAAGAAAAATCCATGTGGCACCGGCGGCATCCAGTTGGAACTGACACACATTCCATGTTAGTGATGTAGCCATATCAGTTGCCCCCCATCCACAGGTCCCATCGAAGCATCGCGGCTTGGGGCGTGGGGAGTTAATGCACAGATGACATGGAACAAGCAAAAATCCCATGCCATAATTGCCATGATCGTTGCTGCCGCTTATGCTGTGCCTGAGACCTTGTGGGAGGCTGCCACGTGTGCGCGTCTGACGGGCCATTAATACGCCATTTCAAAACTGATGCAGTTTCCATCGGACCGAAGCGTCGATGTCGGGCGTGCCTCCACATGGCGGTCATCTAATGACTCGGGGCGGAAAGAGGCGTACGGCTACTATTGATTGAGTTTGAAAAGGAGTGGGACTTTCCAGAAACGAGGTCTCTCGACTTTCTCACACCTCGCCGACAGTTGCAGCGATCTCTCTTCATCTCCCAGGGGTTGCCAATCCTTTGGTTCAAAACATCCCGGCCTAGGTCCCTTAGGTTCGACCTCCCCTCATCGATCAAGGGTTGGAAGAACCGCTTTTTCTTCGCCTCAGTTGAGGATGTTGACTGGGCCTGGAGTGAGCTGGACCGGTCCCCGAATTGGAACTCCCAGGTTGAGCCGGCAGACCAAGAGGTCTACACGCAGATGTAGGGTGACGTGGTCCCAGCTCTCGATGTTCTGCTCTCGAAGCAGAATTTATTCGAGGCAGGAATCAGTCCCATCCGGGAGTTGGGTGAGACCCCGGATCTTCTTCTTTTACCCTTGCTTTCCGCTTTGCGCTTCTTTCCTTTCAAACTGGCCTAACCATCTTTTTCCTTCAGGCATGAAGTTCTCTGTCGAAAGCTTGATGGAGGGCGTCCGAAAGAGAGACGCTGCTGAGGGGACCCAGGAGGCTCCAGCGAAGAGGGCTCGTACTGAGGCGAGCTAGGGGCCCGCACCCACTCCTGCTGCTACTGGCCCCGGGCAACGGGTCCGCCTCAGTCCTGCGCGCCTGATGTCCTTGTCATCGAGCTCGACAGGGTCGGGGAAGAGAGGAGACTGGAACCCCCTCGGGCGATGCCTGTTCCGGTCGCCACGCCGATCATCTCCACAGTGGCCACCAGGGTGAAAGCAGCCCCACCGGTGGCCGCACCGCCCAGCAGAGGGACAGCCATGCAGCCTGCTGCTGATGCTCGCCCTCCACCCTCGGGACTTGATGCCAGCTCCTCCATCATCCGTGATCAAGGGCTCGCCGAGAGGATGATGGAGTTCGTGAGCATGCCCCGAGACCACCGTTTGAGGGGCGGCCAAGACTACACCGATGCGTTGCTAGGGTCCTCCCTCTACTTTTCACGGTAAGTCCCGAGCTCTCCTCTTTTAATGTTCCAGTTAGATTTCTCTAACATCCTATCCTTTCTCTGACACAGATTGGGACTGATGTACTGCTGCTGAGGAACTTTTTCTCCAGCTACGCCAAGAAGGATGCCGAGAAGGAGAAGAGTCTCGGCAAACTCATAGCTGACGTGAAGGACCTCATGGAAAAGGGGGTCGAGCTGCGGGAGAAAAACCAGGCCCTTCGAGTGAACCTGGGTCACGTCGAGGGGCACGTGAGGAAGCTCGAGACCTCTCTGTCTGAGGAGAGGATCTCGAACCAGCGCCGTGCCGAGGATGATGTGGTGGAGGTGTCATGCCTTAGGGCTCAATCCCGGTCACTGGAGCGCCGGGTTGAGGAGGTTCTCAAGGAGCTTAGCGCAACCAAGGAGAAGAACTCTGATGCCGGACTAATATGCATGCAATTATTTTGTATGTTTTATATGTGGGGTTAGGTGATTAATTCTCAAATTTTAGATCAAAATTAGTTGTAGAGAATTATGTATGAAATTTTGAAGTCAAGCATGCAGATTAGAACCTAGAAAAGTGATAAAGAAGGATCGCCGGGGCTGAGAAGCCTCGGTTAGGGCAAGTTCTCCTACAATATAATTACTGAAGGTAGAGGGGGTGTACCTGACAATGTCTGAAGCATCCGATGAAGATCGTAGTGAAGGGATCTCTCATTCCTCGATGGATGCGGCCTGGAAAGCCAAGCCAAAGACCAGCGGATACCCAGCTTTCTGCTCTGTGGTCCGATTGAGGCTTGGCTGGAGTCGTTGGATTCGTAGGAACTCAGGGACCTGCAAATGACCCGTCAGGGGTTAGAAAACTCAGAGGAAATCAAGAAAATAAAGAAAAACAGTAAAGGGAAAGAAAATTTTGGAGTGGGCGGCCAAGGCTCTGAAGGATTGGCTGGCGGCAGGATGTAGTTGCAAACACCAGGAAGAAGAACTCACAATCCCCTTTATGCACACAGCAGGGTAACACACCAAAGTTGAAGAGAACTCAAGTATTCTTTCATATATCAAAATCAATCTTCATACAAGAGACTAGGGTCCTTTAAATAAATCCTTAGTCTTGGGCTCCAAGTAAGGGTAAATTAGACTTTATATAGGAATCCTTTTCCCTCTCAAACCCTATCTAGAAAATAAGGAAACATTAGGTAAAAAAAATCCTTAAAATCTCTTTTGACTTGGTCAACACTCCAAGGATGCCTAGGGGACGTGTTGGGCTTCTAGGAGCAGCAAGGGGCCGGCCCAAAGGGGCTCGGGCACATGGGCTTGGGCCTCTGGAAGCTGGGGTGGTTTGGTAGCCAGGTACCAGGAATATTCCATGGTATCTTGCTTCTTAAGGGCTTGGGCTTGGCGCCTGGGCTTGATTTCTTTGGGCTAAGATGTAGATGGACCTTTGGAATCATGGATGCCGTGGTCTATGAATATACTTTGGCATCTGGAAGGGAATCTGGGCATCTGGAGCGCATCTGCAAGGAATCAGGGTTTCTGATTTTCCTCCTTAGGTCTTCAAATCTTCAAGCTGGGTTGGACTTGGGCTATACTTCCATGTCTTCAATCTGGTTGGACTTGGTCTTCACTTGTATGATGTGGTCTTGAGTTTTCAGTGTACTTGGACAAGACTTAAAAAAATAAAATTAGCTCAACATGAGCTGACTAGCATTGGACTGAACTAGCTCAACATGAGCTAACTAGTACAGAACTGAAATAATAACTCAAAAGACTCAAATAACAACTAAAATGGACTCAGATGGGCTAAGCCCTTATTACAGATGGACTCATAAATTATTGATCAATCCATAGAGGGTTGAAAAGACTCTATCTTATTATGGTGCCTTTGGTGTCCCCACCAATTCTCCCGGGTGGGAGGAACTCGACCCTGTCGAGTGAAGATCAAGCTGGCTCACATATCTCTCGAGGAGGTCTAGGTTGAGGCATTGCAAGTCCTCTCGAGAAATCCATGAATTGTCCGACTTTGGCCGGCCTTACCATCGGACCAGGTAGCATTGATAGCCGCGACCCTGGGTCGTGATGGCTTGATCATCCAGGATACGCTCGATCCGTTCTCCTCTCCCAAGTCAAATTTGTTAGTGGACACTCTGGGTTAGGGTCACTTACAACAGGAGGGGATAGGTCCAAAGGCCTCACTAGGTATCGTTGCCGAGTCCCTGTACTCAACCAGGTCTGTAATATTGAAGGTAGAACTAATGCCCAAATCCGAAGGCAAGTCTAACACCTAGGCATTTGATCCAACCTTCTCTATCACTTTAAAAGGTCCAGCTCTGCGAGCATGAAACTTCTTTTAGGCCTAAGCCTAACCAAGATATAATCTACTACATCAAATTCTTTGACCCTTCTTCGGGAATTAGCCAGTTTGTTTAAAATTAGTGCAAGTGGTGAATATGCTGGGCACATGCAGTCTCCTAACAAATGATGCAAAGGACTCATACTGACACCTAACAGACTGGACTATGCATTCCTATCAAAGAAGATTTTATTGAACTCTTTTGGATCTAAACCTAAGAGACTATAGACTCTTTAGATCTGATCCTAGCTTGACATGTACATGAAAATTTACAACGGGCTCCTAGCAAATTCCAAAGGGTATGCCGGAAGTATAATGCAAACCTAACATGCGTAATGAATGCATGTAGTATGCTAATTTCAGCTAGATGCAATCTAATGATCCTAGAAATGCTGGAGGTGTCAGGAAAGGACAGAAAATAAGAATTGAGTTCAGAATTAGTCTGGTAGGGTGGAGAAAAAGGTTCAAGGCTAGTTGGATAAAGTAGAATAAAAGAAGGGGCATCAGGGACTAATCCTAGACTAATAAGGCTAACCTTACGGGGTTGCTGTATATCTATGGGGTTTGCATAATGGAAGGATGGGTTATTAATCTCAGGAAAGAGGTCCTTAATGGGAACTATAGGAGGAGGCTCATCCTGAGGGTACTAATTCAAAGAGATCAGGTCCTTAATAAATTCTTCAGGTTCTTGTATTTTAGGACTAGACTCTATAATTTGGCCCTCCTCTATAGTTTCTTTAGGTAAGGCTCTAGCAGCAGTACCTAGGTTCTCTTCCTCTATTTGTTCTTCCACTATAGCTTTAGGTTGGATGTGGTCAAGGTCAACTAGCTCTGGGTTGGTTTCTACCTGGGTATCTACTAAGTCAGCTAATTCGAGGTCTACTAAAGGTGTCTCCTCTTTTCCCACATACTCATCCACTACGTTCACAATAGCTTCATATATTTCCGCTTTAATGTAAGCCTTGTCAATCAAAGGGATGGAAGGGGAAGGTCGACTAAGGAAAAATTGGCTAGGTCCTGGTTTCTGATTATGGGCACTAATCCTAGTAGGTTCAGGTTGCCTAAGGGGTAGTGGCTTACTACTGGGTTCATATTTGGGGGTACTAGTCCTATGGGATTCAAGTTGACTAGGGGAAACATGACTAGTACTAGGCTGATACCTAGGGGTTATGGGCTCCCTGGGCTTATAGGACAAGGGTGCAAATCTATGGGTCATGGGATTATAGGATCTGGGGTCATAGGATTTGGGTTCAGCTCTATGAATCTGGAGTCTACTGGGCTCATGGTATATGGGCTCATAGGTTCTAGAGTCATAGGATTTGGAGTCATAAGATCTATAGGTTGTAGATATACTAGGCTTATAGGATGTGGGTAAATAGGATCTAGAGTCATAGGATCTAGGTTCAGTATCATAGTATGGGTCAGGATGATGGGCTCTCTTAGGTTCAACCTCACGATATGGATCAGGATTTGGGTTCCTCCTAGGTTCAGTATCATAATAAGGGTCATGGCAAAGGGTTCTCCAAGGCTGGGGAGGTAACTCAAGTTCTGGTTCAAGTTTGGATCTGGTTTGGGTCCTACGGGTTTTCTCTATGGTTCCTCGTCAGGCATTTAGTTGATCAAGTCTACGATTAAAGGATTGGACTAACCTCTCTCCAAGGGCATCAATTTTAGCATCAAGATGATCCATGGATTCAGGGAGATGGTGAATAAGATGGGACTCCTGATCTAATGCTCATGCAAGACTCGATCAGACCGATTACAGCTGACTAGACCTAGAGTCCAAAACTAAAAGCTCAATCAGAGTAGCAAACTACCCTATAGCAACCCTGTACTCAACCAGGGTAAGGGGAGTGTTAGGTCCTTGATTGCCAATCCTAGACACCAATCAGAGATTGACCAGGTAGGCGGACCAGCACACAAGCCCTTCGGGATTGAATCCCTAAACCACCGTTCTAGACACCGAGCACAAAGCACATACAAGTTAGCTCGACATAATGATCTGACACTTAGCCCGAACCCGACCAGTTGGTGTCCCTAGCACACTAGGGCAAATTAAGTCTAATAAATTTTAAGTTAGGCTTGGGATATGATGCAAAGGTGGTGGTTTTGGGCTAAGGAAAGGTAATGACCTCCTTCCCTTATCTAGCATAAAGAGAGTGCCCTTAAAGTAAATTATGCAATGATGACAGGCTGATAAGGATGCAAATTAGGATTTAGATATTTTTTTTTGGGTGTTTTTGAAGAATATATAATTTTTTTATTTTGGTATTTTCTTAAATAGAAGAAAACTTGAAAATTATGGCATAATATGCAGGAAATATACTAAAATTAAAATATATGCAAAAAGATGCTAAACAAAATCCTAAAACTTCCAAACTTGTCTTGCTGAAAAAAAATAGAGCCAAAAATTTGCAGGCTGTATTTCGGCTTGTAGAAAATTCACAGATCAAAATAAAATTTGAAGAAATTTCATAAGATATTTTGAAATATGGTGAATCCAGAAAAATAAATTCTAGAATTTTTGGGATTCTGAATAGGGAGAAATAACTAAAATAATAGAGCATATATGGACTGAAAAAATGCAGAAAATAAGCCCTAATCTAAGCTCTGATACCAAGTTGATGCGGGACTAATATGTGCATGTAATTATTTTGTATGTTTTATATGTGGGGTTAGGTGATTAATTCCTGAATTTCAGATCAAAATTAGTTGTAGGGAATTATGTATGAAATTTTGAAGTCAAGTATGCAGATTAGAATCTAGAAAAGTGATAAAGAAGGATCGCCGAGGCTGAGAAGCCTCGGTTAGGGCAAGTTCTCCTACAATATAATTACTGGAGGTAGAGGGGGTGTACCTGACAACGTCTGAAGTGCCCAGTGAAGATCGCAACGAAGGAATCTCTCATTCCTCGATGGATGCGGCCTGGAAAACTAAGCCAAAGACCCGCGGATACCCGACTTTCTACTCTGTGGTCTGATTGAGGCTTGGCTGGAGTCGTTGGATTCGTAGGAACTCGGGAACCTGTAAACGACCTGTCAAGGGTTAGAAAACTCAGAGAAAATCAAGAAAATAAAGAAAAATAGAAAAGGAAAAGAAAATTTTGGAGTGGGTGGCCAAGGTTCTGGAGGATTGGCTGGCGGCAGGATGTAGTTGCAAACATCAGGAAGAAGAACTCACAAACCCCTTTATGCACACAGCAGGGTAACACACCAAAGTTGAAGAGAACTCAAGTATTCTTTCATATATCAAAATCAATCTTCATACAAGAGACTGGGGTCCTGATGGGGGACTAATATGCATGCAATTCTTTTTGTATATTTTATATGTGGTGTTAGGTGATTAATTCTCGAATTTCAGATCAAAATTAGTTGTAGGGAATTTTGTATGAATTTTTGAAGCCAAGCATCTAGATTAGAACCTAGAAAAGTACTAAAGAAGGATCGCCGGGGCTGAGAAGCCTCGGTTAGGGCAAGTTCTCCTACAATATAAAGACTGGAGGTAGAGGGGGTGTACCTGACAACGTCTGAAGCACCCGGTGAAGATCGCAGCGAAGGGATCTCTCATTCCTCGATGGATGCGGCCTGGAAAACCGAGCCAAAGACCCGTGGATACCCGGCTTTCTGCTCGGTGGTCCGATTGAGGCTTGGCTGGAGTCGTTGGATTCGTAGGAACTCGGGGACCTGCAAATGACCTGTCAGGGGTTAGAAAACTCAAAGGAGATCAAGAAAATAAAGGAAAACATCAAAGGGGAAAGGAATTTTGGAGTGGGCGGCCAAGGCTCTGGAGGATTGGCTGGTGGCAGGATGAAGGTTGCAGCACTGGGAAGAAGAACTCTTAAACCCCTTTTATGCACACAGCAGGGTAATCACACAAAACAATATAAGAACTCAAGGTTTATTTCATATCAAAAATCTATCTTCATACAAGAGGCTAGGGTCCTTTAAATAGACCCTTAACCTTGGGCTCCATGTAAGGGCACATTAGTCTTTACATAAGAATCCTTTTCCCTCTCAAACCCTAGCTAGAAAATAAGGAAACATTAGGTAGAAAAATCTATAAAAATTCTCTTGACTTGGCCAACACTCCAAGGATGCCTAGGGGGGTGTGTTGGGCTTCTAAGAGCAGCAAGAGGCTGGCCCAAAGGGGCTTGGGCACATGGGTTTGGGCCTCTGGAAGCTGGGGTGGCCTGGTAGCCATGTAGCAGAAATATTCCCTGGTATCTTGCTTCTTAGGGGCTTGGGCTTGGCGCCTGGTCTTGATTTCTTTAAGCTAGGATGCATATGGACCTCTAAAATCATGGATGCCTTGGTCTATGAATATACTTTGGCATCTGGAAGGGAATCTGGGCATCTGGAGGGTATCTGCAAGGAATCAGGGTTTCTAATTTTCCTTCTAGAGTCTTCAAATCTTCAAGCTGGGTGCACTTGGGCTAAACTTCCATGTCTTCAATCTGGTTAGACTTAGTCTTCACTTGTATGATGTGGTCTTGAGTCTTCAGTATGCTTGGACAGGACTCAAAAAAATAAAATTAGCTCAACATAAGCTGACTAGCATTGGACTGAACTAGCTCAACATGAGCTGACTAGTACAGAACTGAAATAACAACTCAATAAACTCAAATAACAACTAAAATAGACTCAGATAGGCTAAGCCCTTATTACAGATGGACTCATATATTATTGATCAATCCACAGAGGGTTGAAAAGCCTCTGTCTTATTCTGGTGCCTTTGGTGTCCCTACCAGGTCCTTTAAATAGACCCTTAGTCTTGGGCCCCAAGTAAGGGTACATTAGACTTTACATAGGAATCCTTTTCCCTCTCAAACCCTAGCTAGAAAATAAGGAAACATTAGGTAGAAAAAATTCCTAAAATTTCTCTTGACTTGGTCAACACTCCTAGGACACCTAGGGGGGCGTGTTGGGCTTCTAGGAGTAGCAAAGGGCCGGTCCAAAGGGGCTCGGGCGCATGGGCTTGGGCCTCTGGAAGCTAGGGTGGCCTGGTAGCCAGGTAGCAGGAATATTCCCTGGTATCTTGCTTCTTAAGGGCTTGGGCTTGGCGCCTGGGCTTGATTTCTTTGGGCTAGGATGTAGATGGACCTCTGGAATCATGGATGCCCTGGTCTATAAATATACTTTGGCATCTGGAAGGGAATCTGGGCATCTGGAGCATATCTGTAAGGAATCGGGTTTCTGATTTTCCTTCTTGGGTCTTCAAATCTTCAAGCTGGGTTGGACTTGGGCTATACTTCCATGTCTTCAATCTGGTTGGACTTGGTCTTCACTTGTATGATGTGGTCTTGAGTTTTCAGTGTACTTGGACAAGACTCAAAAAAAATAAAATTAGCTCAACATGAGCTGACTAGCATTGGACTGAACTAGCTCAACATGAGCTGATTAGTACAAAACTGAAATAACAACTCAAAAGACTCAAATAACAACTACAATAGACTCAGATGAGCTAAGCCCTTATTATAGATGGACTCATAAATTATTGATCAATCCATAGATGGTTGAAAATCCTCTATTTTATTCTGGTGCCTCTAGTGTCCCCACCAAACTCCTATGTCAACGGGCTGCTGGAGGCATCCAAGAGGGAGGCGCGGGAGGCCGTGCCGATGTTCCGGGCATCTAAGGAGTTCACGGTCGAGCTGCACGAGGCGACCGTCGACTCTTTCTTGAAGGGCTTCGAGGTGTGCCGGGAGAAGGTGAGTTCCTTCTTCCCCGAGCTCGACCTCAGCGGAGTCGTCCTGGGCGGCCGGAGGGAGGAGCCCACCGAGGGAGCTTCAACTGCAGTGGCTGCTGAGGTGGCGGCCCCCGGACAGCCTTCTGACAATGTCGTCGGTGGAGAGGGTTTCCCCCAGCCGGAGGAGGATGCGACTGCAGCAAAGTAGCCCTGCGGCTCCATTTATTTTCACTTTGCTTTTGTATGAACTTGTTTATTTTCTTCTTCGGGTCGCCTGGCCTATTGGGGCCCTTTTTTTTTTATAAGAAACTTTTTGATAGAAATGAAGATCTTCTTCCATCAATTCATTCCCTTTTTTTTTTTTTGCATCTTTCGGACTGAACCTCGGTGCCAGCCACCGGGATTGAGTCCCATGGTGCATTTCGGGCTGAACTCTGAGATTTCATGGGCTAACTAGGTTCTGCTCCACCTTCCAGACCAAGGTCTGGGACTTTGCTTTGGAACTAGGTTCCATGCGAACTTCTGGACTGAACCCCGGGGCCGCAGTCAAGAGTTAAGCCTTGAGCAACCTACCGAGCTGTTCTTTGAGATTTTGTAGGACCGGGACCTAAGTCTCCGGGACCTCTTCTGGACTGAACTTCGGGGCCGCATGTCGGAACTTCATTCCGTGCGGCATTCCAGACTGAACTTCGGGATTTTTGTGAGAGGGGACTTCGTGCCTTCGCGGATCTTTCACTGTGCCCATGCTCGCCGAACCTAGAACTGGATGGCGATTGTCCTACAAGACCAGAATAGGCATTTGGTGAAAAAAGATTTTATTGTTGAAGTTTAAGGAGTCTTACACTATTGGTAATACATCATTAAGTTTGAGGCATTCCAAGTCCATTGGAACTGGGCTCCGCCTAGCTCCTCCAGGTAGTATGCCTCATGGGGAAGTGTCTCCGCCACTCTATAGGGCCCTTCCAAATTTGGGGAGAGCTTACCGCACTCCCGTGGCTGGGAAGCTTCAGCGCGACATAGCACTAGGTCTCCCTGGCGAAAGGACTTCGGTCGCACCATGGAGTTGTAATATCTGGCCACTCATTGCCGGTAAGCCACCATCCGAACTCAGGCCCTATCCCTCGTTTCTTCAAGGAGATCCAGGTTCAATAGCAGCCGCACCGAGTTTTCCACCTCGTCGTACTGTTCCACGTGCATGGTCGGCAGGCTGAGCTCTATGGGAATAACCTCTTCTGCTCCAAAGACGAGGTTGAAAGGGGTCTCATCCGTGGCCATCCTCAGGGTAGTATGGTACGCCCACAGGATGCTCGAGAGCTCTTCTGCCCACCTTCCCTTGGCCTGGTCTAATCTTGTCCGGAGGCCTTACAGGATGGTCCTATTTGTTACCTCGACTTCTCCATTTGTCTGAGGATGCACCATCGAGGTGAAATGATGATGGATCCCGAGGTCGTCGTAAAACTCCTCAAACTCCCGACAATCAAACTGGCGTTCGTTGTCGGTGATGATGGTGTGGGGCAAATCGAAATGGTAGATAATCGACTTCCAAAGAAACTTGGTGACATTTGCCTTCGTGATCCGGGCAAAGGGCTCGGTCTCGACCCACTTCATGAAATAATCGATAGCCACAATCAGGAACTTCCTTTGCCCGGATGCCGGGGGAAAAGGTCCGAGGAGATCCATGCCCCACTGAGCGAATGGCCATGGGGCGGAGAGCTGGGAGAGTGGAGCGGTAGGTTGACGCTGCACCACAGCGTGTCGCTGACATCGGTCACACCTCTTCACAAAGTCAGTAGCATCTTCTCTCATAGTCTCCTAGAATTAGCCTTGACAGAGGGCCTTATACGCCAGCGTTCTGCCCCCCACATGGTTCCCGCAGATGCCCTCATGGATCTCCTGGAGCACAAGGGTGGCTTCGGTGGGTCTCAAACACTTGAGGAGCAGGTAGGAGTAGGACCTCTGATACAGTAGCCCATCCATTAATATGAAACGTGCAGCCTTCCTCTTAATGAGGCCAGCCGCCATGCGATCCTCTGGCAAGGTGCCGTTGATGATGTAATCGATATACTTATCCATCCTGGACTTCCATGGGTTGACCTACTGGACTTCCATGGGTGTCTCATAGCTCGGGGCTTTGAGATGCTCGATGTAAGTGTGGCCCAGTGATGAGTCTGGCAGGGTTGCCAGGCAGGAGAGGGCGTCTGCGCGAGCATTTTCCCCGTGAGGAATATGGGAGATGCTGAAGTGCCTAAAACCTGCCGTGCTCGTTCGTACGAGCTCCAAGTACCTCGCCATTTGGGGGTCCCGTGCCTCGTACTCCCCCGAGACCTGCCCTGCCACTAGTTGCAAGTCGATGAAGACCCTGAGGCAGGCCACGCCTATCTCACGGGACACTCTTAGCCTCGCGAGGAGTGCTTCGTACTCTGCCTAGTTATTGATGACGGCGAACTGGAAACGGAGCGCACACTCGGCGACAACCCCTTCGCCATTGGCAAGGATGAGTCTGGCTCCACTCCCACCAGAGTTCGAGGCTCCATCCACATGAAGGATCCAGATGTCTTCCTTCAGTCCAAGCTATGGCTGCCTGTCTTGGGGGCTCTCTTCTGACCCCTCACCCAGGCCTGCACACTCAACCAAGAAATCAGCGAGTACCTGTGCCTTAATGGTCGACCTCAGCTGATAGGTGATGTCGAACTCGCTGAGCTTGAGCGCCCACTTCGCCAAGCGTCTAGACGTGTCAGGTCAGCTAAGCACCACTTTCAGTGGTTGATCCGTCAGGACCGTAATCGGGTGCGCTTGGAAATAAGGCCTGAGATGCTGAGCGGACACGATTAGCACAAAAACCAGTTTCTCAAACCGAGAATACCTGAGCTCCACATCGCGGAGGAGTTTTCTCATGTAATACACCGGCCTCTGCATTCCTTTGCCATCCGTCCGAACCAGGACCGAACTGACGACCTCCGGTGTGACCGCCTGGTACAGGAGGAGTTCCTCTCCCTCCTCCGGCCGGGAAAGCAATGGCGGCGATGGCAATGTCTTCTTCAGCTCTTCAAATGCCTCCTGGCACTCCTTCATCTAGGTGAAGTCGTGCATCTTCCTTAGTGCCTTAAAGAAGGGCTGGCAGCGGTCAGCGGACCTCGAGATAAATTGGCTCAAGGTGGCTATCCGGCCAGAGAGTCGCTGCACTTGCTTCTTGGAGGTGGGCTGCTCCATGTCTAGGATTGCCTGAACCTTCTCTGGGTTGGCCTCTATCCCTCTTTGGGTCACCATGAAACCCAGGAACTTTCCTGCAGATATGTCGAAAGCGCACTTCGCTGGATTCAACTTCATTTAGTAAAGACGGAGGTTACTGAAAGTCTCCGCCAGGTCGTCGATGTGGTCCGAAGTTGGCTTGCTCATCATCAGCATGTCATCCACATACACCTGCATGTTGTGGCCAATTTGGTGTTTGAAGACCTTGTTGACCAGACGTTGGTGCATGGCACCTGCGTTCTTGAGGCCAAACAGCATCATTTTATAGTAGTAGGTCCCACGATCGGTGACAAAGGCGGTGTGCTCCTCGTCCTACGGGTGCATTCAGATTTGGTTATACCCGGAGAAGGCATCCATAAAAGAGAGGAGGCGATGCCCCGCGGTAGCATCCACAAGCTGGTCGATCTTAGGAAGGGGGAAAATATCCTTTGGGCAAGCTCGATTGAGGTCGGTGTAGTCCACACAGATCCTCCACTTATCGTTGCTCTTCTTCACCATTACCACATTCGCCAGCCAACTGGGATACTGTACTTCTCGTACAAAGCCGATGGTGAGAAGCTTCTCCACTTTCTCATTGATGGCCTTTTGTCTCTCTGCGGCAAAACTTCTCTTCTTCTGGCGGACCGGGCGACACCTTGGATCAATCTTTAATTGGTGGGTGATAACCTCCGAGGAGATACCTGGCATAATCTTCAATTGGTGGGTGATAACCTCCGAGGGGATACCTGGCATGTCTGCAGCAGACCAAGCGAACACATCAACGTTCGTCCGAAGGAAATCTAGCAAGCGAGCCTGCTCATCTTCTAAAAGCTGGGCTCCTATCTCCACCATTTTCTGAGGGTCCAACCAAAGGGGGTACACCAATAAGCGCTCCACGGGGCCTCCCCTGGGATCTTGTGCTCTTAGGTCGAGATCGTCGATGCCGGAGCCGAGCTCGGCACTCCGGGCCCCTAGGACCGTCTACAAGCAATGCGGGACAGGTTGGGCCGTCCCTCTCATCACTCCTGTCCGAGAAGCGGTAGGGAACTGCTCCAGCAACCTTTTGGTGGAAATGTCGCGTCCAACTGGTTGAGCCCTGGATGGCCCAGGATAGCATTGTAAGGTGATGGGAGCCTGACGACGGTAAACATCATCATGACCATGCTCTACCGGGGTGGGGATCCGGCGGTAATAGGGAGAGTGATCTCTCCTTCGACCCCCACAGAATCTCCAATAAATTCCACAAGAGGGGTGTGCTCCGGCTTTAGCTGATCATGAGACAAATTCATCCGGGAGAAAGCGTCATAAAAAAGTATGTCGGTTGAGCTCCTACTATCCACCATAATATGATGTACAGGATGCTTTGCGATGGTCATCTCGACCACCACAGCATCATTGTTTATATTTTCACTTTCATTCCCCTTTTCAAAGGGGAGTACATTCTCCAGGTCTCCCGCCTCTCGGGCTCTCTTCGACGCGTGCCCTATCCCCCAAGAGATCATGCCCATCGGCTTCTCCGTTGAACAGTTATCAACCACGGGGACGGGGGGAAGGGCTGCAAGTGGCTAGTGCCCCACCGGGGCCTCACTCCTCATGAACTTCCTGAGGTAGCCCATCTTGATCAGCTCCTCGATCTCCCGTTTTAGATTACGACACTCCTCCGTGTCGTGGCCGTGCTCGCGGTGAAATTGGCAATACTTCGTCTTGTCACGGGTGTTCCTTGGGTTCTGGGGAGGAGGTCGGCGAAGGTAGTTCTCACCCTCAATTTCTATGAGGATCTTCGTTCTCGAAGCGAGGAGAGGGGTGAAGGCTCGCTCCGCGACAGCTCCATTCTTCGGCTTCGAACCTGGACGGAAGTCCATAGGTGGTCCGGGCCTCCGGGTCCCAGGGACATCCCTTGGGGCAGGCTTCTTCGAAGGCTTCCCGTCCAGCTGCACTAGGCCTCCTCAGCATGGATATACTTGTGGATGTAGAGGAGGAGCTCAGAATACGTCTTGGGGGGCTTCTTGTCCAATTAATACGTCAGGCGGGAGGTCTTGAGCCCTCGTTTCAATGCCAGCATGGTGACAGGCTTGTCTAGGCTGTAAATCTCCAGGACGACGATCTTGAAGCGGGTGACGTAGTCCCGCAGCAGCTCCTGATCTTGTTGGCGGATAGAGAAGAGGCTATCCACCTCCCTTGGCACCGTTCGACAGGCGTCGAAGTATGCTACAAACTTTCCTTCTAGCTGTTGGAAGGAGCTGATGGATTCTTGCTCGAGGTGAGTGAACCAAACTCGAGCAGCCTTTCGAAGGGTGGCCGGGAAAGCGATGCATAGAAGAGCATCCGTCGCCCCTTGGACCCTCATGAGAACCTTATAGCTCTCTAAGTGGTCCAAGGGGTCGGTGGTCCCATCGTAGGGATCCACCTGAGGCATGCGGAACCGATTCAGGATCAGTTCCTCTTGGATTTTCCTGGAGAATGGTGGTTGGGCGTTATAGCCTACTGGCTCGGTTGGGGAGCTCTGCATGTTGGCGAAACGGTGGGAAAGCTCCGCCAACTTGTGCTCGTGCTCCTCCAGGCACCTCTCGGCCAGGCTCCTGATAGCCTCATCGATGGAACCTTCCGCCAAGGCCGCTAGAGAAGGTGGTGCCGATTCATCGCGGTGAGGGGCTTTGCCCCGAAGGTGCATGCTGTGCCATACTGCTTCAGCATCGTCGATCGGGGATCGACTCTCGTGATTCGCCAAACCGGTATAGTTTCTCTTCGTGGGAGTCTGATGGCTCCCGCAGGGATTGGTTACTGCCCGCAGATGGGAAGGCCCGCTTTGGATGGAGCGCAGGCTTCTGCGGGAGCCTGTGGCTCGGACCGCGGGGGTCCCCAGATGGGGCTGAGTGGCTAAGGAGCACTGCTGGTGCTGCAGCTACTACACGGTCGTAGTTAGTGTTTGCAGCTGCTGGACAATGGCTATGAATGGACCGTCCACCAAGGATGGCTGAGGAGGAGGAGGTGGAGCAGAAGTTCCCTCTCTGGGCTGCGCGGGCCCGGGGGAGAGGGAACCTCTCCTACTTGGCTGGTGGATACTTCGCGCCCACGCATCACCACCATGTTTAATGCACACTCTTGCTCACGGGGAGCTTACTTGTGCAGGGGTTGTTGTTCTATCCCCCTACCTGGCGTGCCAATCTGTTACCGATCTTACCGCGGTGGCCTATAGCTTGTAAGCTAGCACCGGTTCTTGGACTCTGCTACCTCGAGATCTTCAAGCCTCCAGTCCTACAAAACAAGATCAGAGACCTGGGCCGGGGATTCTGGCGGGGGCAGTCCGATGATCAAGTTAGAGAGCGGCGAGATGGAACAGGTCCACTAAGGTGGGTTCCCGAAGGATTCCCATGCTTAGAGGAGATTTAGATGAAAGAAGTGTGAGGAAGAGAGGGGTTGAAGCCCGGCTTCCTGTACTGGGTTCACCGAGCTCGTGCTTGAGGACTTCTGTTGGTCCCAGGATTGTTCTCTCGGTACTCTTCCCTCTTATCGACCTACCTTTTCGTTTGCTTTTACCGTCTCTTTTATACCACCAGACCGTCTTTGACCTCCGTCTCCTCCCCGGAGGCTCCTGGAGATCTCTGAATCCTTTTTCCCTTTCTCCTTCGAGTCCGGGAGTTAAGTAGCTGGCACGCATCGTCTGCCGTATTGTCATGAAAGGGAAAACTTGGCCAGACCTCGAACCAAGCGCTGGAGCCCTTCTTTCGGGGCGTTGACAGTGGGTTTCTAGTGTTTCAGGCCAATTTCTACAAAGATTTTACTCCTCGATTGAGGGGCCCCACTTAACTGATGTAAATAAGGTTCCACGCACCGCTGCGGACCATACTGGCACCATGAACGGGATGCGGCGCATGTCGATTCTAGTGGTGACCTCGTGAACCGTGCCTCTGCCTCCCTGAGGCTTTGCAGAGTAAGGCTGACTTTGGCCGATGTGGACCCATCACGGGGTGCCACCTGGTGATGGAGCGAAAGGGCCCAGCTTGACCTCGATAGAGGTGAGCCCACCTCGGGGCACCGCATGGCAAAGGAGCAGGGGCTGCCAGCTTCAGCCAAGGTGGACCCCTCCTGGGTGGACACTGGTGAAGTGGCAGAGGAAGGCTCGACTTCGGTCGAGGTGGACCCGTCTTGGGGTGCCACCTGGAGAAGGAGCAGGAGAGCCCGGCTTGACCTCGATAGAGGTGGACCCATCTTGGGGTGCCACCTGGCGAGGGAGTGGTAGGACTGCGGGGTTGTCGTTAAAGCACCGTGGCTATCAGTTTAAAATCCGACTTCTTAAAATATTTAAAAATATGTAGCAAGAGGAGTCGGGTCGAATCCACAGAGAAGGCGGTGTTTAGGATTTGAAATCTTTTTGATCTTGTAAAAAAAAAAATATTTGAAGTCAAAAAATAAAAAAAAAGTAAAATTGCAGAAAAAGTAAACTTGACACTAGGATCTATTATTTAGATCCTAGCATCTACTTGTAGACAAGACAAAAGACAGGAGTTAAAAAGAGATATTGCATTGATTGAATTTTAAGGTCTAAATACAATGCAAAAAAAAACTAAATTAACAAAATAAGTAACAAAGATAAGAACAGATCGGCGCAGCCTCGTCGGGAAGATAGCTCCTTCCTTCGTACTCCGTGGAGCGAACTGGGCTTCCTCTGCATCTTCTTCTTCGGATCTTGATCTCAGAGAGAGAAGGCTGGAAGATGGTGTAGGGACATGCTCTCCTTTGAGAAACCTCACTCCCAAAAGCTAACCTGTAACCCAAGCAATGCCCTCTACCCTGTACCTTGTCTTTTCTCCGGGATCTTGATCTCAGAGAGAGAAGGCTGGAAGATGGTGTAGGGACATGCTCTCCTTTGAGAAACCTCACTCCCAAAAGCCAACCCGTAACCCAAGCAATGCCCTCTACCCTGTACCTTGTCTTTTCTCCGGGATCCCCCTGTCTTGTGCATTGGGGTTCATTTTATAATTGACCAGAGAGGGGAGCTCATTGCACACTAGCGATATGGGACAAAAAAATACCGTGACCGCCGTTGCTGCTCCGTTGATTACGCCGCTCGTGGACTACGTCGTGGAGCTCATGGATTGCGCCGTGGAGCTCGTGGAGAATGCCCAGCGTCCGTGGAGCTCACCCGTGGACTGCTCGTGGACTGCCCGTGGACGGCTCGTGGACGGCGCTCCGGCAAGCCAGCTCATGGAAAATGCCCAGTGTCCGTGGAGCTCGTGGAGAACGCCAAGCGTCCGTGGAGCTCGCCCGTGGACTGCCCTTGGCCGTGCGCGTGGAGGAGCTTGGCCGTGGAGAATGCCCGTGGACGTGCGCGTGGAGGATGTGGGCTGCGCCACCATGGACGTGCGCATGGAGGACGTGGGCTGCACCACCATGGAGCTCCACTCATTTGCCACCAAAAATTGCCACCACCGCCCATCAAACCATTGCCGGAGCTTCTCCTCCGGCCAGGGACACCGCCGGCGTGCTTCCCGGCGAGTTTCGGCGCCTCTGGAAGGCTGTGGTCCACGCCCTGTTCCATGGACCGGCAGCAATGGCTGCCGGTAGACCAACCAATGAATTGTAAACCTAGCAGCCGGTCCATGGTGGACCGGCTGCTCCAAAAAGCGTGCAGCATCAAAATATGTGCAAAAATCTTAGAAAATTCATAACTTCTTCATTTCAAACCTGATTTAAGTACCATTTGCATCATTGGATTCCATAAATCAAGCTCTACCTAATGGCTGGTTTCAAACTTATTAATTTTACCGATTCCATGATCATTAATTATAATTATTGAATATTTTATTAATCATTTAAATGGGTGTGTGGTGCTTTGACTCGAAATCTAATTTTCATGAACGTACTCTAATTTCACATTTTTCAAAGATATTTTTAAAATAATTAGTTTTACAAGAAAGTCCAAATTAATTATGAAATTAGGTTATTAAAAGAATGTTAGCACCAATAATTAACTAAAATACTTAAAATAAACGTGTAAATCCATGATTTATCACACCCCCCAACTTGCTTATTGCTAGTCCCTTAGCAATGCAAACAGTATAACTATATATCACAAAGATCATCTTTTACAAAAATAGATCCAGGTTTGAAAGTAAAAAGATCTAGCAAGTATCACTAACTAAGTATTGAGTTTCAGAAATAAATTTTGCAGTCAGCATAATTAGAAACTTTCTTAGAGTTTATCTAAAGATCTACAGCACTTGTGTTTGTGATGACTAACTTAACATTTTGGAACTAGTTTGCAAGAACAAATGTATCTTTGATTAACACTTACTTTGGTTAATTTTCTATACATCCCTAAATTAAGCTTATGAACTGAGTTAGCTTTCACACTACCTGATTTTTTTTTTTTTTTGTCCTGAGCATCCTGGCCTTCCCTTCACCGTTTGACGTGAACCTCCACACTTGACTTAGGTGCAGAGACCCGGTTACTAAGTTTAGGGCTATCCACATATACTCTATGTTTTGCACTTTTATTTCAGGTAGGTAGCTCTTTCCTCAATTCAAAAAAATTTTTAAATTGGGATATATATCAATTACCAGTTTTTAGTGATAATTAAGTCCTCAATTGTCCTTACAACTAATACTTACTTTGTCTCGTCAGCGTGCATGTGCAATGGAAGTGCTAATAGCCTTTAGGTGATCTAAGTAGGCCCTAAAAGTCTGACATGCTTGATGGGGAACTAAAATGCATGCAATTTTTTTTGTATGTTTTACATGTTGAGTTAGGTGATTAATTCCCAAATTTCAGATCAAAATTATTTATAGGAAATTTTGTATGAATTTTTAAAGATCAGCATGCAGATTAGGACCTAGAAAAGTAGCAAAGAAGGACCGCCGGGGCTGAGAAGCCTCGGTTAGGGCAAGTTCTCCTACAATAAAACTACTGGAGGTAGAGGGGTGTACCTGACAATGTCTGTGAAGATCGCAGCGAAGGGGTCTCTCATTCCTCGATGGATGCGGCCTGGAAAACCGAGCCAAAGACCCGCGGATACCCGGCTTTCTGCTCGGTGATCCGATTGAGGCTTGGCTGGAGTCGTTGGATTCGTAGGAACTCAGGGACCTGCAAACGACCTGTCAGGGGTTAGAAAGCTCACAAAGGAACAAGAAAACAAAGTAAAAACAGCAAGGAAAGGCTTCTTTTGGAGTGGGCGTCCAGGGATCTGGAGGGTTTGTTGGCAGCAGGAAGATGATTGCAAACACCGGGAAGAAGAACTCTCACAAACCCCTTTATGCACACAGCAGGGTATCACACCACTCAATAGAAGAACGGTTTTCATTCATCAAAAATTCTCCTCATACAAGAGGCTAGGGTCCCTTAAATAGACCCTTAACCTTGGGCTCCAAGTAAGGGTACATAAGTCTTTACATAAGAATCCTTTTCCCTCTCAAACCCTAGCTAGAAAATAAGGAAATATTAGATAGAAAAATCCCTAAAAATTTTCTTGACTTGGTCAAGACTCCAAGGATGCCTAGGGGGGCGTGTTGGGCTTCTAGGAGCAGCAAAAGGCCGGCCCAAAGGGGCTCGGGTGCATGGGTTTGGGCCTCTGGAAGCTGGGGTGGCCTGGTAGCCAGGTAGCAGGAATATTCCCTGGTATCTTGCTTCTTAGGGGCTTGGGCTTGGCACCTGGGCTTGATTTCTTTGGGCTAGGATGCAGATGGACCTCTGGAATCATGGATGCCATTATCTATGAATATACTTTGGCATCTGGAAGGGAATCTGGGTATCTGGAGGGCATCTGCAAGAAATCAGGGTTTTCTGAATTTTCCTCCTGGGGTCTTCAAATCTTCAAGCTGGGTTGGACTTGTGCTATACTTCCATGTCTTCAATCTAGTTGGACTTGGTCTTCACTTGTATGATATAGTCTTGAGTCTTCAGTATGCTTGGACAGGACTCAAAAAAATAAAATTAGCTCAACATGAGCTGACTAGCATTGGACTGAACTAGCTCAACATGAGCTGACTAGTACAGAACTGAAATAACAACTAAAAATACTCAAATAATAACTAAAGTGGACTCAGATGAGCTAAGCCCTTATTACAGATGGACTCATAAATTATTGATCAATTTACAGAGAGTTGAAAAAGCCTCTGTCTTATTCTGGTGCCTCAGGTGTCCCCACCAATTCTCCCGGGGTGGGAGGAACTCGACCCTGTCGAGTGAAGGTTAGACTGGCTCACATATCTCTCGAGAAGGTCTGGGTTGAGGCGTTGCAAGTCCTCTCGAGAAATCCACGAATCGTCCGACTCTGGCCGGCCTTGCCATCGGACCAGGAAGCGTTGATAGTCATGGCCCTGGGTCGTGATGGCTTGATTGTCCAGGATACGCTCGATCCGTTCTCCTCTCTCAGGCCAAATTTGTTTATGGACACTCTAGGTTAGGGTCACTCACAATGAAAAGGAATAGGTCCAAAGGCCTCACTAGGTAGCGCTGCCGGTTCCCTATACTCAACCAGGTCTGTAATATTGAAGGTAGAACTAATGCCCAAATCCGAAGGCAAGTCTAACACCTAGGCATTTGATCCAACCTTCTCTATCACTTTAAAAGGTCCGGCTCTGCGAGCATGAAGCTTCTTTTAGGCCTAAGCCTAACCAAGATAGAATCCACTACATCAAATTCTTTGACCCTTCTTCAAGAATTAGCCAGTTGTTTTAAGATTAGTGCAGGTGGTGAACATGCTAGGCACATGCAGACTCCTAACAAATGATGCAAAGGACTCATACTGACACCTAACAGACTCGACTATGCATTCCTATCGAAGGAAATTTTATTGAACTCTTTAGATCTAAACCTAATAGATTATAGGTTCTCTATGTTTGATCCTAGCTTGACATGCACATGAAAATTTACAGTGAACTCCTAGCAAATTCCAAAGAGTATGCCAGAAGTAAGATGCAAACCTAACATGCGTGATGAATGCATGCAGTATGCTAATCTCAGCTAAATGCAATCTAATGATCCTAGAAATGCTGGAGGTGTCAGGAAAGGGTAGAAAATAGGAAGTGGGTTCAGAATTAGTTTGGTAAGGTAGAGAAAAAGGTTCATGGTTAGTTGGATAAAGTAGGATAAAAGACGGGGTGTCAGGAACTAATCCTATACTAATGAGGTTAACCTTACGGGGTTGCGGTATATCTATGGGGTTTGTATAATGGAAGGATGGGTTATTAATCTCAGGGAAGAGGTCCTTAATGGGAACTATAGGAGGAGGCTCATCTTGAAGGTATAGATTCAAAGAGATCAGGTCCTTAATAAATTCTTCAGGTTCTTGTATTTTAGGACAAGACTCTATAATTTGGCTCTCCTCTATGGTTTCCTCAGGTAAGGCTCTAGGAGCAGTACCCAGGTTCTCTTCCTCTATTTGTTCTTCCACTATAGCTTTAGGTTGGATGTGGTCAAGGTCAACTACCTCTAGGTTGGCTTTTACCTGGGTATCTATTGGGTCAGCTAATTCTAGGTCATCTAAAGGTGTCTCCTCTTCTCCTTCATACTCATCCACTAGGCTCACATCAGCTTCATACACTTCCGTGTTAATGTAAGCCTTGTCAATCTCAGGAATGGTTGGAGAATGTTGGCTAGGGAAAAATTGGCTAAGTCCTGGTTTCTGATTATGGACACTAATCCTAGTAGGTTCAGGTTGTCTAAGGGGTAGTGGCTCACTACTGGGCTCATATTTAGGGGTGCTAATCCTATGGGGTTCAAGTTGACTATGGAAAACCTGACTAGTACTAGATTGATATCTAGGGATTATGGGCTCCCTAGACTCATAGGATAAGGGAGCAGATCTATGGGTCACGGGATCATAAGATCTGGGGTTATAGGATTTGGGTTCAGCTCTATGGGTCTTGGGTCTACTGGACTCATGGGATATGGGTTCGTAGATTTTAGAGTCAGAGGATTTGAAGTCATAAGATCTATAGGTTGTGGGTATACTAGGCTTATAGGATGTGGGTAAATAGGATCTAGAGTCATAGGATCTAGGTTCAGTATCATAGTATGGGTCAGGCTGAGTGGCTCTCCTAGGTTCAACCTCACGATATGGTTCAGGGTTTGGGGTCCTCCTAGGTTTAGGATTATAGTATGGGTCAGGCTGAGGGGCTCTCCTAGGTTCAACCTCTCGGTATGGATCAGGGTTTGGGGTCCTCCTAGGTTGAGGATTGTAGTACGGGTCAGGATAAGGGGCTCTCCTAGGTTCGACCTCATGGTATAGATCAGGGTTTGGGGTTCTCCTAGGTTGAGGGGACTCAGGATCTGGCTCAGATCGTGACCCATGGGTTCTTGCTATGGTCCCTACACGGCCTCCTAACTGATCAAACCTATTGGCAAGATGGTCAATTCTATTGTTGGTTTGGGTAGCAGACTGAGTTAACTGGGTAGTCATCTGGGCCATTTGATCAGCTAGGGCTTTTATTTGGGCTTGTAAATTTTTCATGGGTTCAGACATTTATGAAGGAGGTGGGTGATATGAAACTCCTGATCTAGTGCTCATGCAAGACTCGATCAGACTGACTATAGCTGACTAGACCTAGAGTCCAAACTAGATGCTCAATCAGGGTGGCAAACTAGCCTATAGTAACCCTGTACTTAGCCAGGCAGGTGTAAGGAGAGTGTTAGGTCCCTGATTGCCAATCCTAGACACCAATCAGAGATTGGCCAGGTAGGCGGACCAGCACACAAGCCCTTCGGGATTGAATCCCTAAACCACCGTTCTAGACACTGAGCACAAGGCACACACAGGTTAACTTGACACAGTGATCTAACACTAGCTCGGACCCGACCAGTTGGTGTCCCTAGCCCACTAGGGCAAATTAAGTCTAATTAATTTTAGGTTAAGGCTTGGGACTGAATGCAAGGGATGTGGTTTTGGGCTAAGGAGAGGTGATCAAATCCTCCCCCCATCTGATATAGCAAGAGTGCCCTTAAAAGTAAATTATGCAATGATGGCAGGCAGATGAGGATGCAAATTAGGGTTTAGATATTTTTTTTGGTATTTTTTTTAAATAGGAGAAAACTTGCAAATCATGGCCTAATATACTGGAAATATACTAAAATTAAGAAATATGCAAAAACTCCTAAACAAAACCCTAAAACTTCCAAACTTGTCTTGCTAAAAAAAACAGAGCCAAAAATTTGCAGGCCCTATTTCGGCTTGCAGAAAATTCACAGGACATAATAAAATCTGGGAAAAATTTTAAGATTACTGTGAATTATGGTAAATCTAGGAAAATAAATTTCAGAATTTTTGGAGTTTTTAAAAGGGAGAAATAATTAAAATAACAGAGTATATATGGACTAAGAAATTGCAGAAAACAAGCCCTAATCTAAGCTCTGATACCAAATGATGGGGAACTAAAATGCATGCAATTTTTTTTTATGTTTTACATGTTGAGTTAGGTGATTAATTCCCAAATTTCAGATCAAAATTATTTATAGGGAATTTTTTATGAATTTTTAAAGATCAGCATGCAGATTAGGACCTAGAAAAGTAGCAAAGAAGGACCGCCGGGGCTGAGAAGCCTCGGTTAGGGCAAGTTCTCCTACAATAAAACTACTGGAGGTAGAGGGGTGTACCTGAAAATGTCTGTGAAGATCGCAGCGAAGGGGTCTCTCGTTCCTCGATGGATGTGGCCTGGAAAACCGAGCCAAAGACCCGCGGATACCCGGCTTTCTGCTCGGTGATCCGATTGAGGCTTGGCTGGAGTCGTTGGATTCGTAGGAACTCAGGGACCTGCAAACGACCTGTCAGGGGTTAGAAAGCTCACAAAGGAACAAGAAAACAAAGTAAAAACAGCAAGGGAAGGCTTCTTTTGGAGTGGGCGTCCAGGGATCTGGAGGGTTTGTTGGCAGCAGGAAGATGATTGCAAACACCGGGAAGAAGAACTCTCACAAACCCCTTTATGCACACAGCAGGGTATCACACCACTCAATAGAAGAACTCAAGGTTTTCATTCATCAAAAATTCTCCTCATACAAGAGTCTAGGGTCCCTTAAATAGACCCTTAACCTTGGGCTCCAAGTAAGGGTACATAAGTCTTTACATAAGAATCCTTTTCCCTCTCAAACCCTAGCTAGAAAATAAGGAAATATTAGATAGAAAAATCCCTAAAAATTTTCTTGACTTGGTCAAGACTCCAAGGACGCCTAGGGGGGCGTGTTGGGCTTCTAGGAGCAGCAAAAGGCCGGCCCAAAGGGGCTCGGGTGCATGGGTTTGGGCCTCTGGAAGCTGGGGTGGCCTGGTAGCCAGGTAGCAGGAATATTCCCTGGTATCTTGCTTCTTAGGGGCTTGGGCTTGGCACCTGGGCTTGATTTCTTTGGGCTAGGATGCAGATGGACCTCTGGAATCATGGATGCTATTATCTATGAATATACTTTGGCATCTGGAAGGGAATCTGGGTATCTGGAGGGCATCTGCAAGAAATCAGGGTTTTCTGAATTTTCCTCCTGGGGTCTTCAAATCTTCAAGCTGGGTTGGACTTGTGCTATACTTCCATGTCTTCAATCTAGTTGGACTTGGTCTTCACTTGTATGATATAGTCTTGAGTCTTCAGTATGCTTGGACAGGACTCAAAAAAATAAAATTAGCTCAACATGAGCTGACTAGCATTGGACTGAACTAGCTCAACATGAGCTGACTAGTACAGAACTGAAATAACAACTAAAAATACTCAAATAATAACTAAAGTGGACTCAGATGAGCTAAGCCCTTATTACAGATGGACTCATAAATTATTGATCAATTTACAGAGGGTTGAAAAAGCCTCTGTCTTATTCTGGTGCCTCAGGTATCCCCACCAATGCTAGTCTCCTTTTTGACTCGCTACAGTCATTAGCAACACTCTCTAACTCTTATTATTTTTCCTAGTCTATCATGCTCCAAATTTATTTTTGATACATAAAAACTTTTTTTTATTATTTTTTAAATTAAAAAAATATTTGTCCCGACCCCCCAACTTAAATACCATTGTCCCTAATGGTATATATAAAAAAAAAATAAACCATAAGAACTAAAAATGTAAAGGGATACTTGAGAAGAGGAGCTCATGAACAATGTAGAGGCTGCAAATTTTTTTTTTTTTTTTTGGAATTAAAAAAAATATTGAGTACATATTGGGTTGCCTCCCAACAAGCGCTAAGTTTAATGTCTTCAGCCAGACATAATGCAGCTCAGTTCAGTGTGGGTCAGTTAATGTTACTTGGTCAATGGTTCGATTTGTTGATATTCCTTCAATGTATGATTTTAAACGTTGACAATTTACCTTAAAGAAGTTTCCTGACCTAGGATCATAAATTTTGACTGCACCATGGGGGAAAACTTGATTAACAATGTAAGGTCCATCCCATCTAGATCTCAATTTTCCAGGAAATAATCGAAGCCTTGAATTAAATAACCAGACTTGTTGATTTGGCTCAAAGGTTTTCCTAGAAATAAATTGATCATGAAAGGCTTTCATTTTCTCTTTATAAATACATGAATTTTCATAAGCCTCTCGCCTCAGTTCATCTAGTTCACTCAGTTGCAACATCCGGTTAGAACCAGCTTGCTTTAAATCAAAATTTAATTGCTTAATCGCCCAATATGCTTTATGTTCAAGTTCTACCAGAAGATAACATGCTTTTCCAAAGATGGCTATAGGGAGACATTCCAATGGGATTCTTGTAAGCTGTCCGATAGGCCCATAATGCATCATCTAATCGATCTGACCAGTTTCTACGATCGGGCCTAATAGTCTTTTGCAAAATGTTCTTGATCTCCCTATTGGATACTTCCACTTGGCCACTTGTTTGCGGGTGATAAGGTGTAGCTACTTTATGTGTGACCCCATATTTTTGCAAAAGCATTCGAAATTGGTAGTTTGTGAAATGGGCACCTCCATCGCTAATGATGGCACGAGGAAAAACGAACCTAGAGAAGATATTCTTTTGAACAAACTTTATGACTACCTTATGATCATTGGTTCGTGTTGCCATTGCCTCAATCCATTTAGAAACATAATCGACAACCACCAAAATATATTTAAAACCATTAGAGGGTGGAAAGGGTCCCATAAAATCAATTCCCCAAACGTCAAAGATTTCAACTACCAAGATGGGATTTAAAGGCATCATGTCTTTTCTTGAAATATTTCCTAAGGCTTGACACTTAAGACATTCTTTGCCAAAAGTATAGGCATCCTTAAACAATGTCGGCCAGTAAAATCCACTTTGCAAAAATTCAAAATACTCTGATGTTCAGATTCAGGAACACACCTACGGATGATTTGATCAGCACAGATTCGAAAGAGTTCAGGATCTTCCCAAAAGTAATATTTAATTTGAACAAAGAATCGATCCTTTTCATTCTTGGACCAGCCATCAGGGATTTGTCCAACCACTAAGTAGTTAACAATATCTGCAAACCAAGGGGCCTTTGCATGTGAAACTGCTAAGAGCTGTTCATCCGGAAAAGATTCTTCAATTGATGCAGGTTCACTCTCTTCAACTAAAATCCTAGATAGATGGTCTGCTACAACATTTTCAGATCCTTTCTTGTCTCGAATTTCAATATTAAACTCTTGTAGCAGTAAGATCCATCTAATCAATCGTGGTTTAGCATCTTTCTTTGAGAGCAGGTATCTCAAAGCCGAGTGATCCGAATAAACCATAATCTTGGAACCTAAAAGATATGATCTAAACTTTTCCAGGGCAAACACCATAGCTAGCAACTCCTTTTCAGTAATGGTACAATTTTTTTGGGCTTCATTCAAAGTTCTGCTAGCATAATAAATCACTATGGGACATTTGTTTACCCTTTGGCCCAAGACAACTCCTATGGCAAAGTCTGAAGCATCACACATGATTTCGAAAGGTAGTGACCAATCTGGGGGTTGGATGATTGGGGCTTGGGTCACAGCTTCCTTTAGAAACTCAAAAGCCTTAAGACAATCTTCATCAAAATTGAAAGGAATGTCCTTGGCGAGCAGATTATACAAAGGACGGGAAATTTTGGAAAAGTCTTTGATGAAGCGATGATAGAATCCTACATGGTCGAGAAAAGATCGAATTTGTTTGATAGAGATGGGTGGAGGAAGTTTAGAGATCAATTCAACCTTTGCTTTATCTACCTCGATCCCTCTCTTAGATACAATATGTCCTAAAACAATCCCTTCTCGAACCATGAAATGGCTCTTCTCCCAGCTCAGAACTAAATTAGCCTCAATACATCATTTTAATATTTTCTTCAAATTATTGAGGCAACTCTCAAAAGATTCTCCAAAGACTGAAAAATCATCCATAAAAATTTCTAAGAAATCTCCTACCATGTCCGAGAAAATTGATATCATGCACCTTTGAAAGGTTGCAGGTGCATTACACAAACCGAAAGGCATTCTACGGAAAGCAAAGGTTCCAAAGGGACATGTGAAGGTGGTCTGTTCCTGGTCTCCTGGATAGATTGCTACCTGGTTGTATCCTGAGTATCCATCTAAGAAGCAAAAGTATTGCTGGCCAGCTAATCTTTCTAGGATCTGATCAATAAATGGTAAGGGAAAGTGGTCTTTGCGGGTAGCTGCATTAAGTTTTCTATAATCTATACAGACACACCACCCAGTAGAAAGTCATGTTGGCACTAAATCCCCATGGTCAGTACGGACAACCGTGAGTCCAGATTTCTTTGGAACGACTTGAGTAGGACTCACCCAGTGGCTATCAGAAATAGGATAAATAATACCAGCATCTAACCATTTAATCACTTCCTTCTTGACCACTTCTTGCATGTTTGGGTTGAGCCGTCTTTGCATTTCTCTAGTAGGCTTGGCACTATCCTCAGTATAGATGTGGTGCATAGAAATTGATGGACTAATGCCTTTTAAATCAGCAATGGCCCAACCTATGGCCTCTCTATGTGTTTTCAGAACATCTATCAATTGGTTTTCCTACTCAATGGTTAGGTCAGATGCAATGATCACAAGCAGGGTTTTGTCAGGTCCTAAAAACACATACTTAAGTGATTCAGGCAAAGTTTTTAGTTCAAGTTGTGGTGGGGCCTGAATCGAAGAGTGCAAAGGCTCAGTTCCTAGGTCAGGTAAGGATTCAGTTTGCATCGACCAAGGTGGTGAAGGTTGAGGTGAATCAAGTAGGGCATTTACCTCTTGGACTTGGGTTTTAGCAATAGGCTCGTCATCTTCCATCAAATTGGAGGAAAATTCAGACTCAACAATCTCATCTACTAAACTAATCACAGAACAATTTTCCTCCTCTAGAGCAAACTTTGAGGCATTAAAAATATTAATTCTCACCTTTTGATCCCCAAAAGAAATGTCCATAGCTCCCGTTTTACAATTGATATTGGCATTGGCAGTGGCTAGGAATGGACGACCTAAGATTATGGGATTCTGATTTAGCTCTTGGGATGGTTCCATGTCTAGTATGAGGAAGTCTACTAGGAAATAACATTGGTTCACTCTAACTAAGACATCCTCAATCAAACCACGTGGTGTCTTGACAGATCTATCGGCTAGTTGAAGAATGACTGACGTGGGTTTTAGTTCACCAATCCCAAATTTTTCATAGACCGAGGTTGGAAGAAGGTTCACACTAGCTCCTAGGTCTAACAGGGCTCGGTCAAAGGTAATGCCTCCTATAACACAAGAAATCAAAGGAGCACCGGGGTCTTTCATTTTCTGAGGTAATTGATTCAACAAAACTGCACTTACATCCTCAGACAATATGATTCTCTTTATGGTTCGTGGCTCACGCTTTTGGGTGCAGAGTTCTTTGAGAAATTTAGCGTAAGCTGGAACGTGCTGAATTGCATCGAGGAGGGGTAAATTAATATGGACTTGCTTGAATAATTCCATTAGCTCCTCGTTGCGTGCTCCTTGCTTTTTACGGGAAGAGCCAGCTTCTAGGGCTGAAGGGAACGGGACTCTAGGTTTATAAGTCTCAGGTAATTCATCTGCTCTCTTCTTCGCTTTCTCATTTAAATCAGAACCAGTATCAGTACTAGTCCCGGGCTCAGGCTCTTCTACATGGTTAGTCTCAGTACTAACATCATCTTCTAACTTCTCATTCTTGCTAGATCAGTACTAGCCTCTCTCTCCTGGTCTTGATATGGGTCCCTAAGAATCCTACCACTTCTAAGCTCAGAAATTGCTTTGGCATTCTCAAATTGAGGGTTCTTAGGTGGAACATTAGGCTGAAGAATGAGTGGGTTGTTTCTAGGGTTCGGTATTGGTTGACTCGATAGTTGACCTGGTTCTCTCCTTATAGTAGATTCAGCTAACTGTCCTATTTGAACTTCTAACCTGGCGATAGATTGTTGTTGGGTCATGATTAATTGTTGAAGTTGATCAAACCTATCGTCGGCCAGATTGGTCTGTTGAGGAGGTTGATATGATGATTGGTGATGATATGGTGGCTGATATGGTGGCTGAGCAGGCTGACCTCTATTATAGGCATAGTTTTGGTATGGGGGCCTATTTTGAAAGTTCCGTGCAGGAGGAGTTTGGGTCTGAACCTGAGTTTGTTGTGGTTTTCAAGAAAAATTAGGATGGTTTCTCCAACCCGGGTTATAAGTATTTGAAAATGGGTCATTACCCGACTTGGAGTAACCTTGAGCAGCTTGGACTTGTTCTTGGATGAAAGGTGGTAACTGTGCAACCGTAGGACATTCATTCATGTGATGGGCTGGGCTAGCACAGATAGAACAAATCTCCTGATGATTAGAGGGTGATGGGTATTGTGATGGGTGTGATGGGTATTATGTAGGAGATTGTTGACTGAGGGCTAGGACTTGGTCCAACTTTTGAGAAAGGAGGTCGACTGTATCTAATCTTTGGGATATTAGGTTCAAGTCGACATTAGAATTTGAATGTCTAATTTCATAAATCCCTGCCCGCTTTTGGTGAGGAATCGATCTTTCATATGAAGTCAAAGAAGCAAGGTTGATCGAATTTTCACTTAGGGTTTCAAACAAGGTATAGGCCTCATCCTCACTTCTACTCATGAATGCACCTCCACAAGATGCATCCACCATCTGTCTATACTGGTCTCCTAATCCCTCATAAAAAGCTTGGACAATTTGCCACTTAGACAGACCATGATGTGGGCATTTTCTAAGGAGTTCCTTAAGTCTCTCCCATGATTCATGAATTTGTTCACCAGGAAGCTGAGCAAATCCAGTGATGGCTCACCTCATGGTGTTGGTTCGACCTATAGGATAGAATTTCTTAAGGAACTCGTGCTGCATTTCAGTCCAAGTTCGAATTGGTTTCCCTATTGTGCCAAGCCAGTACTTGGCCTTATCCTTAAGTGAGAAGGGGAACAAGGTTAGCCTAAGGGCATCATCAGTAAAATCTTGGATCTTCACCGTAGAATAGATTTCTAGAAACTCATCTAGATGCTTATAAGGATCTTCGTTGGTAGTCCCATAAAAGGAAGGGAGCATCTGGATTGTGGCAGACTTGATCTCATATTGTCTAGCAGGTATTTCAGGTAAATGGATACAAGTCGATGGGTTGTAGGTGGAAGGAATAAAGTATTCCTTCATCTGTCTAGGTGGTTCTTCTGGGTTTCCAGCCATTTGATTTTTTTGGTGTATTATGGATCAGCCGTTCAATTTCAGGGTTGAAGTCAACTAGGTCTAGAAATAAAGATCTTCTACCGTGCATGTAACAGTGCAACCCAAATATGTGAATCAAAATTTTTTTATTTTATATATATATATTTGTTATTTTCAAACACTTATCAAACAGATTTCTATCCTAGGCTCCCTAATTCTAGATAGCTCCTAACTTCCAAGACCGCCTTGGAGCCCTCCAAGTCAAAGACCAATTAGCTAACTGGCCAGGTAAGGGTAAGGTCGGTGGAGTTTCCCTCTTTGCTTGCCTTAGACACCAATTGAAAATTGGCCAGGTAAGCGGATCCAACCACCTTCCTTCGGGACGTAATCCCTGAACCCCTTTCCTAGACACCAGTCAACCAACTAATCTTGACCCGGTCCAACTCTTCCGGGTGCCCTGTCCTATTGAGCTCGAGTTCCTTAGGGCTGACGTCTAGTTAATTTTATTTAGAAGGCTTAGGTATGCAAAATGAGGGGTGATGGTTTGTGGGCTAAGGAAGGGTATTGAACTCCCTACCTTATCTTGTTTATGGATTAGTACCCTTAAGATGATTATGAGATTATGAAATGCAATGAGATATCCAAAATAAAAGTTATAAACACACAAAATTAAATTAAAGATATATATATATTTTTTAATTTTGTGATTAAGTTTCTAATCCTAATAAATTATGAAATGTCTAGACAATTTTTTTTGGATTTTGCAGAAAAGATAAATTTACTTAAATGAATCTAAAAATGAAAAGCAAAATTTTTTTAAAAAATTTAAAATTTGATTTTTTTTTTTTTTGAAATAAGAAAAGAAACTAAAAAGGAAAACAATTAATATGTAAAGAGGAAAGAAAGTTTACTGATTGGGAGACTTTCTTCCTCTTCTGCTTTTCTCCCCCTTTTTTTTTTTAACCTGCAAGAAAAAGAAAAGTTAGCATGGTATAAAAAAAATCAAAAAGATCAAAAACTATTATTTTAATGCCTTCCCTGGCAACAGCGCCAAAAACTTGGTAGGACCGCGGGGTTGTTGTTAAAATACCGTAGCTATCAGTTTAAAATCCGACTTCTTAAAATATTTAAAAATACGTAGCAAGAGGAGTCGGGTCGAATCCACAGAGAAGGCGGTGTTTAGGATTTGAAATCTTTTTGATCTTGTAAAAAAAAAAAATATTTGAAGTCGAAAATAAAAAAAAAAATTAAAATTGCAGGAAAAGTAAACTTGGCACTAGGATCTATTATTTAGATCCTAGCATCTACTTGCAGACAAGACGAAAGATAGGAGTTAAAAAGAGATATTGCATTGATTGAATTTTAAGGTCTAAATACAATGCAAAAAAAAAACTAAATTAACAAAACAAGTAACAAAGATAAGAACAGATCGGCGCAGCCTCGTCGGGAAGATAGCTCCTTCCTTCGTACTCCGTGGAGCAAACTGGGCTTCCTCTGTGTCTTCTTCTTCGGATCTTGATCTCAGAAAGAGAAGACTGGAAGATGGTGTAGGGACATGCTCTCCTTTGAGAAACCTCACTCCCAAAAGCCAACCCGTAACCCAAGCAATGCCCTCTACCCTGTACCTTGTCTTTTCTCCAGGATCTTGATCTCAGAGAGAGAAGGCTGGAAGATGGTGTGGGGACATGCTCTCCTTTGAGAAACCTCACTTCCAAAAGCCAACCCGTAACCCAAGCAATGCCCTCTACCCTGTACCTTGTCTTTTCTCCGGGATCCCCCTGTCTTGTGCATTGGGGTTCATTTTATAATTGACCAGAGAGGGGAGCTCGTTGCACACTAGCGATGTGGGACAAAAAATTACCATGACTGCCGTTGCTGCTCCATTGATTACGCCGCTCGTGGACTACACCATGGAGCTCGTGGATTGCGCCGTGGAGCTCATGGAGAACGCCCAGCATCCGTGGAGCTCGCCCGTGGACTGCTCGTGGACTGCCCGTGGAGAACGCCCATGGACGGCTCATGGACGGCGCTCCGGCAAGCCAGCCGTGGAAAACACCCAGCGTCCGTGGAGCTCGTGGAGAACGCCCAGCGTCCGTGGAGCTCGCCCGTGGACTGCCCTTGGCCGTGCGTGTGGAGGAGCTTGGCCGTGGAGAACGCCCGTGGACGTGCGCGTGGAGGACGTGGGCTGCGCCACCATGGATGTGCGAGTGGAGGACGTGGGCTGCGCCACCGTGGACATGTGCATGGAGGACGTGGACTTTGCACCTAGTGAGGGAGCAGGGGGCCGCCAGCTTCTACCGAGGTGGACCCCTCCTGGGTGGACACCTGGCAAAGTGGCAAAGGAAGGCTCGACTTCGACCGAGGTGGACCCATCTTGGTGTGCCACCTAGCAAAGGAGTAGGAGAGCCCGGCTCGACCTCGGTAGAGGTGGACCCGTCTTGGGGTGCCACCTAGTGAGGGAGCAGGGGGCCGCCAGCTTCGGTCGAGGTGCACCCCTCCTGGGTGGACACCTGGCGAAGTGGCAGAGGAAGGCTCGACTTTGGTCGAGGTGGACCTGTCTTGGGGTGCCACCTGGCGAAGGAGCAGGAGAGCCCGGCTCGACCTCGGCAGAGGTAGACCCATCTTGGGGTGCCACCTGGCGAGGGTGCAGGGAGTCGCCAGCTTCGACCAAGATGGACCTCTCCTGGGTGGACCTGGCGAAGTGGTAGAGGAAGGCTCGACTTCAACCGAGATGGACCTGTCTTGGGGTGCCACCTGGCATAGGAGCAGGAGAGCCCGGCTCGACCTCGACAGAGGTGGACCCGTCTTGGGGTGCCACCTGGTGAGGGAGCAGGGGGCCGCTAGCTTCGACCGAGGTGTGCCCCTTCTGGGTGGACACCTGGCGAAGTGGTAGAGGAAGGCTCCACTTCGATCGAGGTGGACCCATCTTGGGGTGCCACCTGGTGAAGGAGCAGGAGAGCCTGACTTGACCTCGGCAGAGGTGGACCCGTCTTGGGGTGCCACCTGGCAAGAGAGCAGGGGGCCGCCAGCTTCGACCGAGGTGGACCCCTCCTGGGTGGTCACCTGGCGAAGTGGCAGAGGAAGGCTCGACTTCGATCGAGGTGGACCCGTCTTGGGGTGACACCTGGCGAAGGAGCAGGAGAGCCCGGCTCGACCTCAGCAAAGATGGACCCATCTTGTGGTGCCACCTGGCCAGGGAGCAGGGGGCCGCTAGCTTTGGCCGAGGTGGACCCCTCCTGGGTGGACACCTGGTGAAGTGGCAGAGAACGGCTCGACTTCGATCGAGGTGGACCCGTCTTGGGGTGCCACCTGGAGAAGGAGCAGGAGAGCCCGTCTCGACCTCAACAGAGGTGGACCTGTCTTGGGGTGCCACCTAGCGAGATAGCAGGGGGCCGCCAGCTTTGGCTGAGGTGGACCCCTCTTGGGGGACACTTGGCGAAGTGGCAGAGGAAGGCTCGACTTCGGTCGAGGTAGACCCATCTTGGGGTACTACCTGGCGAAGGAGCAGGAGAGCCCAGCTCGACCTCGGCAGAGGTGGACCCATATTGGGGTGCCACCTGGAGAGGGAGCAGGGAATCGCCAGCTTCGGCCAAGGTGGACCCCTCCTGGGTGGACACCTGGCGAAGTGGCAGAGGAAGGCTCGACTTCGGTCGAGGTGAACCCGTCTTGGGGTGCCACCTGGCGAAGGAGCAGGAGAGCCTAGCTCGACCTCGGCAGAGGTGGACCCGTCTTGGGGTGCCACCTGGCGAGGGAGCAGGGGGCTGCCAGCTTCGGCCAAGGTGGACCCCTCCTGGGTGGACACCTGGCGAAGTGTAATAGGAAGGCTCGACTTCGGTCGAGGTGGATCCATCTTGGGGTGCCACCTGGCAAAGGAGCAGGAGAGCCCGGCTCGACCTCGACAGAGGTGGACCTATCTTGGGGTGCCACCTAGCAGGGAGCAGGGGGCCGCCAGCTTCGGTCGAGGTGGACCCCTCCTGGGTGGACACCTGGCCAAGTGGTAGAGAACAGCTCGACTTCGGCCAAGGTGGACCCGTCTTGGGGTGCCACCTGGCGAAGGAGCAGGAGCGCCACTCCCCGAGCGGAAAATTTTGAAATAAAAATCCACGTGGCACCGGCGGCATCCAGCTGGAACTGACACACATTCCACGTCAGTAATGTAGCCATATCAAGACCAAAATAAACTTATAAATTTTTCAGGGTCTTAATTGTAAAAGGACTAATATATAATTCCAGTAAATCCAAGGGCCTGAGTGCAAAATGGTCTTTTTTTATTGTTGTAATGGGTCAATGGATTTTGGGTTAAAACCCAAAACCCGAAAACCTGCTGGCCCAAAAAACACATCTTCCTCACGAGACCAAATCATAGGTCTCGTTTGGGTCCGCCACCCTTGTTCCAAGACTGCCGCTGCAGGCACCGGACCAGTCAGACAACCATGACGACCAACTAGGGAGAACGAGTCGGCGCCTCAAGTGGTGTCACTGGCATCCGGTCGGGCCTTGTGGTGAATTGGCAATAGAATTTTTTTTTTGTTGATTCGATCACCATCGACGATGATCTTGATCTCAGATCACCACTGCTGGGGATTGGAAGCAGAGGGGAAAGATTTTCGATCCCGGAGACCAGCCAAAATGCGGCCGGCGATGACAGCCCAGGCACGGCCGATCGTGGCCCAGCAGTCACCACCCTTGGGCAAAATGATTTTTTTTTTGATTCGGTTTGGGATCTCGGTCAATCGACCGAGATCCAACAGTTTCGCAGCTGGGATCTTGACACTCGATCACCGCCAAGGTTCAAAGGTTTTTTTTTTATTTATTCGGTGTGTCAAAAGAAATAACGGAGACCGTCGGTGATCTTGTCGATTTCTCCTTCCATCTCTGGTCACGGCAGCATATCTCGATGCTGCCGGTTATCCCACAGCATGGATGCCCGTACATGATCAGTGGAGAAAATTTTATTTTAACATATCTAATATTTCTAATCTTTTAGATACCGAGGCTCTGATACCAAATATAGGAAAAACAATTCCTAAATCCCTAGAATCGATCAGAAAATTAGAATGATATATTAGATCTGAAAAATAATTACTTACCTGATTATTAGTCATGATCTTCCGATCCATATCCTCGATCTCGATGTTCACACGAACACTACAGCCAGAGTCCTTCTCTCCGGTCTTCCTCAGAAAGGCGGCTCTCGATGGAAAAAATCACCGTATCATAAAATCACAAAATGTGATATATAAATAGAGGAAGCGGAGAGGGGACCTAGCCAATAAAATAAAAATACCTTAACTAACCCTCCCATCATGAGTCAAGTCAGGCTAAGGTCTACACTATACCACCTCAACCATACCAAATCATATAAGGTGCTCCTAGTCCAATCAATGATCACATAACAATGGGCTCAACCTACGTCTATCAACATGGACCATAAAATCAATCCGGTTTTAATAAAATAAAATTTTAACTAATGTTAGCCCAAATTAAGGAATTTCGCATAGGCTCTGCATCTGGAAGATGGAGGCATTGAAGAGGGAGAAAAGGGAGAATGGCAGGAGGCTTTTTGGTGTGGGAGAAGAGTGAATGGGTGAAGGCTGAGACGATGGAAATGGTAAGTTAGATGGCATGCATGGGACTGATGATTTGGAGAGGCTCTTTGGGATGAAAGCTCACCAGAATGAAGGCTTCGTAAAAGGGTGAAGGCTCGATGGTGAAAGGATGGAATGGAGGAAGCTGAATGGCAGCGGAGAAGCCTTGATGATTCCAGGCTCCCGAGCACTACCATTCCTTTTATAGGCAAAGAGTAATGCATCTTCACTATGTGCCATTGCATGCTCCATTCTATGTCAATCTAAAAGTGTAGTTTATCCTTTTTGCAAATCCTCCTCTATGTTTCACCCATTTTGCAACAGGATCCTTGGATCACTTGGAAGCTTCCTGGGATGGTTTGGGTTACCGATCATCAAGCCTGACCATTAGATTGTGTTATACCCATCCGGCCCACCCAGGTTGGGCCGGATAAGTCGTCCAGCTGGCTGATCCGGGTTGAAGGTCCCACCAATCGGCTCTCGTGGAGGTCCTGACTGGTTCCCCATCGGAGGTCCAACGAGCCGACTGACTGTAGGGCCGACTGGTTTGGAGGCCGACCGACCTGAAGATCGGCTAACTCAAGAGGCTGACCCATTAAAGGCCGACCCACAAAAGGCCGACCAACCTGAAGACTGGCTGATCCACTTCAGTTGAGCTTGATGGATTTATCCCCATCCAGGGAACCGCTCGAAGGTTCCAGAAGATTCACTCCAGCTTGTACCAGAATTCTGTTGCAACAGACTCCACGACGTTGCCACAACTTTATGCCACCTGGCCATCACTCTGATCCTCCTAGGGGCAAATCAGGGTCTTTTATTCTATCCTCTAACGGATTTTGGCAGTATCCCACGCCCATAAAAGGTGCCAGGGGGACCTCCGCTGGGGTAAGGTGTTCTCTTCCCTCCCCACGCTACACTCTTCTCATTTTTCTCTCAATTCTGTAGCTCCAAATCCCCTGCTAACTTAAGCATCGGGGTGTCCCCCGCTGGAGCACCTCCGACGCCCAAGGGACTTTGTGCAGGTCGATCGACAGAGGAGCTCTCCAGCGTAGCGAGCCGAGCCCGGTCCAGGTGGAAGCGCGTCAATAGATTGGCGCTAGAGGAAGGGGGGCTCAACCTTCATTCCGCTCTCTACTCTAAAAGGGGATATTGACTGAGGAAAGTTATCAATGGTAAGGGAGAGAACATGAAGTGTCTCCGCCAGAGGGAGGCATTCTCGCCACGGGTTTGAAGCACCCCGCAGGAAGGACGCCACGGCCGTTGCAGCCGAGCCCACCATCACTCTGGGGCTGCAGCAGTTCCAGATGCTGGTAACCACATCGAGACACTTACCTTAGCGGTCCAGTGTTTCCAAGAAATGGCTGACAACCGGCGGCAGCCACCTGCGGCGTCCTGCATCAACCATCAACCGGCTGCCGAGGTGAGTCAACAGCCGGAAGTGCCCCCACTTCCTTCCCACGCTGCTCTGGAGCCCTGAAGGTCTTTGGGGGCTCATTCTAGCGGGAAGAGGGCACGGTCGGCTTCCCCATCTTTCACTGACTCCACCCCCCTCGATGGTCGGCGCCCTACTGAAGATCCATATGACTACGGTAGTAAGATCATGCGCATGGAAGAGCGCATGGTGGAGATTATCGAGCGCCAAAAGGTCGAAGGGGGGTAGATGTACGACACCCGTCCACCTTTTTTTGCTGAGATCTTGGGGTAGCCTATCCTCCGACACTTCACAATTCTCCAGGTGGATCCCTACGATGATACCACCGACCCACTGGATCATTTGGGCACTTACAAGGCCCATATGATGGTATAGGGCACCTCCGATGCCCTTCATTGTATCACCTTCCCAGCAACCCTGAAGAAGGCCACCCGGATGTGGTTTACGGCCATCCGACCAGGTACGATCCGATCTTTTTCTTAGCTTGAGACCCTTTTTCTCTCTCATTTCAGGACATGCAGTTGGGCCCCGAAGAACACCGACTGCCTCTTCCTCATACTCCAGAAGGAGGGGGTGACCCTCCGGGACTATATGGTCCGCTTCAACTCAACGGCCATGGAAGTCTTTGACTTGAGCGAGGCGGTGGCGATGTCGGCCTTTAAAAGAGGGCTCCAATCATCCAGGCTTACATTCTCCCTGGACAAGAAGTTTCCAAAGGACTATACCAAGCTGTTGACTAGGGTGCACAAGTACGCCCTGGCGGAGGAGCAGTTTGCGAGTCGCCGCCAGGTGGAGGGGAGATCAGCCCCCAAGAAGCGGAGCGATAAAGCCCCAGCGGTTCGACCTCCTGGTGACGTCAGCCGACCCGCTCGGCGTCGAAGCTCAAAGCCGAGGGACTTCTTCAAAAAGTTTGATACTTATGCGCCCCTCTCCCTTCCAAGGGAGAAAATCTTCATGGAGATTGAGAACGAGGCTTACTTCCAAAGGCCTCGCCCGATGAGGGGCCCTCCTGCTGCTAGAAACAAGAACAAGTACTGCCGGTTCCATAAGGACCATGGACAGAACACTGAGGAGTGCCTCCAGCTGAAGGATGCCATTGAAGACCTCATCAGAAGAGGGTATCTGACCAAGTACGTCCGACCCCGCCGGGATCGGGCTGAAGCCTCAATTGTTGGAGACCCTCCGGAGGAGGCTGAGCTCCCCAATCAGCATCCGACAGGTGGAGGCATTGGCATGCTGCACCGAAGGTCCGACTGGGGGTGCGAAGGGGGCCGGGACATTGTAAAAAGGCCCAGGGGCTCCAGTGTGATCAGTTTTTCCGATGAAGACCTCTTAGAACCCCATCTCCCAGGAGATAACCCTGTTGTTGTATCGGCAATCATTGCCAACTATGATGTAAAGTGTGTCCTTATCGATAATGGAAGCTATATGGAAGTTTTATTGTACGACGCTTTGTTTGAATGAACTTGTCTAAATCAAGGCTGCGAGAATCCCTGGTGCCGCTCATTGGCTTTGGGGAAAACTCCGTCAGAGTAGAAGGAGAGATCACCTTACCCGTGACCCTCGGGACGGAGCCTTACCAACGGACTTTCCCCATCAATTTCGTGGTCGTCCGTACGACCTCGGTGTACAACGCCATCTTAGGCTGACTGGCTCTCAACAGGTTCCACGCCATTGTATCCACTTATCATTTGCTGGCAAAGTTTCCGACTCATAACGGGGTCGGGAAAATGAGGGGAGACTGCAGGATGGCTAGACAATGTCTGGCCATACATGACAGGCAGCTGGATGGGCACCCCACACTTGAGCAACTTGACCCCAGAGATGAAACTGACGACTACGGTCAGCCTGTCGAAAAGATTGTGTTTGTCCCACTCAAAGAGGACGACCCTACTAAAGTACTACAAATTGGGAGTACGCTAAGTGAAGAAGCCCGACAGGAGCTGGTGGGGTTCTTGAGAAGCAATGCTGATGTCTTTGCCTGGTCGGCCTCGGACATGCCAGGCATCCCGTCGGATGTCATCACTCACCAACTTAAGGTGGATCCAACGTTTAGACCCATTCGACAGAAGAAGAAGAGCTTCACTACCGAAAGGCAGAAAGCCATTGAAGAAGAAGTGAAGAAACTACTCGACACCGGCTTCATCAGGGAGTCCCACTATCTAGAGTGGGTGGCCAATGTCGTTATGGTGAAGAAGGCCAGTGGGAAGTGGAGGATCTGTGTAGACTACATGGATCTCAACAAAGCTTGTCCGAATGATAGCTTCCCCCTGCTAAACATTGACCTGCTGGTAGATGCTACGGCTGGCCACCAGCTCTTGAGCTTCATGGACGCCTTCTCTGGGTACAACCAGATCAGGACGCACCCCAAGGATGAGGAGAAGATGGCCTTTGTCACAGACAGGGGGCTGTATTGTTACAGGATGATGCCTTTTGGCCTGTAGAATGTGGGTGCCACTTTCCAATGGCTGATCAACCGAGTCTTTAAAGGGCAACTAGAAAGGAATATGGAGGATTACATTGATGATATGATTGTTAAGAGCCTCCATAAGGCCGACCATATCAGGGACTTGCAGGAATCCTTTGACGTGCTAAGACATCATCGGATGAAGTTAAATCTTGCCAAGTGCATATTTGGGATAACCTCCGAGAAATTTCTTGGCTTCCTGGTCATCCAAAGGGATATTGAGGTCAACCCCAAGAAGATCAAGGCCATTATGGACATGGCACACCCATCCAGTAAGAAGCAGGTGCAAGAGCTTACTGGCCGCATTGCCTCTCTCAGCCATTTCATCTCCCGGTCGGCTGAGATGTCTTTGCCCTTCTTCAAAACCTTGCACCGGTCGAACCGCTTCCAGTGGGCCGACGAGTGCCGGTCAGCCTTCGAAGCCTTGAAGAACTATTTAAACAACCCTCCACTGTTGGCCAAACCAATGGAGGGGGAAGTGTTTTACCTATACTTGTCGGCCTCCGATGAGGCCGTCAGCGTCGTCCTTGTGCGGGTGGGGGAAGATGACCAACAGAAACCCGTCTACTACATCAGCAAGGTCCTTCACGATGCCGAGACATGGTACCCTAAAGTCCAAAAACTAGTTTATTCGTTGGTCATAGTAGCGAAGCACCTCCGACCCTACTTCCAGGCGCACCCGATCGTTGTGCTGACTGACTAGCCTCTCAAGGCAATTCTCCAAAGCCCTGACACCTCCGGACGGCTCGCCAAGTGGGCTGTTAGGCTGGGTGAGTACGACATTTCCTTTCAATCCCGATCGGCCTTGAAGGCCCAGGTAATTGCTGATTTTATTGCATAATGCACCTGGAGACCAGAGGCGACCTCTCCGGTAGCCGAAGTGCCTGTGACTGACCCAGCGGAAGGGATCGAGCCCGCATGGACTCTCCATGTGGATGGGGCTTCCAATCTCACCGGATGTGGGGCAGGCCTGATCTTAGCCGACCCCGATGGGTAATGTCTAGAGTATGCTCTACACTTTGCATTTCAGGTATCGACAACCAGGCAGAGTATAAAGCCTTACTTGCAGGGTTGAGGATAGTCGGTGAATTAGGCATTGGTAGAATCCAGGCCTTCTCTGACTCCCAGTTGGTAGTCAATCAAGTGAAAGGCGAGTTTAAAATGAGGGACCCTACCTTGGCTAAGTACTTGGACAAGGTACGAGGCTTTACATCTCGGCTCAGATTTTTCAAGATCCTCCATATACCTCGACTGCAGAACTCCCGAGCGGATGCCCTGTCATGGTTAGCTACAGCTGCAATCAGCACCTTCGATCGGATCTTTGTAGAGCATCTGCAGTGCCCGAGCATTGCTGAAGAGCCGGCTGAGATCCATCAAGTTGAGCAGGAGGCATCATGGATGGACTCGATTCATACCTTCTTGGTTCAGGGCACTCTTCCGGATGACCCAGTCGAAGCCAAGCATATACGCTCGATAGCCTCTAAGTACGTCATCCCCGATGGGACTGATGCAGAACAAATAAAGGGATGCGATGCGGAAGTAAATTAAGATTAACTAATTTTTTTGTTGTTTTTATATGTTTGTAGAAGTTGGCTTCAAATCAAAGAAAAGTTAACCTAACAATGAAAGATACTAATATGATAATTGAAAGCACAATTTTAAGGAAACTAAATTATCAGAGTAGTTCAGAAGCAACGGATCGCTGGGGGTTGAGAAACTCCCAGACCTAGGGTTTCGCTCCGAACTTTCAACAGAACAGAAATAAAGAGAAGAGATGGTTTACCTAACCAGACAATGATCTTCACAGATTTTGGTGGAAGAACTCTCCCGAGCAGATTGTTGGATCCTCGGATTCAGATATCTTCGCAATGGATCCTCCAATACTGGTCCTTTGGCGGGTTGGCTTCTCCTGAACTCAAGATCTGGAAGAGAAGAAAAATAATTGATGGAATCAGAGAGTCAAGGGAAAAATTTACCAGGTTGATGAACTTGAAGATTGAAATTGCTGAAAACTGGATTCTCCTGGAAGCTGATGTGATTTTCCTTGGAACTTGCTCTGGATCTGAAGTAGCCGGACTGGATCTGGATGAAGGTGGACGGCCTGGACTTGTAGAGAGAGAGAGGCCGTGGGAGATGGAAGGAGCTAGGGTTTGATGGATTGAAAATAATGATGGGCGGCTAGGGTTTTGGATTTTTAAGTGGCTAACCTAGGGTTTTGGATAAAGATGGAGATCTCTCACCTCCTCAAGGCTCCAATGGAACCCGGATTACCCCCTCACGGAGCTCAACACTTAGAATAGTGCGGAAGAAGAGAAAACATAAGTTTGCTCATAAAAAAAATTTCTTTCATTCATTGATTTCTAAAGTTACAAAGAGAGGTCTATTATATAGACCTAAAATTTTCTCCAAGTTTGTACAAATTCCCATGTGGGACTAAACTCCTCCAACCTCTAGATTAGGTAGAAAACCTCCTCTCTTGGCCGACCAAGAATTCAAAAAAATTTGGGACGGCCATAAAGGATTTTTTTTGGAATTTTTATGGCGCCTTCTTTGGAGTTGGATTTGGATTTGGAGTCCTCTTCTCCTTATGGCATTTCTTCTTTTCTTCCACTCCAAGTTAAGCTCTTTGATTTTGATTTGAACTTCAATTAGGAGTAGGTTGGATGTCCTTCTTTGATTTTTTCTCCAAGAGAAGTCCCTTTCCTTCTTTGCTTAGACAAAATTGGCAGGTATGGGCGCCTCCTTTAAATTGGCTTCCAATTTGATTTTTTTCTTCTTTGGATGTGGGGACCATGACACTGGGATGCCTCTGTGGCACCTCCTGGACCCTGGCATGTGCTCGGAGTGTGGCTGGGCATGTGGCTTGGAGTGTGGCCTCCACTTGCTTGGACCTTGATTTGATTGGAAGACAAATGTGGCACCATTTTGGACCTTGATTTGATTGGAAGACAATTGCGGCACCATTTTGGATAAAATTGAAACCACATCGGGACTTGCACCGAGTCAACATGACTCAACAAAATTTAAATGGTGACTCAAGAAATAAATAAAAATAAATAAACTGGTTGACCAGGTCAACCTTTATTACAAACCCTAATTTCTCGGGCAATGTCAATCAGAGATCCAAATGGAGCTCTGAAGTCTTCTTGTGAGTCTGGTGCCCGCACCAATTCTCCCGGGGTGGGAGGAACTCGACCCTGTCGAGTAAGGCTTAAGTTGGCTCTGGTATCTCTCCAAGAGGTCTGGGTCCAATTCTTGTAATTCTTCTCGGGAGATCCAAGAGTCATCAGAATCTGGCCTTCCTTGCCAGCGGACCAGGTACCTTTGGTATCCTCGATTACGAGTAGAGATAACCTGATCATCCAGGATCTTTTCAATCTGCTTTTTCCTCACAGGCCAGTTTGTTGGTGGACACACAGGGTCGGGATCACTCTCAATGATAGGGTTAGGCTCAAAAGGCTCACTAGGAATCACAGCTGGCTCCCTGTACTCTACTAAGTCTGTAATGTTGAAAGTAGAGCTAATGCCTAGTTCTGGAGGCAACTCGAGCACATAGGCATTGGATCCTACTCTCTTTACCACTCTAAATGGTCCAGCTCCCCTAGCATGTAACTTTCTAACGGTTCCAGGAGAAAACCGTTCAGGCCTTAACCTAATCATCACATAGTCTCCCTCAACAAAAGATTTGACTCGCCTTTGAGTATCAGCCAACTTCTTATAAGTTTCATTACTTAAATTTATTTTGGAATGAATTTCTTTATGCAAATCTTTTACATGCTGTGCAAAATTCTCAGCAGACTCGGAGACTCGAGTGTGGACAGGAAAAGGGACTAGGTCAAGAGGTGTGTGAGGTTTGTACCCATGTACAATTTCAAATGGACTCTTATCCGTAGACCTATTGACCGAGTCATTGTACGCAAATTCTGCCCTTGGTAGGTATAAATCCCAATTTCTGGTGTTTTCACCAACAAGACATCTTAGCAGATTTCCTAGGCTACGGTTCACTACTTCAGTTTGGCCATCAGTTTGGGGATGATAGGCAGTTGAAAACTTAAGTTTTGTCCCTAACTTATGCCAAAGGGTCTTCCAAAAGTAACTGGTGAACCGGACATCCCTATCTGAAACGATTGTCTTAGGTAGGCCATGGAGTCTAACTATCTCATTGAAGAAAAGTGTGGCTACCTTAGACGCATCAAAGGTTTGGGAACAAGGCAAGAAGTGGGCCATTTTAGAGAATCGGTCGACTACGACATAGATAGAATCATGTCTCCTCTGGGTCTTAGGTAAACCTAACACAAAATCCATACTCACATCTTGCCAAGGACGATCTGGGACAGGGAGTGGGGTATAAAGGCCAGTGTTTTGTTTTCGCTGTTTGGCAACAGCGCAGGTTCGACATCTAGCTACAATATTAGCTACATCCCTTTTCAAGTTAGGACAGAAAAAGTGATCTTCAATAGCTAGAATGGTCTTGTCTTTTCCAAAATGGCCGGCTAAACCTCCAGCATGGATTTCCCAAATCAAAAATTCCCTAAGAGAAGTTCTAGGGATGCAAAGCCTATTTTTGAAGAACAAAAAACCATCTACAAGGGTATAATCCTGGTGATTACTAGATGGTCCTTGAACTAGATCCTGATACACAGTTGTGAAATCCGGACAAGACTCATATTCCTCTTTGATTTGCTCAAACCCTATGACCTCAGTTCTAACAGAAGTTAAAAACAGAGATCGGCGACTAAGGGCATCAGCTACCTTATTCTCAACTCCAGCCTTATGTTTCAGGACAAAAGTATAGGACTGGATATATTCTACCCACTTAGCATGCCTAGGATTAAGCTTCTTTTGGGAGTTCAGAAATCTAAGAGCCTCATGGTCCGAGAATAGTACAAATTCCTGCGGTAGCAAATAATGTCTCCAGTAACGCAAAGCTTGCACCACCGCATAAAATTCCTTATCATAGGTAGAATACCTAAGCTTAGCATCATTAAGTTTTTCACTAAAGAATGCTATGGGATGATTCTCTTGGCTTAGGACTCCACCTATTCCTACACCTGAAGCATCACAAGCAACCTCAAATACTTTAGAAAAATCGGGTAATCTCAGAATGGGTGCCTGGGTCATTTTATCCTTAAGATCTAGGAAGGCTTTATGGGCTGACTTAGTCCAATGAAATTCTCCCTTCCTAATACAATCAGTGATAGGAGCAGCTAAAGTACTAAACCCCTTGATGAATCGCCTATAGAAGGTAGCCAAGCCGTGGAAACTTCTAACTTCATGCACATTGGTTGGCTCTGGCCAGTCTACTATGGACCTAATCTTCTCAGGATCGGCCGCCACGCCGTCAGGGGTTACTACAAAACCAAGAAAGATAACTCTACTAGTCATGAATTCACACTTCTTAAGATTACCGTAGAGTCTATCATTCCTCAAAACTTGGCAGACTGCTCTAAGGTGGCCTAGGTGATCTGCTGGGGTCTTACTATAGATCAGGATGTCATCAAAATAGACCACCACAAATTTTCCTATGAAAGCTCTAAGTACCTGGGTCATAATTCTCATGAAAGTACTAGGGGCATTGGACAACCCAAAAGGCATAACAACCCATTCATAAAGACCATCCTTAGTTTTGAAAGCAGTTTTCCATTCATCCCCGGGTCTAATCCTAATCTGATGATAGCCGCTTTTGAGATCAATCTTAGAAAAAACCATTGCACCAGCCATCATATCAAGCATGTCATCTAGTCTAGGGATGGGAAACCTATATTTGATTGTAATTTTATTGATGGCACGACTGTCAACACACATCCTCCACGTGCCATCTTTCTTTGGGGTCAGTAAGGCTGGGACTGCACAAGGGCTAAGACTTTCTCTAATAAACCCCTTCCTCAATAATTCTCCAACCTGCTTTTGCAGTTCTTCATGCTCAGATGGATTCATCCTGTAATGGGGCAAGTTGGGCAAAGTCGCTCCTGGGATTAGATCTATGGCATGCTGGATATCCCTAAGAGGTGGAAGGTGGTCTGGCAAATCCTCGGGAAAGACATCCTCAAATTCTTTTAACACAGGTTTAACTTCTTGAGGAGGCTCTGAGGGTTCCGAAGTTCTAAGTTCCTTAGCAGTCAACATCCAGATGGGTGAACCACTATGAATTTCTTGTTCTAGATCCTTAGCACTGATTAGGTTCACTCCAGTTTTCATCTCCTTAACCTTACCGGCTCCTTTAGTTACCTTGTCCTTAGGGGGAACTGAATGGATCGTAATCTTCTTCCCATTGAAACTAAAGACATAGGTATTGGGTTTTCCTAAGAGGGTGGCATCATGATCATACAACCAAGGTCTTCCGAGAATTATACTGCTCACCCCCATGGGTAAGACATCGCACCAAATCTTTTCGTGATAAGATTGCATTTGGATTTGGACTTGACATCTAGACTGGATGGGTATGGAGGTAGAATCTACCCAAGAAACCTTATAGGGGTTGGGATGGGGAACTGGGATTAAGCCTAACATCTTGACAGTGCTAGTAGAGATGGCATTTACACAGCTCCCACTATCTATGATGATCTTACATACCTTATCCCCTAATTTAAGAAAAGTCTGTAGGATGTTAGTCCTACGCCAATCCTCTTGAACTAGATTCTGGGATAGGATGCATCTTACAACTTCTAATTGGTCAGATTCATTGGGTTCCTCCTCTCCTTCATACTCCTCAACCAAATTCATTCCGGCCTCATAAACTTCTTCTTCAAATTCCTCACTGGGCTCGGAATTATCATTCTCTCCCTCTTCTATGTAAAGGGATCTCTGTGGGCACTGGCTAGCAACATGACCTACCTTATGACACTTGAAACAGGCTATGGCAGTACACTGACTGGAAATGTGACCTGGTTTCTGACACTTAAAACAGGTGATATTTGAACTAGGGGTTCTCTGGGTGTCAGGTGCCTTACCTTTGTCCATGGGCCTAGGGGTAGAAGTACCCTGAAAAGGTTTACTAGGGATAACTTGGCTAGGTCCATTCCTTGGGATTGGGGCACTAACCCTAGAAGGTATAGGTCCTCTCTAAAATTTCTCGGTGTTCAGTGCAATCTGGTAGGCTTGGTCTAGATCAGTAACCTCTCTCATAAATAGTTCTCTCTTGATATCTTCCCTCAGTCCAGCCCTAAATCTAGACAAAGTGACTTCGTGGGCTTCACTCATATCACATCTCATTAGGTATTCATCAAAAGTAGCTATGTAGTCTGAGACAGATCAGTTTCCTTGTTTCAGGTTTTGCCATTGGTCTAACAGGTTTTGCTGGTATGAAATGGGTAGGTATTTATCTCTCAGTTTTTCTTTCATACCCTGCCAAGTGGTTATGGGCTCAACATTCCGTCTCCTAGTGGTTAGCTCAATGTTCCCCCAGTATAACCTAGCTTGACGCACTAATTTCATCTTGGCAAACTTGTATTTCCTCTCCTCAGACATAGCATACCACTCAAAGTATTGGTCCATCTCACCCTCTCAATCAGAATACACCTTAGGGTTCAGACTACCATCAAAAGTGGGTGCATCTAATTTGATGTTCCTGATGAACCTATCATCTCTATCTTCAGGCTCTGGGTCAGGCCTCCTATGATTAGGTTCAGGATCTCTATATAAAGGCCTTCTAGGCTCCTGATGTGGGTGAGGTTGAGGCACATTAAAATCGGGGTCAGGAGTCCAATTCTGATGTCTAGGTTATTCAAGTACTTGGACTCGGTCCCTAAGTTGGGTAAGATCCTCATGAATTTGTGCGCTAAACTGGGCCACAGTGTTTGTCATATCCTGATTCATTTTAGCCATATTTTCAGTAAGAGTTCTGATCATGGCCTCTAAATCAGGTTGGGTTTGACCAGGTTGATATGGCACTCCGTTTCTGGTAGACATGATGATTCAAGCAAGCACACAAAATGAGACTAGACTAAATCGACTACTGGATCACTAGACCTAGAGTCCAAACTAGATGCCCAATCAGAGTGGCAAGCTAGCCTGTAGTAACTCAGGACTCAGCCAGGCAGGTGTAAGGGGAGTGTTAGGTCCCTGATTGCCAATCCTAGACACCAATCAGTGATTGGCCAGGTAGGCGGACCAGCACACAAGCCCTTCGGGAATGGATCCCTGAACCACCGTTCTAGACACTGAGTGCTAAGCACACACAGAATAACTCGGCAAACTGACTCAACACTAGCCTAGACCTGACCAATTGGTGTCCCTAGCCCACTAGGGCAAATTAGGTCTAACTGATTTTAAATTAGGTCTAGGTTCGAATGATTGGATGGTGGTTTTGGGCTAAGGAGAGGTAATCAACTCCTCCTCTTATCTTAGATGCTCAATTGCCCTTAAGTAAATTATGAGATGATCACTCCAAAAAGAATTGAATTGCAGAACACAAAAAAATAGAGTTGTTGTATTTTAATGCTCAGAATTTTTACCGAAACCAATAAATCAAAGAAAACTTATGGAAAATAGTTTCAATTATACTGGTTTCAACGAAGCAAAAATCATGCAATTCGGAGTTTTATGCAGGGAGAAATAATTCAGACAACAGGGTAATTACGGGCTGCAACTAGATTGTCTTTCCCGTTTATAATCCCTGCTACGAAGTTATAACCCAATGGATCCCCTACACGCCCTAGGAACACCCCATGGAATGGGAGGAGGAGGCTTGCGCCTCGCTTAGTTCCTAGGACCGGACGTCCTGGGGAGTCTACTTCGAGCAGACAAAATAAAAAGAGAAAACAATCAAAACAAGCAAGCAAGCAAATCAGAAACCCTAGACTGGGCTCTGATACCAAAAATGATGCAGAACAAATAAAGGGATGCGATGCGGAAGTAAATTAAGATTAACTAATTTTTTTGTTGTTTTTATATGTTTGTAGAAGTTGGCTTCAAATCAAAGAAAAGTTAATCTAACATTGAAAGATACTAATATGATAATTGAAAGCACAATTTTAAGGAAACTAAATTATCAGAGTAGTTCAGAAGCAACGGATCGCTGGGGGTTGAGAAACTCCCAGACCTAGGGTTTCGCTCCGAACTTTCAACAGAACAGAAATAAAGAGAAGAGATGGTTTACCTAACCAGACAATGATCTTCACAGATTTTGGTGGAAGAACTTTCCCGAGCAGATTGTTGGATCCTCGGATTCAGATATCTTCGCAATGGATCCTCCAATACTGGTCCTTTGGCGGGTTGGCTTCTCCTGAACTCAAGATCTGGAAGAGAAGAAAAACAATTGATGGAATCAGAGAGTCAAGGGAAAAATTTACCAGGTTGATGAACTTGAAGATTGAAATTGCTAAAAACTGGATTCTCCTGGAAGCTGATGTGATTTTCCTTGGAACTTGCTCTGGATCTGAAGTAGCCGGACTGGATCTGGATGAAGGTGGATGGCCTGGACTTGTAGAGAGAGAGAGGCCATGGGAGATGGAAGGAGCTAGGGTTTGATGGATTGAAAATAATGATGGGCGGCTAGGATTTTGGATTTTTAAGTGGCTAACCTAGGGTTTTGGATAAAGATGGAGATCTCTCACCTCCTCAAGGCTCCAATGGAACCCAGATTACCCCCTCACGGAGCTCAACACTTAGAATAGTGCGGAAGAAGAGAAAACATAAGTTTGCTCATAAAAAAAATTTCTTTCATTCATTGATTTCTAAAGTTACAAAGAGAGGTCTATTATATAGACCTAAAATTTTCTCCAAGTTTGTACAAATTCTCATGTGGGACTAAACTCCTCCAACCTCTAGATTAGGTAGAAAACCTCCTCTCTTGGCCGACCAAGAATTCAAAAAAATTTGGGACGGCCATAAAGGATTTTTTTTGGAATTTTTATGGCACCTTCTTTGGAGTTGGATTTGGATTTGGAGTCCTCTTCTCCTTATGGCATTTCTTCTTTTCTTCCACTCCAAGTTATGCTCTTTGATTTTGATTTGAACTTCAATTAGGAGTAGGTTGGATGTCCTTCTTTGATTTTTTCTCCAAGAGAAGTCCCTTTCCTTCTTTGCTTAGACAAAATTGGCAGGTATGGGCGCCTCCTTTAAATTGGCTTCCAATTTGATTTTTTTCTTCTTTGGATGTGGGGACCATGACACTGGGATGCCTCTGTGGCGCCTCCTGGACCCTGGCGTGTGCTCGGAGTGTGGCTGGGCGTGTGGCTTGGAGTGTGGCCTCCACTTGCTTGGACCTTGATTTGATTGGAAGACAAATGTGGCACCATTTTGGACCTTGATTTGATTGGAAGACAATTGCGGCACCATTTTGGATAAAATTGAAACCACATCGGGACTTGCACCGAGTCAACATGACTCAACAAAATTTAAATGGTGACTCAAGAAATATAAAAAAATAAATAAACTGGTTGACCAGGTCAACCTTTATTACAAACCCTAATTTCTCGGGCAATGTCAATCAGAGATCCAAATGGAGCTCTGAAGTCTTCTTGTGAGTTTGGTGCCCGCACCAGGGACCCTCTACAAGCGATCGTTCTCGTAATCGCTGCTAAAGTGCTTGGGGCCGATCGATGCAGACTATATGCTTAGGGAGGTACATGAGGGCATTTGTGGCGATCACCTTGGAGGAAGATCCCTAGCCTGTAAAATTATCCGGCAGGGATACTACTGGCCCACAATTCAAAAAGACGTGTCAGACTTCGTGTGGAAATGTGACGCATGCCAAAGGTACTCGGGTATCCAAAGGAGGCCCGCCAGCCAGCTGACCCCGCTTATGGTGCCATGGCCATTTGCCCAGTGGGGCATGGACATCTTGGGACCCTTTCCCCCAGCGTCCAGCCAACGAAAACTTCTCCTTGTGGCCATTGATTACCTTACCAAATGGGTGGAGGCTGAAGTAGTGGTGCAAATAACGGAGGCCAAGGTTGAGAACTTCGTCCGAAACTGCATCATCTTTCAGTTTGGCATCCCACGGACAATCATTACTGATAATGGAAGATAATTTGACAACTCAAGATTCCAGAATTTTTGCCAGCAGTACCATATTTTCTATTAGCTTACATCGGTAGGCCACCCTCAGTCCAATGGAGAGGCTGAAGTCACTAATAGGACGATCCTACATGGGTTGAAAACTTGGCTGAACGAAGCCAAAGGATTTTGGGTGGAAGAGCTTCACTCGATACTGTGGGCATATCGGACAACCGTTCGAACGGCAACTGGAGAAACTCTGTTCAACTTGACCTACGGGAGTGAGGCGGTCATCCCCGTAGAAGTTTCTTTGCAATCCCTGCAGGTTGATCACCTCACTGAGCCAATCAATTCGGAGCAACGGAGGGCTGACCTAGATTTGCTAGAGGAAACCAGGCTCCGGACAAGCATGAAGATAGTGACTTACCGGCAGAAGATGGCTAGATACTACAACTCGAGGGTTAAGGCACGAACCTTTCAAGTTGGAGACTTGGTCTTGCGAAGGATGGAGATTTCAAGGCCGACCGAGCAAGGAAAACTTTTCCCTAATTGGGAAGGTCCTTATCGAGTCAGCAAAGTGATCCGGGCTGGGACCTACCAACTTGAGCATTTGAACGGGTGACAAATATCGCGCTCGTGGAATGTAGACAACCTTCACAAGTACTATCAATAAAGTCTATAATTTCTTCCACCACCACTCCGGAAGTCCGACTCCGGTCGGCAGAGGCTCTAGGGCAGCCCACTCCGAAAGTCCGACTCCGGTCGGCAGAGGCTCTAGGGCAGCCCACTCCGAAAGTCTGACTCTGGTCGACAGAGGCTCTAGGGCAGCCCACTCTGAAATTCTGACTCCAGTCAGCAGAGGCTCTAGGGCAGCCCAGTCCTAAAGTCTGACTCCGGTCGGCAGAGGCTCTAGGGCAGCCTAATTCGAAAGTCCGACCCCCGTCAGCAATCACCGTAAATGACCCATGCGGAATCGCATGGAGAACAGATTGCAAATCTAGGCCAGCCGACGGACTAAGCTTGTAGCAAATCTCCGGGTTCATGAGTCCAGATTAAGCTGTCGCCCCTTCCGGCCAGCATATCGGCTCCAAGCTTCAAGGGGCTGACCGAAAACACTTGGGGATTTTCCTAAGTATCTAGATTGAATCGGCGTAGGGCGGCCATCTGGAAAGGAAGGTGACCCGCAGTACCAAAGGACCGACCAGAAATACTTAGAAAAATTTTGAAAGAAAAATATTTGCTTCACACCTACATACACCAAAGATAGCCAAAAGGTCTTTCTCAGGGGAGGTAAAGCACCTCGGGGATCCTGCAAGCGTCAAAGTTAATCAAAACAGCAAATAAAAAAAAGAGAAGGAACTAGGGTTTGAAGGAATCGGAATTAGGGTTAAGAAGCTGGGCTGTTTGAAGCTTGTTGAAGATCTCCATGCTTGGTGGCCTAGGGCACTCCTTCTTGGACGTGTGAAGGCTTGGATGGCAGTGAGTTAGGGCATGGAAGGATGCTAGGGCAGCAAGGAATTCATCCAAGCACAAGAACACAAACTAAAGAACCAAAACAAAACACCAACACAAGGCAATAACTCAAAATTTCAGCAAGGTTTATTCATAAGAAAAAGATGATTACAAGAGGGAGAGGAGTGGGGTATTTATAGAGTTCCCATGCCCTCACTAACCATGGTTACACTTGGGTTATAAGTCCTCTTCCAAATTGGAATACAAGTCCTTTCCTAGCTAGGTTAGAAAAATAAATCCCCATTAGGTTAGGAATTGACATAGTCTTCTCCTTTTTTCCTCCCCCCACTTGGCTTGGACTTGGTCAAATTCATCAAAATCATTTTTGGACCTTAGGGAAGCAGCAAGGATGCCTCCTTCATGGGCTTGGACAAAAATTTTAGGGGTCCAGGTGCACTTCCAGGGGTTGGGCGCATGGGCTGGCATATTCCAGGGAATATGGCTGGAATCTTGCTTCTTAAGGGCTTGGGCTTGGCGCCTGGACTTGATTTTAAGGCCTGGAGTGCTGGAATAACCTGGAAAACATGGACTCCTAGCATATGAAATATTCTTGAAGCATCTGGAGAGAATTTGGCATCTGAAATGGCACCCGGGGAAAATCAGGGCACAATCAGAGGACCTAGGTGTTGATTGAGCTGCCCTAGGCTGATGTAACCGCTTCTGGCTTCAGAATGAGGTCTGGTAGAACTCCAAAATAGCATAGCCTCCTCTCTTGTATAAAAAGTGAACTCACACTAGACTCACACTGGTATACAGGACTCAATGTACTGGACTAGGTTGAGGGTTGAGACAAATCAACTAACCTCAACTTATTACAGGACTCAATTCTAGTTGATTACAAAACTTTGACACATGGCTAGGTAAACCAAATAGGGCTCAGTAATCTATGTCTGATCTTGGTGCCCCTACTAATTCTTCGGGGATGGGAGGAACTCGACCCCGTCGAGTGTGGGATAACTTAGCTCTCATAGTGCTCGAGTAGGTCTGGGTTGAGACGTTTCATATCCTCATGGGTGATCCATGAGTCCTCAGATTCTGGCCGACCTTGCCACCGGACCAAGTATCTTTGATAGCCTCTATCTTGGGTACCGATAGCTTGATCATCCAGGATTCTCTCAATCTTTTCCTTACTAAAAGGCCAAATTGTATTTGGATACTCTGGGGTGGGTTCACTCACAAAGAAAGGGAATGGCTCAAAGGACTCGCCAGGTATCTCTGCTGGGTCTCTATACTCTACAAGATCTAAGATGTTGAAGGTAGAACTAATGCCTAAGTCGGGTGTTAACTCAAGCACATAGGCATTGGGTCTAACTCTCTTGATTATCTTAAATGGGCTAGCTCTACAAGCATGAAGTTTTTTTACAGTCCCTGGAGGGAACCGTTCAGGCCTAAGCCTGATCATTACAAAATCCCCTACAGAAAATCCTTTAGCTCTCTTTTGAGAATTAGCCAAGTTCTTATATAGTTCATTACTTATGTTCAGCTATTGACTAATTTCATGATGCATATGATGTGCAGAGGCAGTGCATGTGTGGATAGATGAATCAGGGTTGTAAATTTATTGAACACAAAATTAACACCTAAAAGACTCGACTAGGCTTTCCTATTGAAAGAAGTTTTATTGGACTCTTTAAGACAAAACCTAATAGACTATAGACTCTTTAGGTTTGATCCTATCATAAAATGCACATAAAAATGTGACATGAACTTTTAGTAGATGCCAGAGGGTCTTCCAGAAGTAGGAAGCATACATGACAGACTCGATGAATGAATGCAGTATGCAAACCTCTATGAAATGCAATCTAAGGGTTAGAAAATCATGAAAAGTTTCAGAAAAAGGTAGAAAATAAGAAGTGTATTCAGGATTAGTCTGATTGGATAAGGAATAAGAAAAGGGTTCGGGGTTAATCGGGTAGAATAGGATGCATGAAGGGGTATCAGGGGTTAATCCTAGACTAATAAGGTTGACCATATGGGGTTGATGGGTACCTACAAGGTTTATAGTATGGAAGAGTGGGTCACTAATCTCAGGGAAGAGATCGTCAATGGGAACTATAGGATGGGATTCTTCTTGAGGGTACTGATAAACCAATTCCTTAATAAAGTCCTCTGGTTCAAGAAATTTAGGAATAGGCTCTATACTTGGGTTTTCGTCTAGTGTCTCCTCAAGGAAGCATCTAATAGTAGAGTTGGATTCCTCATCCCTTAACTGCTCTTCCTCTACATTCGGGATGTGGTCAGGGTTTACTGGGTTAACTGATCTTGGGTTGGCTTCTACCTGGGCACCTACTGGGTCAACTAATTCTAAGTCTTCTATAGAAAGCTCCTCTTCTTCTTCCTCATACTCCTCACTAAGCTTGGATCAGCCTCATATATCTCCTCTTCAATGTCATTCTGGTGAACCAATGAGGAGGTAAGAGGGGGTTGGCTAAGGGATACCTGACTAATATTAGGCTCAAATCTAGGGGTATTGATCCTATAGGGTTCAGGTTGACTAGGGGAAAGCTGATTGGCACTGGGTTGATTCCTATGGACAATGGGTTCCTGGGGTTCAGCTCCATGGGTCTTGCCTTGGGTTCCTACTTGGTCATCTAATAGATCAATCTCGGTGGTTGCCTGGTCAAATCGTTGGTGTACTTGGTTGAATCTAGTGGCTAATTGGTCAATCCTATGGTTTGCCTGGTTATTGGTTTGGGTTATTTGGTCAAATCTTTGGTCTATTTGGTCGAATCTATGGTTCATTTAGTTTTGGGATTGGTTCATCTGGGTATTGGTTTGGTCAAGTTTATGGTTTAATTGTTAATTCATGGTTCCTATAAGTGCTTCAAGACTAGACTCCAAGGTTGAACTGGGTTGGGGTTTAGACTTATGGTATTGGATTTCTAATCTAGTGGTCATGCAATAAATCAACAATCAAAATGAAATGATGCAACCAAACATGCAAAAGAGAGAGAAAAAGCTAGTATAATCTAGGATATCCTAGACATAGAGCCAGAAACTGGGTGGGTCAGCTCAACTTACACCTAACCTAATAGCTAGTCCTTCCACTAGCCAGGTAGGGGGTTGGAGTATGGGAGGCCCCCCTACTTTCGCATGAACCCAATTAAAAACCACAACACCACTTAGGTCATTTGACTCTGGACCCCCAGTCTTAGACACCAACTTTCAGTAATAACTAAAAGGTTAAATGCAATAGTTGGCCCACACATCTCGGACCCGACCTGTTGATGTCTCCTAGACCACTAGGGCAAATTAGGTCTAATTGATTTTAATTAAGCTTGGGTAAGTATGATGGTGGTTGTTTTGGGCCGAGGACAGGTAATGAAATCCTGCCTGATATGAGATAGGGAGTTGCCCTTAAGATTAGGTTAAGAATGATGGCAATCGATGGCCCTGATGCAGTCTAAAACAATCAGAAAATAAAATATTTTTTTAATGATTTATGATGTGTCAAGTTAGGTTTAAGTTAATTGTGGTTATCAAATAAAGTTTGGCTTAGGATTGGGGGTTTGGTAGGTGTTTAGGTTAGGTTGAGTCAAGATGTAGAATGTAGCAGAAATCAGTGAATTAGGGTTTCGGTGGTTGTAGAGTTTGACATAGATCCTGATGTAGAAAAAAATCAAAAAAAAATATGAAGTAGAGGATGGATAGTGATGATGAAACATACCAAATTTCATTCAGAAAAAAAATCGTATGATGATAAAAACCTAGGGTTTTCTGGATTGCTGTAGAAATTATTAGGATTCTATTAGGGTTTCTATTATGCCAAATTTTAGAGATTTAGGGTTTCAATAAAATTAATTAAAAATTTTGATAATTACAAAGACAGAATAGGGGACATGCAATACAAATTTCATAGAAAAATAAATTGTTTATGATACCAAAATAAGATGAAACCTAGACACCTAATGTAGTGGATAGAATGTAGAATTAGGGTTTGTGAATGCGATGCAAATAAAAAACTATCCTAAACCTGCTCTAATACCAAACTGATACATGATGACTCTAAGAATTCTAAATATGCATTAAAAGAGGTAAACTGTTTTTTTAGGATTTTTAGATTTAGGTTTGATGGCTAATGTCTCAAAGCAAACTAAAGAACTAGCAGGTATTCAGCATTTTTAAGAAATCATCATATCACAGGCTGAATCATGCAAGATAAAAAAAAGATAGGACCTAAAAATTGAGGAATTCCCAGCTTAGGATAGTTAACTTCAAGCAAATCAAATAATAAGAGAATGGAAAGTTTCATACCAGTCAGAGATTGAAATTCAGAAGCAGGGATCACTCACAACTCTGATCAGAGCTTGGAAGAAGAAGCCTTGTTTCCCTTGAATATGATGGCTGATATGGGTAGTCCAGGCAGAAAAGAAAGCCTCCTCAAGAGAGGTGAAGCACCTCGAGGATCCTGCAAGTGTCAGAGTTAATCAAAACAGCAAATAAAAAAAGAAAAGGAACTAGGGTTTGAAGGAATCGAAATTAGGGTTAAGAAGCTGGGCTGTTTGAAGCTTGTTGAAGATCTCCCTACTTGGTGGCCTAGGGCACTCCTTCTTGGATGTGTGAAGGCTTGGATGGTAGTGAGTTAGGGCATGGAAGGATGCTAGGGCAGCAAGGAATTCGTCCAAGCACAAAAACACAAACCAAAGTACCAAAACAAAACACCAACACAAGGCAATAACTCAAAATTTCAGCAAGGTTTATTCATAAGAAAAAGATGATTACAAAAGGGGGAGGGGTGGGGTATTTATAGAGTTCCCATGCCCTCACTAACCATGGTTACACTTGGATTACAAGTCCTCTTCCAAATTGGAATACAAGTCCTTTCCTAACTAGGTTAGAAAAACAAATCCCCATTAGGTTAGGAATTGACCTAGTCTTCTCCTTTTTTCCTCTCCCCACTTGGCTTGGACTTGGTCAAACTCCTCAAATTCATTTTTGGACCTTGGGGCAGCAGCAAGGATGCCTCCTTCATGGGCTTGGATGAAAATTTGAGGGGTCTAGGTGGGCTTCCAGGGGTTGGGCGCATGGGCTGGCATATTCCAGGGAATATGGCTGGAATCTTGCTTCTTAAGGGCTTGGGCTTGGCGCCTGGGCTTGATTTTAAGGCCTAGAGTGCTAGAATAACATGGAAAACATGGGATCCTAGCATATAGAATATTCTAGAAGCATCTGGAGGGAATTTGGCATCTGAAATGGTACTCGAGAAAAATTAGGGCACAATCAGGGCACCTGGGTGTCGATTGAGCTGCCCTAGGCTGATGTAACGGCTTCTGGCTTCAGAATGAGGTATGGTGGAACTCCAAAATAGTGTATCCTCCTCTCTTGTACAAGAAGTAAACTCACACTAGACTCACACTGGTATACAGGACTAGGTTGAGGGTTGAGATAAATCAACTAACCTCAACTTATTACAGGACTCAATTCTGGTTGATTACAAAACTTTGACACATGGCTAGGTAAACCAAATAGGGCCCAGTAATCTATGTCTGATCTTGGTACCCCCACCAATCGTCAGGATGAACAACTGGAGTCTGGGTGTCTCAATTGACTATCTCATAATCACCTGTTCGATCATCACTCCCACTAGAACAATCAATAATATCAGTCTCTCTGTCACCACCATCACTATCACCACCACCAAGAGTGTCATCATGTCCATCAGGGTGGTCATCATCATCTACCAATAGAGGTGGAGGTGGATCTGAAGGTGCTGCTGAAGGTAAAAGTGATCTTAGTAAGTCTCTGATCTCTCTAAAACCAGCCTCCATGGTCTCCCGAATACCTGAGAGCTGAGAGTCTGTATGAGCTCTCAAACTCTCAACCTCAATCCTCAGCTGGGTAGATCTAACAGCCAAACCAATAATCTCACTCTGGACCTCCAAGAACTCTGCCTAACAAGCTCCTCAAAGGATGTACTTGTAGCTGAAGGAGGAGCAGCAAAAGGTGAAGTAGCTGGTGCAGGGGTGACAGGCTCTAGCTCAGTCGCTGCTGCTGGTGCCGATCTATGAGGTGTATTAGAAGGCCCAGATGGCCCTGCCTCTACCTCTCTAAGCTCATCCTCCTCATTTGTCTCCTGGCCAGACTCCCGGCACACCCATCTCTCAGCTAGTCTCCTGTATCCCTTGCGGTGAAGGGAATGCTCATCGTACACATCTGTGTACAAAATGTCTTTGGAGGTCTCCCCCTCCAAAGATATGTCGTAAGCTCTAAACAGACATGTCAGCGCCATGCCATATGAAAGACAGTGACATCGCTGGGTCGTAGCATCTCTCATCTATGCCAGCATCTGAGCCGGAAGATTAATAGTAGTCCTCTGCATCAGGCACACCATCATCATCAGCTCCCTCTTAGCAATGAAATCAAAATGTCCAGTCTTCGGGAGTAGGATCTGGGCAATGAAGTGATACAAGAGGTGCATCTCGATAGAAAGCTAGTTCGCGGTGACTGTAGCCACACCGCGAACATCATCGTGCTCTAGTATGCACCTGAAGGCCTTCTCTCGGTCCTCAATACATAAAGCAACGATCCCACGATGGGGAATCTCCCAGACATGGCTAAGAACCTCCTCAGAGACCGGAATATGAATTCCTCTGACAGTGGCACTCTATAACATCCTGCAATAGTCAAAGCTCCCATATAACTCACGAATCAAGTATGGGTAGTATTTCTCCTTCATAATACAGAAGGAGATCAACCAAGCTGACTCAAGAACCTATGGAAGTCCGAAGCCCTAACGGTCAAAGAAATCCAAATCCACTCGATGACTGGTAGAAATTACCTTCCCAGATACTCTCTCAGCTGAAGGTGAAGAAGGAGGTGCTGCTCTCTCAGTCTGCTGACTAGAGTCATTCCTAGCCTTGGTCCTTCTTTCTGCTGAACCCTGACTTGATTTCCTTTTAAATGCAAACTACTTCCTTGGTCCCGTGACAACCAACTGAGGGATGGAATGGAAGAGATGAAATGGTTGAAACAAGAAATGACAACAGTCCAACCAAAAAGAAACTGATGGGAAGAGAAAAGAAAAAACAAGGTTCGACCAAGAGTAGAAACAGAGAGGGGTGAGCACAGTGCCGAAAGAATCTGTAGGAAGAACCAATGAAAATCGATCAAAGAGGGAAAATAGCAAACGGGGATGAACATGGTTCAAAAATAGTGAAAATGGTGATTAACGGTGAAGAAAAGAGAAATAGGAGGAAAGAGAGCAATGGTTTATCCGATCCATAACAAATCAACTAAGAAAAAATAGCCAAGAAGATAGAGAAGGGGGAATCGACTAAAAACAAGGAAAAGCACGACGAAATCCGAGATGAATTGGATCAAATCAAGGAGAATCGGATGAGAACAGTGAATTAACGGTCCAAAAGAGAAGAAATTACCGGAATCCGAAGGACACAAGTGGAAAATCACTATTCCACGGGCAAAGGAGTGTTTTGGGACCACTAGGGCATGGGAGAGAGGGAATAAACAAAAGAAAATGATGGGTTGATAACCTAGAAAAACAAAAATTTTGTCTGAGTGTCGACACTTGGAATTTGTCAAGTGTCGACACTTGGTCATGTGTCGACACTTCGCTAAACGTCAAGTGTCGACACTTGGCCAAGAATTCCAAGAAAAAATCCAATGAAATTTTCAAAAATCAGGGGGACTTTAGTGAAAGGTTTAGAACTTATAGAATATGATTTTGAGCAATAAGAAATTAGGCATGAACAAGATTTGAGAGAGTTCTATAGGAAGGGGTCTATGATACCTAACTCTCTTCTAATAATGCAAAACCTTTCTTCACTCAAGGATTTAGTAAAAACATCAGCTAATTGATTATCAGTACAAACAAATTCAAGCATCACATTAGAGTTTTGCACATGATCTTTTATGAAGTGATGTCTTATTTCAATGTGTTTACTTCTTGAATGTTGCATAAGATTCTTAGTTAAATTGATTGCACTAGTATTGTCACATCTTATGGATGTCTTAGTTAGTTTGATACCAACATCTTCGAGTTATTGTTTGATCCATAGGATTTGAGCACAATAGCTTCCAGCTACTATATATTCAGCTTTTGCCGTAGATAGAGTAACTGAATTATATTTCTTGCTACTCCATGAAATCAAATTAACTCCAAGAAATTGACAAGTTCTACTAGTACTTTTTCTATCAAGTTTACACCGAACAAAATCAGCATCAGAATAAGCAATCAATTCAAATGATGAATTTTTAGAGTACCAAAGACCAATATCTATAGTGCCAGACAGATATTTAAGTATGCGTTTAATAGCCAAAAGATGAGATTCTTTAGGGACGGACTGATATCTTGCACACATACAAACACTGAACATAATATCGGCCTACTAGCAATTAGATATAGCAATGAACCAATCATTCCTCTATATAGATTTTGGTCAACAGATTTACCTGATTCATCTTTGTCAAGTCTACTAGAGGAGCTCATAGGTGTAACTAATGGCTTGGTATTCTCCATTCCAAACTTCTTTAATATTTCTTTTGTGTACTTGGCTTGGTTGATGAAGATCCCCTCTTTTGTTTGCTTTATCTGGAGTCCAAGGAAGAAGTTAAGTTCTCCCATCATACTCATCTCGAACTCATCCTATATTAACTTTGCAAACTCTTGACAAAGACATTCGTTAGTAGCACCGAATATGATATCATCCACATAAACTTGTACTACTAAGAGATCATCATTCTTCTTTTTCAAAAACAAAGAAGTGTCAACATTACCTCTAGTAAAATCATTTTTAAGCAAGAAAGAACTCAATCTATCATACCAAGCTCTTGGAGCTTGTTTCAAACCATATAAAGCTTTATGAAGTTTAAAAACATGATTTGGAAACTCATGATTTTCAAAACTCGGGGGTTGTTCAACATAAACTTCTTCTTCAATAAAACAATTCAAAAATTCACTTTTGACATCCATTTGAAATAATTTGAAATCCATGAAATATGCAAATTGTAATAATAGCCTAATTACCTCAAGTATAGCAACATGAGCAAACATTTCATCAATATCAATCCCTTCCTCCAGATTGTATCCTTTGGCAACTAGCCTAGCCTTATTTCTAGTAACTATTCCATTTTCATCAAGCTTATTTCTAAAAATCCATTTTGTGCCAATTATTGTAACATTAGCAGATCTATCAACCAAAGTCCAAATATTATTTCTTTTAAATTGATTTAGTTCATATTGCATAGCATTAATCCAATTATAATCATTTTCAGCTTCTTCAATAGATTTAGGTTCTATTTGAGAAACAAAAGCTAAATAATTATATACAATTCTAAGAGATGAATGAGTACTTATCCCTTTTGATGGATCACCAATGATAAGTTCTTTGGGGTGTTCATGAGCATACCTCCATTCTTTAGGTAGAGGGTTAGGTGTTGATGTGTTTTCACCTCCTTGTACTTGATCTCTTTCATTATTTTGATTGTCATCTTGCTCCTTGGTGGGTTCTTCATCATTGTTCACTTCTTCATTTCTTCGGGTACCTATATCATCATCAAGAATATCTTCTTTTCTAGAAGATTTTTATTAGTCTCATCAAACACAACATGGATGGATTCTTCAACAACAAGTGTCCTTCTGTTGAAGATCCTGTATACCTTGCTAGATGTAGAGTAACCTAAAAACACATCCTCATCTGACTTGGCATCAAATTTGCTTAGATTATCCTTGTCATTGTTTAAAATAAAACAACAGCATCCAAAAATACGAAAATATTTAATTTTAGATTTCCTTCCTTTCCAAAGCTCATAAGGAGTTTTCTTTAAAATAGGTCGGATTAAAACATGATTTAAAACATAGCAAGAAGTATTTATGGCTTTTGTCCAAAAATATCTAGGTAAATCATTTTCACAAAGCATGATACATGCCATTTCTTCGAGAGTTCTATTTTTCCTTTCTACCACCATGTTTTGTTGAGGTGTCCTAGGTGCAGAAAAATTATGATGAATGCCATTTTCATTGCAAAATTTCTCGAACTCATGATTTTCAAATTCTATACCATGATCACTTCTTTAAAAAATAATTGAAACACCTTTTTCATTTTAAACTCTTTTATGAAATCTAATGAATGCAGAAAAAGTTTCATCTTTGTGAGCTAAAAACATGATCCAAGTAAAATATGAGAAATCGTCTACAATGACTAGACCATACTTCTTACCTCCCAAACTAGATGTTCTAGTTGGCCCAAAGAGGTCCATATGAAGTAATTCTAAGGGTCTAAATGTAGAGACTACTCCTTTAGGTTTAAAAGATGATTTAGTTTGTTTTCTAAGTTGGCAAGCACTACAAATCTTATCATTTTCAAAACTAAGTTTTGGCAAGTCTTTTATTAAATCCTTTTTACAAAGTTTTGAAAGCAAATGCATACTAGCATATCCTAGTCTATGATGCCAAAGCCAACTAGTTTCATTGATCTTGGCTTCCATTGCCACTAGGCATTGACCATTTTGAACATGAGGATTATCAAGATCAACCATATAAATATTGATATGCCTATGACCAATAAACTTAATGCCATTATCATCAAGACTAGAAACAATGCACATGGAAGATTCGAAAACCACTTTAAAATCTTTGTCACAAAACTGGCTAATGCTAAGTAAATTATGCTTTAAACCATCAACATATAAAACATTATCTAAGTAGAGGAGGTGATATGGACTTTACCAATTCTAACAATCTTGCCCTTTCCATTATCACCAAAAGTCACATTTCCTCCATTTTGACATTCAAGTAAGAAGAATTGCTCCACATCTCCAGTCATGTGCCTTGAGCAACTACTGTCTAAGTGCCACAATCTTCTTTTGTTGGTTGTAAGACACACCTATAAAAATAAATCAGGTGGAGACTTTAGGTATTCAAGTCATCTTGGATCCTTTAAGGTTAGCAGTAATGGTTTCTTTTGAAACCCAAACTTTTTTAACTTTGCTCAATTTTCTTTTATTGCAAAGATATGATTTATGTCCAGTATTACCACAAAAATAACAAGTAATAGAAGATAAAGCAGGCACAAAGAAATTCTTGAAAACCTTTTATTATTTTCGAGTTTTGAAATCCAATCCAGCTTTGTTAAAAATAGCTCTTTGATTATTCAAAAGCATATTAAGTTTTTCAGAACTGTAAGTAAATTTTTTAACAAATGGTTTCAATTTTTCAAGTTCATCTTTATAGTTTTTATTTTCTTCCAAAATCTCTTTGTTTTGTTTTGTAAAATTTTTATTTGATGTAAAAGAATTTTTCTTTTTCAAATCTTCCTTTTCTTTTTCTAGAAGAATAATTTTACTATTTAACTTTTTGTTTTCTTGGAGTAAGCAATCATTTTCAATTAAAAACTTATCATTTGTTTTAACTAAATCCAGATTTTGCTTCTTTAGTTCTTTGTGTTTTAGTTTAAGTTTTTGAAATTCAATCACAAGGTCATTAAAAACTTCATGCAATTCATCAAAAGTAAATTCATTCTCAATTTCAGATAATACCTCATCATTATTGGCCATTAAGCAGAAATTTACAACTTCTTGCTACACTTCATCGAAGCTTGAATCCTCGCTATCGCTTCAGGTTGCCATTATAGCTTTCTTTCTTAATCTTTTTTTACTTTTCTTAAGTATGGGGCAGTCCATCTTAAAGTGGCCGAGTTTCTTGCACTCAAAGCACGTAGGCTGCTCATTTTCTTTCTCTTTTTCTTTTTCTTTGCTAGGCTCTTACTTTTGAGGTTTCTTCTTGAAATTGTATTTCTTCTTTCTCATAAACCTCCTAAACTTTATTGCTATGAGAGCCATTTTATCTTCTTCATCTTCCTCTTCAGAATCTTCACTTAATTCTTCTTTGGTGGTAGACTTGAAAGCAATCACTTTCTTCTTCTTATTGTAGTCTACTATTTTTTATTTCAAGGAAAGCTCATAGGTCATTAATGAGCCCAATAGCTACTCGAGGAGAAGTATGTTTACATCTTTAGCTTCTTCTATAGCGGTGACTTTAGCATCCCAAGAAGCCGGAAGAGACTTGAGAAGTTTATTTACAAGTTCACCATTAGAAATAACCTTTCATGAACTTCTCATTCCATTCACAATATTAGTAAACTTAGTATACATTTCACTAATAGATTAAGAAGGTTCCATTTTAAACATCTCATATATATGAATGAGCATGTTAACTTTGGTAGTTTTCACTTGAAGAGTACCCTTGTGGGTAACTTCAAGTGTATCCCATATTTTCTTTACGGAGAGACAATTTGAGATTATATTAAATTCGCTTGGATCTAAAGCGCAAAACAATAGATTCATATCCTTTGCATTAAGCTCTATTTGCTTAATGTCATTCTCATCCCAATCATCTTCCATTTTGGGAGTGGGAATGTTATTAATCAAGATAGTAGGCTGATGAGGGCCTTTAACAATAGTCTTCCAAATATTATAGTCCATGGCTTGAATGTAAATGTGCATGCATGTTTTTCAATATGTGTAATTGGTGCCATTAAACAAAGATGGACAATTAGAGGCTTGACCTTCTACAACATCCATACCAATTGGGGCTACCATGATCTTTTATTCAAGATCGTTGGACCTACAAGTAGAGTACCGGTGCTCTGATACCACTTGTTGCCCAGAAATGGAGCCCAAGAGGGGGGATGAATTGGGTCTTTCAAAAATTTAAGCAATTATGTGCAGGTTTTGAAGTGTTTGTGAGCAAAGTAAATTAGCACTAATGGATATGCAACAGATAACAGTAAATTAAATGCAAAGAATAAAGTGCAAGTAATAGAAAGAGCAATCACACACAAACACCAAGTTTTATAGTGGTTCGTGCACTCCGAGCACCTACATCCACTCCCCAAGCTTTTCTTAGGAATTTTCACTATAATCTCTTCAAAGATTACAGCTGACTTGTTTTCCAAGGCTCACAAGTCAAAATCTAAGTTGGTTTTGTCACCTAGGCTCACCAACAACCTTATAACTTGTTTTGTCTTCGGGCTCACAAGTAAAATTCTAGTTGATTTTGTACCTTTGGCTTACCAACAACCTTAACAACCTACTTTCAAAAATCTTGAAAGCTAGGTCAACAAAGTATAAAGTTAAAGATACAAGAATAAAAGCACAATCAAACTCTCTTCAAAGATTGGAATGTGGATGCTTTTAGGCTCTTGTTAATTGCTTGATTTGACTTCTCTTTGGAATCTCTTGTAAGCCACTTTTGAAAAGTTAAGAAGATAGGCTTGTAAGCTTTTTGAATGGAATATCTTCTTTTTGGCTTTTGGAAGTGAAGTTCTTGAAAGAATATTTATCTTGTGTGTTTAATGGAGTTCAATGCTTCATGAATGAATTTGGTGAAGCTTAATTACTTCAAAAACTTTCAAAAAATCGATTGAGACTGTTGGAGGATCAAAACTAGCCATTGAAAGCTTGAAAAGATAAAATCTACAACTCAAAAAATAGAGTTGTTAAGGATGTCAAAACCCGTGAGTTGACACTTGGCTCTCAGGTGTCAACACTTGGTCTTGCAGGTGTCGATACTTAATTTTCAAATGTCGATACTTAAATTTCAGGTGTCGACACTTGACACAAAAACACTCCAAATGGCAAGTTCTGTATTTTTAAAAATCTCAGGCCTTGAGTCGACATTTGAATTCTAGGTGTCGACACTTGAGTTTCAGGTATCGACACTTGAGTTTCAGGTGTCGACACTTGGCATGCCAGTGAAGAATTTTTGCGTGCCAGTTTCTGAAGTGTCGACACTTGGCAATTCATGAGTCGACACTTGGTTCTGCAGTTTACCAAAAAGTGTGCCAAAACTCCCAAAAACTAAAAGATCTTCAACAAAACTTCAAAGCATCTTTTGTAAACCATGATTGATCATCTTTGAGGCCATTTTCAATTGAGAAGACTTCTTAAAACTTGAAAATTGCTCAGCTTCATGATACTTTTATTTTGAGAATTTGAGGTGCCTATATCCTGTAACTCATAACTACAATTGAAACATTAGTATACAATATATACTCAACATTTTATTAGTCATCAAAATCAAGGACAAAGCCAACACTTCATAAGAAGAATGCGAGCAATAATATGATGTAGGAGTCTCATCTCCACAGACAACTGACTCGTAGAAATAGTAGATATACCTCTGATGTCATCCCACTCCAAAATGCATCTGTAAGCTGCATCTCTATTTGCCACACAGCTAGCTGCGAATCCATGCTAAGGAATCTCCCATGCCCGATTAAGTGTCTCTAGAGTAATTGGGATCTGTACACCCCCGACTTGAGCAGTCCAATTGATCCCATCTATGGCCATACTACCAAAAAACTCCCTCATCAAATATGGGTAGTATCTCTCTTGCATGGTGCAGAAGGGGACCTGTCTCGTAGTTCTCACTAGATCACCAATCACGAAACCCTTAAAGTCCAAAAATGGAATATCTATCCTCCTGCCACAAGCGATGACCTTCCCTGCTATCCTTTCGGCTGCAAGGGAAGGCTATGGAGGGGGGTGCACTCGCAGTCGCCTGAACCTTGGGCTCATCTTGCTGCCCAACTGGATCAAGTCATGCCTGATGGGAATTCTCCCAGGGTGCCGAGAATCATGTAGCATGCGGAATTGACTTTCAAAATAAAATTTCATAGCATGATACCCTAACATGTATAACATGTATAGAAAACCCTAATTCCCAGGAACCCCTTAGGCAATTACAACTAATAAATCATCAAATAAAGTCAAAAAAAATACTTGGATTGCTGAAACCCAACATTTTCCACAAGGCTCACAAGCGCAAGCCCTCCAACGGTGATCCACACGAAACTCGAACCAAGGAAGAACTCCTTCAAGTTGCTTGGAGAAGTGGAACTCTTTCGGCAGCCTTAGATCTATTGACCACTTTAGGACACCGTGTGCTACTGAAGGACATGCAAGACACTGTCCTAAACCATTGTAGGATCTAGGACTAGCCTCCTCTAGGACCCTACTGGCTTATGTCCTAAAACCAAGCTTTGTCCTAGTGTAGAAGAACTTGTCTTAACAAGACAAGTCTTGTCCTAAAACAAGGAGGGAGGGAGAAAGTGGAAGAACACTCTGACTCTCGGGAAAATAAAATACTCGGACTCTCAGAAGATCGAAGTCCATCTTTCTCATTTCACCGTACCCCTATTTATAATCTCAGATGGGGTGTGAAATGCATCCTGACAACATTTATCAGATATGAAACATCATATCTGATAAGACTCTTCAAGAATGGAGAGTCATATCTATGTTCTTTAACTTACCAGATCAATCCCCATCATGCCATGTGTCAAATACCAGTTTCTGAGATAGGGAGACACCTCTTCTAATCCAAAGTAATGCGAGGCTTGAAGAGTTTCAGAGGCAGAAGGACTCTGCCCTCTGTTGTGTGCGTGCATATGAAGAGGCGCGACTCTTCATGTGCACGCCACCTTTCATACCTCTTCAAGCCGTCCCTTTAAACTTTAAACAGGCTATTAGACTTCTTAAGACCGTGGGGATAAAATGAAGAAGCACCTTCCTGATGAAACTCTCAGAGTTTCATCTGTAGAAGGACTCTTAGTCCTTCTACATGCCACTTATTCTCTCGGGTGCGCCAAAAGATGCCAATAGTCTTTCTGTTTCCATTTCATCCACCCAAAGCATCAAATTGACCTGGTCAAACATATGCAATATGGGTGTCATTGGAAAGGGAATCAAATAATCTTTCTAACCATATCTTTTATTTTCATATCAGAGGTCTGTAGGCCCTTCTGTGCCCTTTTGAAGTTAAGGTATCATTTAGGTACCAAGAGTCCCATGCCATTGTGACTCTTCATATATGGTGCCTAAAATACCCTTAAGTCCAAATTAAAATTAGATTAAGCTCTGATTTGGCTAGCCCCACTTAGGACTCAACCTAATTTAGGTTTTTCATAATTAGGTTAGCCCAATTAGCAAGCAACCAGACCTCCAATTGGGTTAGGAATTAGGTTAGCCTACATATGCTAGTATGCAATCTGGCTAACCAATTAGGATCCTATGACCCTAATTAAATCATGAATGACTTCCTTGGCCAAGTCTCTATTGTGTGTGATCCATTGGGTTCCACATCTAGCCAGTAGTAGGTTTAGGTTTGAGCCAATTCGATCCGATCGAACTCGATTGACCTAATTAGGTCAAATTGGCTTACCTAATTGTCCAATTCGAATCACACATCGAATTGACTCATGAAACCAAATCAATTGGTTCATGAAAATCTACAAGACAAGATTGACATCTAGCAACATGTCATGCCTACCTGGAAGATGAGGAGTTTGATGGAAAATGCCAAAATACCCTTCAGTAGTAAGTTACCGTGTAATTTAATCTTTCGATTTTCCATTATCCTGATTAAGTAATAGGTATGGATGGACATCAAACCCTAACACTTCATCATATCGAATCTCAGTTCGATCATGAGGACTCAGCTGATGATTGATTAGATTCCACTAATCTCATCCTGCTTTGATCAAAGGCTCTTTGAGTCACTCATCAAAGAGATTGAATGGGATAATAATTTCTCTTACTAGGAATGATCGATTCCTTGTTGGTCCACACACATCCTTCATACACCTTCCACCATACCCAGAACACCCCGTATATGTCGCAATGGCATGAATGAGTATGAACCAAAGTATGGCTTAGTGTGCACAAGGAACCATGGTGACCTCAGGTCTAAAGATCACATGCACAACTTCTACTCTGGGATCTATCTTTTGACAAGTAGTAAGACTTCCATAAGATAATCCTGGTGTGGATCAGTCTAGTGTACTCATACCCTGATGAGCACCCTTATCCTAATATTAGTGTCTCTACACAAGTGGTTGTGAGATCAACCACCCTCATCAACTGAGCATACATAGGATAAGCTAGTCTTTCCAGATTCATCGATCCCCGATTCGATGGTCCAACGACTAGAAACATTCTAGATTAGGATTTATAGAAAATTAGGTCTCACTGTTATGAACTCCATCATAACCCTAATTCCATTGCCCTACTCTATGGGGTTCATCATAATCAATAAAAATATGACACAGCAGTATATGATGAATCAAATGCCTTTATTAATATAAAAGTATGTCATACATGAGCTGGAAGTTTATAAAAAGGCCCTCATAATGATTGGCTCTTAGGGCACTTTTCTATCAAACTCCCACTTGCACTAAAGCCAATCGCCCTTGTATTTTATGCCCATACAATCTAAGTGATGATCTAACATCTGCTGGGCTAAAGCTTTAGTTAATGGATCTACTATATTGTTCTTTGTGTCAACTCGTTCAATGACGACATCTTGTCTTTCAATAATCTCTCGAACGAGGTGGAACCGTCTTAGAATGTGCTTGGACTTATGATAAGACCTCGATTCCTTATCTTGTGCAACAGCCCCAGTGTTATCATAATATAATGGCAGTGGGCTGTTGTATATCTGGAACCACGTCCAATTCCATGATGAATTTTTTCATCTAGATAGCTTCCTTCGTGGCTTCACTAGTAGCTATGTACTCTATCTCAGTGACTAAGTCAGCTACCGTTGGCTGCTTTGTACTCTTCCAACTCACTGCACCACCATTCAGGGTGAAGACATATCCTGATATGGATTTGCTATCATCTGGATCTGATTGAAAACTAGAATCTGTATATCTTTCTAGTTTCAACTCAGATCCTCCATATACTAGAAAAATATCTTTAGTCCTTCTCAGGTACTTAAGAATATTTTTCACAGCTCTCCAATAATCCTCTCCTGGATCTGCCTGAAACCTGCTCACTATGCCCAAGGTATATGCAACATCATGTCTAGTACATAGCATGGCATACATTATCGATCCTACAGCCGAAGCATAAGGAATCATAGCCATCCTCACTCTTTCTTCTAATGTCTTAGGAGATATTTTCTTAGAGAGATGTATGCCTTGACTTATTGATAAGTAACATTTCTTACTTCCATCCATGTTGAATCTCTTCAATACTAAGTTAATGTACCTGGATTGGGATAAGCCTAGCATCCTTTTGGATCTATCTCTATAGATCCTTATACCCAGTATATATGATGTTTCTCCCAAATCCTTCATGGAAAATTTTGATGATAGCTAAGTTTTAACCGACTGTAACATTGGGATATCATTCCTAATGATCAGTATGTCATCCACATATAAAACTAAGAAAACAAGTACACTCCCACTTGTCTTCTTGTACACACATGGTTCATCAATATTTTTGATAAAACCAAATCCTTTGATTGTTTCATCAAAACGGATGTTCTAACTCCTCGATGCTTGCTTAAGTCCATAAATAGACTTCTTTAATTTGCATACCTGGTTTGGTCTCCCACTTGAGACAAAACCTTCTGGCTATGACATGTAGACTTCTTCCTCAAGGTTTTCATTGAGGAAAGCAGTCTTTACATCCATTTGCTAAATCTCATAGTCATGGTATGCCGCTATTGCAAGCAATATCCGAATGGACTTGAGCATGGCTACTAGAGAAAAAGTTTCATCATAGTCTATACCATGTTTTTGTCTGAAACCTTTTACTACCAGTCTAGCCTTGTAGGTCTCAACTTGACCATCTGCTCCAATCTTCTTCTTAAAGACCCATTTACACCCAATCAGGTTAATTCCTTCAGGTGGATCTACTAGAGTCCAAACCTGATTGGAATACATGGAGTCCATTTCAGATTTCATGGCATCAAGCCATTTGTCTGAGTCTTTACTCTTGACAGCTTCCAAATAGGTCACAGTATCATCATCCTATATGATATTGGCTTTATTGTCATCCCCGATGACAAAGCCATATTTGAGAGGTGCTCCCTGCACCCTCTCTGACCTTCGGAGAGGAGGTGTGTATTGTGGTTGTTCTTGATCTATAAGAACATTTGGTTGAGGAACTTCACTTGAAGGCTCATTGGTTTGTTGGTTATGTTCTTCACATAACTCAAGTAAAAAATCACTATATTCTTCTTGGATAAACTCTTGTTCCAAGAATGTAGTATGCTTACTGACAATTATCTTTTATTCAGTAGCATTATAAAAGAGGTATCCCATACCTACTTTTGGATAACCAACAAATCTACACTTGTCAGCTCTAGCACTTAACTTATGTCCAAAGTTATTCTTGACATAAGCATGACAACCCCAAATCTTCAAGTACTTAAGACTTGGTCTTTTGCCATTCCATAACTCATATGGAGTGCTACTTACTGACTTAGATGGAACCCTGTTTAATATATGTGCTGCAGTCTCCAGGACATTTTCCCAAAAGAAAATGGGAAGATCTGTGAAGCTCATCTTGGACCTCACCATATCCAATAAAGTACGATTTCTCCTTTCTGCCACTCCATTTAACTGGGGTGTATAAGGAGGGGTCCATTCAAAAATAATGCCTTTATCTTTTAGATGGTTTAGGAACTCACTAGATAAGTATTCTCCTCCTCGATCAGATCGAAGAGCTTTAATACTAAGTCCAGTTTGTTTTTCAAACATACTCTGATATTCTTTAAACTTATCAAAGACTTCAGACTTATGTTTCATAAGATACACATGACCGTACCTTGATAAATCATCAGTAAAAGTGATGAAATAAGAATATTCTCCTCTGGCCTGAGTTGACATAGGTCCACATACATCAGTATGCACAAGACCTAACAATTCAGTTGCCCTTTCTCCATGTCCAGTGAATGGAGACTTGGTCATTTTTCCTTTGAAACAAGATTCACAAGTTCCTAATGATTGGAAATCATTAGAGTCAAAGTAATTATTTTTGACCAACTTGTTTATTCTTGACTCATTGATATGACCCAATTGGTAGTGCCAGATATATGTGACATTGTCATTATCTCTTTTCCTCTTCTTATTATCAATAAAAAAAATATTATCATTAAGTTGTAAAGTTAGAAGACCATTTACAAAAGATCCATGTCCAAATATTTTATTATTATGAAGAATAGAGCAACCATTGCTCTTTACACTTATTTCATATCCCTGTTGTAATAACAAGGGTATAGAAATAATGTTTCTAATAATATCTAGTACATAGAAGCATTCTTCTAACTTTATTGCATCACCCGAAGGTAATAAAAGAAGATAGGTATCCACAGCTTCAGCATGTATGGCTTCACCACTTGCCCCATGCAGCTTAAAGTCACCCTTCTTCAATCTTCTAATTCTGTGGAGTCCCTACAACGAATTGCATATATGAGACCCACATGCGATATCCAATACCCATGAATTAGAAGTGGAAGCACTCAATGATAAATTAGTTTGTATCATGTACAAACCTTTAGATGCTCCACTTACATCTTGCTTCACACTTGCAAGGTAAACCTTGTAGTTCTTCTTCCAATGCCCAATCTTGTCGTAATGGAAACAGGCTCCATCAGCCTTCTTAGCTTTCTTGTTCTTCTTCTGGATGCTTTTCTTAGGATTGAATTTTCTCTTCATACCCTTCTTCATTGCCTACTTCTTTCTATCAACAAGAAGCACGTGAGCCTTATCTCCTTTAGAGTGGCTCTCAGCTGTCTTAAGCATGTTAAGCAGCTCTGGCAATGAAATGTTCAATTTGTTCATATGGTAGTTTAGAATAAACTAAGAGAAGGAATCTGGAAGTGATTGCAGGATCAAGTCCTGATTGAGTTCACCATCTATGACAAACCCTAATTGACCCAATCGAGTGATCAAGTCAATCATTTTTAGCACATGGGTTTGCACAAGTGAACCCTCACTCATCCGAGCACAGAACAACTGCTTCAATATGTCATATCGAGTAGCCCTACTTTGCTCTCCATATAGCTCCTTTAAATTGAGCAATATGGACTGAAGTTCCATGCCTTCATGTTGCCTCTGGAGCTCGTTTCTCATTGAGGCCAACATGATGCATCTGACAGTTGTACTATCATTTTGCCACATCTTGTATATGGCAATATCCTCCTCTGATGCATCCTCTCCAATCAACACTAGATCCGAAGAATCAAGTATATATGAAAGCTTCTCCTGAGTTAATACAATTCTCAGGTTCCTCAACCAGTCCACATAATTTGGACCGGTTAACTTGTTGGCATCCAAGATGCTCCTCGGTGATAAGTTTGAAGCCATTATTTAAATGTTCTACATTTAATTAAAGGACAATATTAGTAGATCACTCAATTATGACATTCATAATTAGATAAGGACTTTAAATCTAATTATGTCTCCTATTATTTTCTTCAAATACCATAACCCTCAACTATGGTAAGCGAGAAACCTTCTTGGTTTCCTTAGTGGGGTTGAGATCCTTATTCCTCACGAGTGCCTTGTGTGTACACAACAAACATACATGAGTTCAAAGGTAGGACAACCTTTCCAATTGCAACCCGTGCAATTCTCAACAATTTTCTTTGCCTCTAGAACATTTATGGCCTTGTGTGTACACAACAAACCATAATGTCTTAGTTTAGTCGGACCCTTCATTTCCATATAGCCATGATTAAATAATATTGCCCTTGTGTGTACACAACAAAGCAACATATCCAAACATGCTATAAAGCACTAAGTGCACCAAGACAAATCTTATATCAATTCCTAGAGTAGGCCTTGTGTGTACACAACAAACCTACTATAGTTTTGACATAAATTTGGCTTAGCATGAAGGAAGGCAAATTATAGTATACTTAACCAATTAGCATTACCAAATTAAGATTTATATATGACCAAATTGGCCAGGTAAGTGGGAGGGATGAAGGGGTCCCCCCGTTGCTTTCCTTTGACACTAATTAGATTGGTCAGGTCAGACAACGGAACCAATTAAAAATCTCATTCTCTGTACCTTCCCAGAACCACTTGCCTAGACACCAATTGGCTGATCAAACTCTAACCAGTTTTGCTTCTTGACTGAGTTTTATACTATGACTAAATATAATTTTTAATGAGGGCTTTGATGGTCTCAAAACACATTCTAAAACTATCATGATAATAATATTTATTACTGCTAGTATAAACATAGACATGATAACCAAGTTTATAACAAATATAAACATAATTCATATCAATATGCATTAAATTTCATATTGACATAATATCATACATATGAACATGGTCGAGTCGACTCGATAAGGTTTGGGTCGGCTCGGTAGTGGAATTTAATCAAACTCCAAAATGATTCATAATTGGAATGCCACAAGGATGGCTCTGATACCACTGATGGGAATTCTCCCAGGGTGCCGGGGATCATGCAGCATGCGAAATTGACTTTCAAAATAAAACTTCATAGCATGATACCCTAATATGTATAACATGTATAGAAAACCCTAATTCCTAGGAACCCCTTGGGCAATTACAACTAATGAATCATCAAATAAAGTCAAGAAAAATACTTGGATCACTAAAATCTAACTTTTTTCACAAGGCTCACAAGTGCAAGCCCTCCAACGGTGATCCACACGAAACTCGGACCAAGGAAGAACTCCTTCAAGTTGCTTGGAGAAGTGGAACTCTTTCGGCAGCCTTTGGTCTATTGACCACTGTAAGACACCCTATCCTCCTGAAGGGCACTCAAGACACTATCCTAAACCACTATAGGATCTAGGACTAGCCTCCTCTAGGATCCTACAGGCTTATGTCCTAAAACCAAGCCTTGTCCTAGTGTAGAAGAACTTGTCTTAACAAGACAAGTCTTGTCCTAAAACAAGGAGGGAGGGAGAAAGTGGAAGAACACTCTGACTCTCGGGAAAATAAAATACTCAGACTCTCAGAAGACCGAAGTCCATCTTTCTCATTTCATCGTACCCCTATTTATAATCTCAGATGGGGCGTGAAATGCATCCCAACAACACTTATCAGATATGAAACATCATATATGATATGACTCTTCGGGAATGGAGAGTCATATATGTGTTCTTTCACTTACCAGATCAATCCCCATCATGCCATGTGTCAAATACCAATTTTTGAGATAGGGAGATGCCTCTTCTAATCTGAAGTAATGTGAGGCTTGAAGAGTTTCAGAGGCAGAAGGACTCTGCCCTCTGTTGTGTGCGCGCATATGAAGAGGCGCGACTCTTCATGTGTGCGCCACCTTTCACACCTCTTCAAGCCATCCCTTTAAACTTTAAACCAGCTATTAGACTTCTTTAGATCATGGGGATAAAATGAAGAGGTGCCTTCCTGATGAAACTTTTAGAGTCTCATCTGCAGAAGGACTCTTAGTCCTTCTACGCACCACTTATTCTCCTGGGTGTGCCAAAAGGTGCCAATAATCTTTCCCTTTCCATTTAGTCCATCCAAAGAATCAAATTGACTTGGTCAAATATATACAATATAGGTGTCATTGGAAAGGGAATCAAATAAGCTTTCTGACCATATCTTTTATTTTCAGATCAGAGGTCTGTAGGCCTTTCTGCGCCCTTTTGAAGTTAAGGTATCATTTAGGTACCAAGAGTCCCATGCCATTGGGATTCTTCATATATGGCACCTAAAATGCTCTTAAGTCCAAATTAAAATCATAATAAGCTCTGATTTGGCTAGCCCCACTTAGGACTTAACATAATTTAGGTTTCTCATAATTAGGTTAGCCCAATTAGCAAGCAACCGGACCCAATCCAATTAGATTAGGAATTAGGTTAGCCTACATATGCTAGTATGCAATCTGGCTAACCAATTAGGATCCTATGACCCTAATTAAGTCATAAATGACTTCCTTGGCCAAGTCTCTATTGTGTGTGACCCATTGGGTTCCACATCTAGCCATCAGTAGGTTTAGGTTTGAGCCGATTCGATCCGATCGAACTCGATTGACCTAATTATGTCAAATTGGCTCACCTAATTGTCCAATTCGAATCACATATCGAATTGACTCATGAAACCAAATCAATTGGTTCATGAAAACCTACAAGACAAGATTGACATCTAGCAACATATCATACCTACCCGAAAGATGAAAAATTTGATGGAAAATATCAAAATACCCTTCAGTAGTAAGTTACCGTGCAATTCAATCTTTCGATCTCCCATTATCCCGATTAAGTGATAGGTATGGATAGTGTCAAATCCTAACACTTCATCATATCAAATCTTAGCTTGATCATGAGGACTCAACTGATAACTGATTATATTTCACTAATCTCATCCTGCTTTGATCAAAGGCTCCTTGAGTCACTCATCGAAGAGATTGCATGGGATAACAATTCCTCTTACTAGGAATGATCGATTCCTTGTTGGTCCACTCACATCCTTCGTACACCTTCCACCATACCCAGAACACCCCGTATATGTCACAGTGGCATGAATGATTATGAACCAAAGTATGGCTTAGTGTGCACAAGAAACCATGGTGACCTCAGGTCTAAAGATCACATGCACAACATCTACTCTAGGATCTATCTTTTGAAAAGTAGTAAGACATCCATAAGATAATCCCAGTGTGGATCAGTCCAGTGTACTCATACCCTGATGAGCACCCTTATCCTAGTATTAGTGTCTTTACACAAGTGGTTGTGAGATCAACTACCCTCATCAACTGAGCATACATAGGATAAGCTAGTCTTTCCGGATTCATCGATCCCCGAATTGATGGTCCAACAACTAGGAACATTCTAGATTAAGGTTTATAGGAAATTAGGTCTCACTATTATAAACTCCATCATAACCCTAATTCTATTGCCCTACTCTATGGGGTTCATCATAATCAATAAAAATATGACACAGTAGTATATGATGAATCAAATGCCTTTATTAATATGAAAGTATGTCATACATGAGCTGGAAGTTTACAAAAAGGCCCTCATAATGATTGGCTCTTAGGGTACTTTTCTATCAGTGCCTTCGATCTCCTTTCCCCTGTGCTTGCTTTTCCACACTCAAATCTAGACCTTTACTTTTAGAAAACCACCTGCTTCCTTGGATCCATGGCCACCGAGATAACAAGGGATGGTCAAGATTGGTGGAGAGAAGGAAGATTTTGCTAAAAAAGGTTGGGAAATCATTGTTGGAGGATGACGGGAGAGGTTAGGAACCACTTAGGAGAGAGAGGATTGAAAAATAAATGACAAAAGATCGCTCGATGATGTCCTAGAAAAACTGGTCATCCGATCGTGAGTCAACACTTATGATTTACTCAAGTGTCGACACTTGATCAAAAAGTCAGAAAAAATGTCAAGAAAAAATTTTAATAAATTGGTAAAATTCAAGGGGGCTGTATAGGGATTATGCCAAGTGATATTTGAGAGGATTTGGAACTTTTGAAAGAATTCAATGAAGTGTTTGAAAGAGTTTCAATCAAGTGGGTCAATGATGCCTAATTCTTTCCTAATCATGTAGAACCTATCTTCACTAAGGGGCTTAGTAAAAATGTCTGCTAATTGCCTATCAATACACACAAAATCAAGCATCACATCATCATTTTGTACATGGTCTCTTATGAAATGATGTCTTATTTCAATATGTTTGCTTCTTGAGTGTTGAACTGAATTTTTAGTTAAATTGATTACACTTGTATTATCACATCTTATGGGAGTTTTATTTAACTTAATACCAAAGTCTTCGAGTTATTGTTTGATCTATAAGATTTGAGCACAACAACTTTCAGCTGCTATATATTCGGCTTCTACCTTAGATAGAGCAACTGAATTTTGTTTCTTGCTAAACCATGAAATCAAATTAATTCTAAGAAATTGACAGGTTCCATTAGTACTTTTCCTATCTAGTTTGCAACCAGCAAAGTCAGAATCAGAATAAGCAATCAATTCTATTGATGAATCTTTAGAATACCATAGTCCAATATCTATTATACCAGATAAATATCTAATTATGCGTTTAATAGCCAGTAAATAAAATTCTTTAAGAGCGGACTGATATCTAGCACATATACATACGCTAAACATAATATTTGGCCTACTTGCAGTTAAATATAATAATGAACCAATGATACTCCTATATAATTTTTTATCAATATTTTTACTAGATTCATCTTTGTCAAGTTTGCAAGAAGGGCTCATAGGCATACCTAATGGCTTAGTCGTCTCCATCCCAAACTTCTTTAAGATTTATTTTGGGTATTTATCTTTGTTGATGAAGATCCCTTCTCTAGTTTGCTTGATTTTGGATCCGAGAAAGAAGTTTAGTTATCCCATCATACTCATCTCGAACTCTTCCTGCATAAGCTTGGCAAACTTTTGACAAAGTATTTCATTAGTAGCACCAAAAATGATATCATCAACATAAACTTGTACTACTAAGAGATCATCATTTTTTTTTTCAAAAATAGTGTAGTATCTATATTGCCTCTAGAAAAGGCATTTTCAAGTAGAAATTTACTTAACCTGTCATACCAAGCTCTTGGAGCTTGTTTTAAACCATATAAAGCCTTGTGAAGTTTAAAAACATGGTTAGGATATGCATGATTTTCAAAACTAGGGGGCTATTGAACATACACTTCTTCTTCAATAAAACCATTTAAAAATATATTTTTAACATCCATTTAAAATAATTTAAAATTCATAAAGCAAGCAAAAGTAAATAGTAACCTAATTGCTTCTAATCTAGCAACCAGAGCAAAACTTTTTTCAAAATCAATACCCTCTTCTTGATTATAATATTTTGCTACCAATCTAGCTTTATTTTTAGTTACTACTCCATTTTCATCAAGTTTATTTTTAAAAATCCATTTGGTTCTAATTATTGAAACATTAGTAAGCCTTTCAACTAAAGTCCAAACTTTGTTTCTTTTGAATTGAATTAATTCATCTTGCATAGCATTTATCCAATTAGGATCTTTTTCAGCTTCTTCAATTGATTTAGGTTCAACTTGTGATACAAATGCTAAATAATTATATACATTTCTTAGTAAGAAATGAGTATTTATCCTTTTTGATGGATCACCAATTATAAGTTCTTTAGGATATCCATGAGCTTACCTCCATTGTCTAGGTAATGTTTGGGTGTTGATGAAGCCCCAACTTCGTGTACTTGTTCTACTTCATGATTTTGATCACCTTCTTGCTCTTTGGAAGGTCCTTTATTGATTATCAATTTTTTAGTCCTTTAGATCCTATTTCATCATTAAAAGTATCTTCTTTTCTAGAAGATTTTTTGCTAGTTTCATCAAAAACAACATGAATAGATTCTTCAATAAGAAGTGTTCTTCTGTTGAAGATCCTGTATGCCTTGCTAGAAGTAGAGTATCCTAAGAAGATACCATCATCTGACTTGGCATCAAATTTACTTAGGTTGTCTTTGCCATTGTTTAGAATGAAACAGCAGCATCCAAATACACGAAAATACTTGATGGTTGGTTTTCTACCTTTCCAAAGTTCATAAGACATTTTCTTCAAAATCGGTCGGATCAAAACATGATTTAAAATATAACATGCAGTATTTATGGCTTCCATCCAAAAATATCTAGGTAAATCACTTTCACAAAGCATAGTGCATGTCATTTCCTTTAGTATCCTATTTTTTCTTTTTACCATCCCATTTTATTGAGGTGTCTAGGTGCAAAAAAGTTATGATGAATTTCATTTTTATTGCAAAATATTTCAAAATCATGATTTTCAAACTCGGTTCTATGATCACTGTGTAAAGAGATAATTGAAATACCTTTTTCATTTGAAACATTCTTATGAAACTTGATGAATACAGAAAATATTTCATATTTATGAACTAAAAATATTACCCATGTAAAATGTGAGAAATCATCTACAATTTCTAGACCATACTTTTTGCCTCCTAAACTAGTTATTCTTGTAGGTTCAAGGAGGTCCATATGAAGTAATTCTGAGGGTCTAGATGTAGACACTACTCCTTTTGATTTGAAAGATTATTTTATTTATTTTCTAAGTTGACATGCACTACAAATCTTATCCTTTTCAAAGATAAGTTTTGATAAATCTTTTATAACATTTTTTTTGTTCAATTTGGAAAGCAAATGCATACTTGCATACCCTAGTCTACGATGCCAAAGCCAACTAGTTTCATTAATATTGGCTTCCATTACCACTAGGCATTGACCATTTTGTATAGGTAGATCATCAAGATCAACCATGTAATTATTTCCATGCCTATGACTAATGAACTTAATGCCATTGTCATCAAGACTAGATGCGATGCATATAGAAGATTCAAAAACCACTTTGAAATCTTTATCACAAAATTGGCTTATGCTAAACAAATTATGTTTTAAACTATCAACAAGTAGAACATTATCAACATAAGTAGAGAAGGTGATATGGACTTTACCGATACCAATAATTTTATCCTTTCTATTATCACCAAATATCATATTCTTACCATTTAGAACCTCAAGAGATATGAATTGCTTTACATCTCCAATCATGTGTCTTGAGCAACCGCTATCAAGGTACCATAATTTTATTTTCTTCTTGGTTGAAAGATATACCTATAAAATCAAATCAAGTGGAGACTTTAGGTACCCAAGTCATCTTGGATCCTTTGGGGTTAGTTGATATGGTTCCTTTTAGAACCTAAACTTTTCTAACACTATTTAGCTTTCTTCTATCACACATGTAAGATTTATGTCCTAGCTTACCACAAGAATAACATGTAATGCTAGAAGATGTAGGAACAAAGAAATTCTTGAAATACTTTTATTGTTTTTAAGGTTTAAAACCTAGGCCTACTTTGTTGAAAATTGCTTTTTGGCCATTCAAAAGCATATTAAGTTTTTCCGAACTATAGGTAAACTTTTTAACAAAAGGTTTCACTTTTCCAAGCTCTTCTTTGTATATTTTATTTTCTTGCAAAAGTTCTTTATTTTGTTTGATAAGTTTCTCATTTGTTATAAAAACTTTATCCATTTTCAAAGCTTCTTTTTCTTTCAAAAGATCTTCCTTTTCATTTTTCAAAGAAGTAATTTGATCATTCAATTCTTTATTTTCTTGAAGTAGGCTATCATTATCTTTCAAAAGCTTATCATTTGTTTTAGACAGATCCAAGTTTTGCTTTTTCAATTCTTTATTTTTTATTTTAAGTCTTTGATACTCTACAATAAGTTCATCAAAGGCATCACGTAATTCTTCAAAGGTAAATTTACTTTCGGGTTCAGACCTTACCTCTTCTTCATTTGCCATGAAGCAAATGTTGGCAACCTCTTACTGCTCTTCATCGGAGCTTGAGTCTTTACTTTTACTCCAAGTCGCCATCATCGCTTTCTTTTTGAATTTCTTTTTGGCCTTTTTGAAAATGGAGAAATCCATTTTATAATAACCGGGCTTCTTACACTCAAAATAGATTGGTTGCTCCCTTTCCTTCTCCTTACTAGGCTCTCTTTTTTATGGCTTCTTCTGGTAGTTGTGCTTTTTCTTCCTCATGAATCTCTTAAACTTTCTCAAGATAAGAGCCATTTCATCTTTCTCATCTTCCTCATCGGAATCATCACTAGAATCTTCCTTATTTATGGACTTGAATGCGATAGTCTTCTTTTTCTTGTTATTGTCCACCACTTTTTACTTTAGGGATAGCTCGTATGTCATAAGTGATCCCAAGAGCTACTCAAGAGGAAGAGTGTTGACATCCTTGGCTTCTTCAATAGTGGTGACTTTTGAATCCCATGATGATGGAAAAGACCTGAGAATTTTGTTGACAAGTTCAGTATTAGATAAAACTTTTTTCCAAACTCCTTATACCATTAACATTGTTAGTAAACCTAGTGTACATTTCACTAATTGATTCATTTGGTTCCATCCTAAACATTACATAAGTATGGATAAGCATGTTAACTTTGGTATTCTTCACTTGATGTATACCCTCATGAGTAACTTTAAGTGTATTCCAGATTTTCTTGATGAAGGAATAATTAGATATCCTATTGAATTCGCTAGGGTCCAATACACAAAATAACAAATTCATAGCCTTTGTATTAAGCTCAACTTGCTTATTGTCATTCTCATCCCAATCATCTTCTAATTTGGATGTGGAAATGCCATTAACCAAAATAGTGGGCTGATGAGGACCTTTAACTATGGTCTTCCAAATATTGTAATCTATGGCTTAAATGTAGATGTGCATGCATGTCTTCCAGTAAGTGTAGTTTATGCCATTAAAAAGTGGGGGACGGTTTAAGGCTTGACCCTCAACAATACCAAATCCAATTTGGACTGCCATTAGATTTTGACTCAAGATTGTTAGACTTATATGCTGAGTACCAAGCTCTGATACCACTTGTTACCCAGCAAAACAACCCAAGAGGGGAGATGAATTGGGTTTCAAAAACTTTTAGCAAGAATTAAATACAAGTGCTAGTATATTTTCAAAGTGTTTGTACGCTCAATATAATATGCAGCAAAAGTAATAAAATAAATACAGAAAGAATAATAAACAATCACAAACACAAGAAATTTATAATGGTTCAGTGCACTCCAAGCACCTACATCCACTCCCTAAGCTTTTCTTGAGAATTTCACTATAATCCAACCTTGATTACAGCAGATTAGTTTTCTGGGCTCACTAATCAAAACACCTTGGTTTTCACAAGGCTAACCAAAAATCTCAGATTAGTTTTCCAGGCTCACTAATCCAAAACCCCTTGGTTTTCACTAAGCTAACCAAAAACTTAGTTGGTTTTCACAAGACTTACCAACAACCCAAGTTGATTTTCATAAAGGCTCACCAACAACCTTGTTGATTTTTCATAAAGGCTCACCAACAACCTAGTTGGTTTTTATACAAGGCTAACCAACAACCAACAATCTCAATACTAGTTTCAATCCACTTGAAACTAGTAACAATAAAAATTCAAGAATAAATATGAAAATACAAGTAGCTTTTAAAATAAAAGCAAATATCTCATTGAAGCTCTTGATTGTTGTTGAGAAACTTGTCTCCAAGTTGTTGAAGCCTCAATTGCTGCTTGAATGATATAGACTTGGAAGCTCTCTTTGAAACTTGAATACTTGAAGGCTCAACTCACTCCAAAGTATTGAATCCTAAAGTGTATGCAATTAGCTCTTCCAAGGATAACCTCCTTGTATTTGGTGGTGTTTAAATATATCAAAAACCTTTAAAAAAATTGTTTGTGGCCATTGAAGAGGAGAAATTAGCCATTATGGACTGTTTGAATCAATTCTGAACTTATAAAAATATAGCTGTTACTGTTGTTAGAACCTATGAGTTGACCTGTGAGTTGACACTAAGGTCGACACTTGGGTCGACACTTGGATCGACACCAGGTATCATTTTTGAAATCCATGGTTATGCTTCATTTCTGGTCTTAGGCTATGAGTTGACCTGTGAATCAACACTTCAGCTTGTGAGTCGACACTTGAGTCAGCACTTGGCAAAAAATCCAGGAATAACACTATTCTGTAACTTTCTTATCTTAGGCCATGAGTCGATCTATAAGTCGACTTGTGAGTCGATACTTAGATCGACACTTGGCATGTCGGTAGAGTTTTTATGTGCCAGTCTTCAGAAGGTCGACACTAGGCTTCATGAGTCAACACTAATCTCGACACTTGATCTGTGCCAATTCCAAAGTGTGTGCCAAGCTCCAAAACTCTAATTTTTTTTTAATATACTTCTAATTGCTTCTTCATAATGATCAAATTGATCAATTTCTTGGCTTTCCAAAGTGAGAAGACTTCCTAAACTTTGAAATTTATCTTGCATTAATGTAAATGACTTTGATACTTTTGTGTAAAGAATTTGATGTACTTGTAACCTAGAATTCACAACACCAATTGAAACATTAGTACAAAACATATGCTCAACATTTTGTTATTCATCAAAATCAAGGGCCAAAGCTAACATGAAATCTTTCATGCCCCCTTGGGGGGACATCTCGTCTCGAAGGACTGCCTTGTCCTAGGGGCATATAGAACAAGATCCGAAGTTCTTGAAAGGAGGCTCTACAATGGGTGCAGGCGGTGTACTGCAGGATTTGCACCCAAGTAGGGGTGCTATAGAATCTGAACCCCTGGTATAGTACTCCCCTGTAGAAGGTACAGGTAGTGTGCCACAAGGTCTGGAGCTCCAGTGGAGCACTCTCCTGTAGAAGGTGCAGGTGGCATGCTATAGGATTTGGAGCTTTAGTGGGGCACTCTCTTACGGATGGCGTAGGCAGTGTGCTATTGGATCTAGAGCTCCGGCAGAGTGCCTCCATTGTAGAAGGTTCAACTCCCTAAGAACTACAATGGGTTCGACAAAGATGGTGACATCACCCGCTGGGGTCACCATCCGAGCCACCCCTATAGCTGCTCAATGAGGGGGCACACCCCTCTTCCTTCATTAGTCTTGCCATCATAGTTATAGGGCTCTTGTTGCCTTAGCATTTGACCCAGTTGGGGGTTCTACTAAACTAAGGCCCTCCTCGATCGGAAGCTTACCTCGGACGGGAGCTTGCACTCGACCGAGAGCTCACCTCAGATGGGAGCTCAACCTTGGCTAGGAGCTCACTTTGGATGGGAGCTTGACCTCGATCGGGAGCTCCTCTCGGACCGGACCTCGATCTCGATTAGGAGCTCACCATGAATGGGAGCTTGACCCCTACCAAGAGCTTACTTCAAATGCAAGCTCAACCTCGATTAGGAGCTCACCTCGGATGGGAGCTCGACCGATGGTGCTCATATGGTGGCTCTACCTGCCACCTCCACCACCAGCCAGCTGCATTTGACATGGATGCCATGTCAGTAGTTTACCACATCAAATGCCCCTACTCTCGAGTTTAGAGCACGAGATACCCCCTCGGGCTTAGGGTGAAGAGAGTAATGATGTCACTAACATGGAAGGACATCATGCCTGTGCCATTTAATGCCTTGATCACTGGCGATTCATAGATCATGCCTTGCACCAAATGAGAGGTGCCACATCAATGGGCATAGTGGCCTGTCATGATGATTACACTCTGTTGCCCAGAAATGGAGCCCAAGAAGGGGGATGAATTGGGTCTTTTGAAAATTTAACACAATAAAATGAAGGTCCAGTGGTGCTTGTGAGCAATAATAAATTTGATGCAAGATAATAGCAATAATTAAATAGTACAAGAGGAAAAGAGCAATCACACACAAACACAAAGTTTATAATAGTTCGGTGCAAACCTAGCACCTACATCTACTCCCCAAGCCACCCTTGGGAATTCCACTATAATCCACACCAGATTACAGTCGACTTGTTTTTCACAAGGCTCACAAGTCAAAACCTAAGTTGGTTTTGTCACCTAGGCTTACCAACAAACCTAAATACTTGTTTTGTCTTCGGGCTCACAAGTTAACCCTAGTTGGTTTTGTCCTTTTGGATCACCAACAAACCACAATAACCTTCTTTCAAGACACCCTTGAAAGCAAGGTCAAAACACAATAAAGCAGATATGAAATTTAAAAGCTACAACAAACTCTCTTCAAGAGTAGATTTGAATCTTTGAAGCTCAAAATGATGCTTTGTCTTCACTCTTCTTCAAGATGCCTCTTTTTGGAATGAAGTAAGGTTGAGCTTGTAGGCTTTTCAGTGGAATCAAGCTAGAAGAGACTCTTTGATTTGAAGTTTTGAGAGAATCTTGGCTTTTTGGCTTTTGAGTGGACTTGAATGCTCTTGAATAGACTTCTCTTGACTTCTCTCTTGCTTTCTCTATCTTTAAAATGAGGTTGGTGGAACTTAAATACACCAAAAACCTTCTAAAAATGGTTTGTGACCGTTGGTGCATTGGAAATAGCCGTTTGGAGCTTGAAAACCAACTTCTGCAAGCCAGAAAAATAGATCCGTTAGAGCTGTCAGGCTGCAAGTGTCGACACTTGGCTGTCAGGTGTCGACACTTGATTTCTGGGTGTCGATACTTGAACATTCAAGTATCGACACTTGATGCACAGGTATCGACACTTGACACAAAAATCCTCAAAACCACAAAGTTCTGTATTTTCAAAAATCTCAGGCCTTGAGTCGACACTTGGAACCTAAGTGTCGATACTTGGTGTCGACACTTGAATATAGGTGTCGACACTTGGCATGCCAAGAATTTTTGTCTGTGCCAAATGCTGAAGTATCGACACTTGACTGTCCAGGTGTCGACACTTGAGACTGAAAACATTCAGATACAAGTGTAAATGCCTCGAAAACAAAAATAAAATTCATGAACACATAAACACATAATAGTTAAACAATTATATGTCCTTTTTCAATGAAGAGGATGCCCGGATATGTGAGAATTGCTCCGTGCCATTGCGTGCCATACACCATAAGTTTTTGGAATTTGGAGGTGCTTTCTTCCTGAAAACTCACAACTTGAAATCCTCATTAGAATACAATATGCACTCAATATTTTGTTATTCATCAAAATCACTGGGTGGAGCCAACACACTCCGCCTGGTGTGGTTGCATGCGAATCGAAGTATCTTGTGCAGCAAAAATTGACACGTGGCCAAGATCCATTGGCCAAGGGAGGGTAAAAGATGCAAGCTCTATCGGCGCAACGTGATAGGGCTTCGCTGTCTTTTTCAAAGGGGCCATTTCCCTCCATTCCACCCTTTCAAAGATTTTCGAGAGAGCAAGGACAGAGAGGAAACAGCGAGAGCCCCATATCCATTTTGATAACCTCGACCCAAGGTCTCCCACAGGTCAGTCCTCTTTCTCCACCTTCTCTCCCTCTACTCTATGCCAAGGGGGTTCCTCTAGGATTTAGGTCCTCTTTTCTTTCCTCTGTCCCTTCTTTTCTATGTTCATGAGTTCTCTTCGGGGCAGGCACCACCATCAAGACCGCCCAAGTGCGGCGGAGCTCTCCTGGTTAGGTCCTCCTTCCTTGGGGAGCGAGGAGGAGGACACCCCCTTTAGAGTCCCTCAGGGTCCCCACCAGATGGTGGACCCCGGTGTTTCCTCTTTGCCTCCTTCTCCTTCTTCTTCTAGCCAGGACTAGATGGGTTTGTCTGGGATTGCTTCGATGATGACCTAGTCAGATGCCCTCTATCTTCAAAGCATTTATAGGATCTTGAACTCCATCCAATTCATGGCTCCGGGATAGGAGGAATGGGTCACATCTAGCAACCCGGGCCAAATCGCCTTGTATGAGGACTTCTTCCTCGCTAGGCTCCAACTCCCTCTTCATCCCTTCTTTCTATGTTTTCTTGATCATTATAGGTTAGTTCCTACCCAACTCATCCCAAACTCTTTTAGGGTTATTTCCTCCTTTATTATGTTGTGCAGCTTTCATGGCATTGTCACATGCTTCTCTCTTTTTAGGGCTCTTTTTACCTTGAAATGCCACCCCACTGACAGTGGGTGGTGGTTCATGGCCTCCAACCCAGGGGCTCTTAAGTGTGACTTGCCCACCTCCATTAAGGGATGGAAGAGCAGGTTTTTCTTTACCTAGATCGAGGGGGTTAACTGGGCTTGGAGCAACCCCAATCAATCCCCAAACTAAAATACCTCGGTGGAGCTTGCCAACCAGGAGATGTACAACTAGCTTGTCACCTTAAAGGTCCCTCACGGCCAAGCCTCCTGTCTAAACAAAATATGTTCAACACCAGGATCAACCCCGTTTGCTCCTTAGGCAAGGCCTTAGACCCGGGTCCTTTAACGGTACATAGCGGCTAACGAAGCTTCTTTTTTTGACTGTAGATATGAGATTCTCAGTGGACCATATTAAACAGATGTCTCGCAAATGCCCTGCATCCATAAGGCCCAGGGAGGAGCTACTGAAGAGGCCTCGCGGGGAGCCAGAGTGGAGGCCCCGTAGGGAGGCCTCCTCTGGGCCTAATGACAGGAGTGCCCGCAATGCCCCGGCATCAACCACGAAGGTGGCCAGGGTAGTGGCTCATGGGCCCAACGGGAGCACCGTAGCTAGGGAGGGGATGCCTCCGGCCCCTCTGGTAGCTCCCGAAATAATTAAGATCCAATCATCTCCAGAGGCGAAGGAGATGGCGGTCATCGCCACGACAGGGGAAGGGTCAACCCCATCAACATCTGGCAAGGTGGCAGAGGCTCGACTAGTGCTACCAGGCCCCTCGCCATCCACTACACCAGGCTCCTCATCATCAGCGACTTCAGGGCCTTCTACTTCTACGGCACCGGGCCCCAAAATAACCAAGGTGTCGACCCTGGTACCGCCAGATGCCGCCACCACCCTTGACCTGGGGCTTGTCAAGAGGATGCTGGAGTTCATCCTCCAACCTCAGGATCATCGGGAAAGGGCCAGCCAGCTACTGGGGACCATCATTTTTGGGCTCTTCCCCTAGTTCCTCACGATAAGACTTCTTTTTCTTCTTTCCCTTCCCTTGACATGAGGCTGACCTCCTTCTCTCTATCTTTCATTATAGATGGTCCAAGACACCTGCCTGGCCCTGCTTCAGTGAGAAATGGATTTTCATGACAGGGTGAAGTCTACAGAGGCAAAGGTGAAAGTCCTGGCGGATCATGTGGTGGACCTAGAGGAATAGGTAAAGGGGCTGGAGGCTGACCTGGCTAGCTCCAGGGACATGATGGTGGACTTGGAGATGCGAACAGAGATCTTCGAGGAGGACCAAGCAAAGAAAGAGGAACAGGTCACCTGCCTAATGGAGGAGGCTGCCCATTCCACCTCCGAGATGGTTTGCCTATGGGGCAGCTGCAGGCCCTGCAGGTGCACCTTGATGCGATGGAGGCGTGGGCCACGTCGGTTGAAGAGAAGGTTGCTATCACAATGGCAGTGATGGAGGATACACAGAAGGAGGCAGCCAGGGCTATCCCACGGTATAAGGCCTTAGAGGCCTTCATGGAGGAGGTAGGGGGGTTGTTTGGGATGCATTCCTCAAAGGCTTCGAGGAATGCAAAAAGAAGATGGCCCAACTCTTCCACCTCCTGGACTTGGACAATATCATCCTCGATGACTCCGGGGATGCTGGGGGTGAGGAGGCCCCTCCTGTAGAAGTCAATGCAACAGCAAATGCCATACCGGAGATTGATCCATCTTCTCCGCAGGAGCCTTAGGAAGTTGCTGCAAAGTCTCAAAGGCCCAACAATGCTTCCACTTTGACCCCTGGTCCATAGATTACTCCTCCCCCCTTTTTTTTCTTTCTTCTTTTTGTACTCAGAACATTTTGATGAACTCCTTGGCCTATTGAGGTTTTTTTCTTGTAAAAGTTTTACTCATCAATGAAGTCCATGTTTACTTTGCCTCATCTTGCTCTTCCTTCTTCTCTCTTCTTTTTTTACTGCTTGGCCCTGCGGGGGCATAAGTTGCTTGTGATCAACAAACACAGGTCCTCTAGAGTCTCAATTTTTCTCATCAAACTTGGAGTCAGGTGCATGAGTACGAGGCTTCAGAAATTCCTAACTTTCTTTGTCAAACTTGGAGTCAGGTAGATGAGTGTAGGGCTTCAAAAGTTCTCGACTTTCTTTGCCAGACTTGGAGTCAAGCAGACGAGTGCGGGGCTTTAGAAGTTCCTGGCTTTCTTCGCCAGACTTGGAATCAAGTGGATGAGTGCAGGGCTTCGAAAGTTCCTGGCTTTCTTTGATAGACTTGGAGTCAGGTGGATTAGTACGGGGCTTCAAAAGTTTCTAGCTTTCTTCATTAGACTTGGGGTCAGGCGGATGAGTGAGGGGCTTCGAAAGTTTCCAGCTTTCTTCACTAGACTTGGGGTTAGGTGGATGAGTGTGGAGCTTTGGAAGTTCCTGGCTTTCTTTGCTAGACTTGGAGTCAGGTAGATGAGTACGGGGCTTCAAAAGTTCCCGACTTTCTTCACCAGACTTTGAGTCAGGTGGATAAGTGCGGGGCTTCGAAAGTTCTCGACTTTCTTTATCAGACTTGAAGTCAAGTGGATGAGTGCGAGGCTTCAAAAGTTCTCGGCTTTCTTTGCTACACTTGGAGTTAGTGGATGAGTGCAGGGCTTCGAAAGTTTCCATCTTTCTTTGCCAGACTTGGAGTCAAGCGAATGAGTATGGGACTTCAGAAGTTCTCAGCTTTCTTCACCAAACTTGGAGTCAGGCGGATGAGTGCCTTTCAAAAAGGAGAGGTCAAGTTGTACCAGAAAGGAATTTCTCTTCATTCTTGACCAAAAATTATACATTACTAGTAGTACATCATCAGATTTTTGGCATTCTATGTTTGGGAGAGTTGGACACCATTGAGTCTGGCAAGCCGATAGGCTCCTTGTGGTAGGGCCTCGGCCACTTTGTAAGAACCTTTGCAATTTGGGGATAACTTACCGCATTCTCCAGGCTGGGAAACTTCTACCCACCATAGGACAAGGTCACCCTGGTGGAAGGCTTTTGGCTTTATGCGAGAGTTATAGTATCGGGCCACTCACTACCGGTACATTGCCATGCGAAGCCAAGCTTTATCCCTTGTCTCTTCAAGTAGATCTAGGTTGAGGAGGAGGCATGCTAGGTTCTTGATCTCGTCATACTGCTCAACCCGTAGTGTGGGTAGGCCCACTCTACCAAGATCATAACTTTGGGGCCAAAGACCAGGTTGAAGGGCATCTCGCCTGTCGCTGCTCGAGGTGTAGTACAATAGGCCCACAGCACACCGAGAAGCTCTTCAACCCAGTGACCTTTCACCTCGTCCAATCTGGTATGGAGTCCTTGATGAATGGTCTGATTTGTTACCTCGACCTCCCCATTAGTTTATAGGTGAGCCACCGATGCGAAGCAATGGTGGATGTTCAAATTGGCACAAAATTTTTTGAACACCTGGTTATCAAACTGCTGCCCATTGTTAGTGATGATTGTGTGTGGAAGGCCAAAATGGTAGATGACTGACTTCCAGAGAAAAAATCATGCCTTGCTTTTGGTGATCCATGCTAAAGGCTCGGCCTCAACCCATTTAGTGAAGTAGTTGATTGCCATAATCAAATACTTCCATTAACCGGATGCCGGGAAAAATGGTCCTAAGATGTCCATCCCCCATGGGTGAACGACCACGGGGAAGAGAGCTGGGATAGCAGAGAAGCTGGCTGACACTAGATGTGAGCTTGTCTCTGGCACCGATCATACCTTCTTACGAAGTCAGTCGCATCCTCTCGCATGGTCTCCCAGTAGTAACCTTACTGAAGGGCCTTGTAGGGCAATGCCCTGCCCCCCATGTGGTTCCCGTAGATGCCTTCATATATCTCCTGAAGGATGTAGGCAGCCTCTATGGGCCTTAGGCACTTCAATAGGGGGTAAGAGTAGGACCTTCGATAAAGCTTCTCGTCCATTAGTATAAAGTGGGTGGCCTTCCATTTAAGGAGGGCAACTTCCATGCAATCCTCGAGCAAAGTGCCATCTATGATGTATCGAATGTAGGGATCCATCCAACTTGCCTCAGGGATGACCTGTTGGACCTCTCCTGAGACTTCATGGCTAGGGTCTCCAAATATTTGATGTAGGTGTGCCCCAGTAATGAGTCTGACAAGGTTACTAGCCTGGAGAGGGCATCAGCATAGGCGTTCTCTCCACAGGGGATATGGAAGATCTCGAAGCATCAGAAACTCGATGCATACGAGCGAACTCGATCTAGGTACTTTGCCATCATAGGATCTCGAGCCTCAAATTCTCTAGAGACTTGTCCTGCCACAAGCTACAAGTCTGTAAAGATCTTCAGGCTCGTCATGCCCAGCTCACGAGATACTTAGAGACCTGCAAGGAGTGCCTCGTACTCAGTTTGGTTATTGTCACCTTGAAGAGGAAATACATCACAGATTCGGCCACCTCTCCGTCTGAGTTAGCGAGGATGAGACCGGCCCCACTCCCTCCTATGTTGGATGCTCCATCCATGTGGAGGATCCATGCCTTCTCCTCTGTAGGTGGGTTCCGTGCAAGTCCGGGGGAAGCCTCTTCCGGTTCTTCATCCATCCAAGCACACTCCACTAGGAAATCAGCCAGGACCTGGATCTTCTGGGATGGCCTCGGGTCATAGGAGATGTTAAATTTGTTGAGCTTTACCATCTACTTGGCCAGACATCGTGAAGTGTTTGGGTGACTCGAGATAGCTCTTAGGGGCTGGTTAGTGAGGATTGCGATTGGATGGAAATGGAAGTAAGGCTTGATGGTGGGGGAACCAAGATTAGATACATATTATTGGGTCCTATTTGGTTTTCTTAGTCATGTATCAAAATTTTGTAATCAACTAGAATTGAGTCCTGTATTAAGTTGAGGTTAGTTGATTTGTCTCAACCCTCAACCTAGTCCAGTACATTGAGTCCTATATACTAGTATGAGTCCAGTGTGAGTTCACTTCTTGTACAAGAGAGGAGGCTATGCTATTTCAGAGTTCCATCAGACCTCATTCAGAAGCCAGAAGCAGTTACACCAGCTTAGGGGAGCTCAATCGACACCCAGGTGCCCTAATTTTTCATGGATGCCATTTCAGATGCCAGATTCTGTCCAGATGCTTTTAAAATATTTCATATGCCAAGAGACCATGTTTACTAGGCTATCCCAGTACTCCATGCCTCCAAATTCAAGCCCAGGAAGCAAGCCTAGACAAGGAGAACCAAGATTTCCTTTTGATACTGGGAATATGCCAACCCAGGGAACCAGGCGCCCTAGCTTCCAAGGGGCCCAAGCCCAAGCTCTCCAAGTGCATGGCCAACCTCCCCCTTGCTACCCTAAAGACCACACACCCAAAGGAGGGGCGTCCAAAGAGGTTTGTCCAAGTCCAAGTTGAAGAGAAGTGGGAGACGACCAAGTCTTTTCTAACCTAGTTAGGATTCCTAATCCCTTTAAACCTTGTAATTCTAACCTAGCTAGGAAAGGACTTGTATTCCAATTTGGAAGAGGATTTGTAACCCAAGTGTAACCATGGTTAGTGAGGGCATGGGAACTCTATAAATACCCCACCCCTCCCCCTCTTGTAAGCATCTCTTTCTTATGAATACAACTTGCTGAGATTTTGTGATATTGCCTTGTGTTTGGAGTTCTGGTGTTGGTTCTCTTATTCTTGTGTGCTCTCTTTGTATTCCCGGATTGAAACCCTGCTGCCCTAGCTTCCATCTACATCTTTGGAGATCAGCCACGCCCAGAGGAAGATGCCCTAGCTGCTGCTTCAATCAAGCAACTGCTTCTTCCTCGGGACATCCGCACCTAAACCCTAGTTCCTTTTCTATTTTTTTATTTATTGTTTTGATTGACCCTGACGCTTGCAGGATCCTTGAGGTGCTTCACCTTCATATAGGAGGCCTTCTTTGCCTTCAGACCGGGTCCATATCAGCCATCTGATTCAAGGAGCTGAAGCTTCTTCATCCAGGCTCCGATCAAAGTGTGAGTGATCTTTTCTACTGCTAAGTTTTCAATCTCTGACTGGTGAAAAATTGTCTCTTTTCTTAATTTCTGATTTGATGAAGATAAGCTATCCTAAACTGGGAGTTTCTCAACTCTTGGATCCTGGCTACTTATTATCTTGCATGAGTTCTTTGCGATCATGATGATTCTTAGAATTGATGAATATCCTGCTAGTCTTTACTTAACTTTAAGAATTTAGCCTACAAACTAATATTGAAAAAAATATTTAAAAAATTAGTTTACTATTTTTTCTACATATTTAGCATTCTTAGAGTCGTCCCATATTAGTTTGGTATTAGAGCAGGTTTAGGATAGTTTTTTATTTGCTTTGCATTCACAAACTTTAATTCTGCATTCTGTCCACTGCATTAGGGTTTTCTGATTTTGTAATAAGGGTTGACTTGGTCAACTCAATTTTAGTTTGAGTCTGTATTTCCCTATAATTTAAATTTTGTTGAGTCATGTTGACTCAATACAAGTCCTAGTAGTGGTCTAGGTCTTCTCCAAGGTGCCACATTTTCTCCCAGGACCAAGCAAGTGGGCGCCACACTCCCAACCACACGCCAGAGTCCAGGAGGCGCCACATCTCCATCCAGTGTACCTTGGTCCCCACACCACAAGAAAGCAGGTCCCTTCTTTCATGCGCCACTTGGGGGAGAAATCCATCAAGACACCTCAATCCAAGGAGGAGCCAACTTCTTTCCAGATAAACCTAAGCCAGGATGGTAAGAATTTTTCTTGAAGAGAGGATCAAAGAGGTGCCCCACAATGTTCCATAAAAACCCAAGTTATAAAAGGGAAGAGAGCATGTCTTGGGGAGAAAATCAAGGAGGCACCCAAAAGTTTCCTAAAGTGCCAAAGCCATGAAAGGAAGAAGCCTAAACTTGTGGAGCAAGACTAGGAGATGTCCAAAAGAGCCAAACCATGAAGGGAAAATCCTTGATTCATGGAGAGATACTAGGAGACACCCCCACTACCTGCCAAAAATGTCCAAAACAAAGATGGGAAGGGCCTTGACTTAGGGAGGAAGAAAAGGAGGAGTCCAAAAGAGTTGATCCATGGAAGGAAAGAAATCCTCTCTTGAAGACCCAAGCAAGGAGGCGCCATCTACCTGCCTTTTATAACCCAAATCAAATTTTTTTGGTACCTTGGCCGACCATATGTGTATGGATTATCCTGATTTGTAGATCCCCTCCTTTAGTCCCACATGGGAAGATGTAAAACCCTACTCCCTTGTAAAGCCCTATAAATTAAACCCCTCTTGTAAGTTTAAAGGAATCAGATGAATGAAACCAAATTTTTTTGTGAGCAAAACTTTGTGTTTTCTCTCTTCCGCACTTGCATCCAGGTGTTGAGCTCCGTGAGGGAGTAAATCCGGGTTCCCCAGGAACCTTGAGGAGGTGTGAGATCTCCAAAACCCAAACCCTAGGTTAGCCACTCCACTCCCAAACCCTAGCCGCCATCACCCTTCTCTTTCCACCAAGCCCTAGCCTATCTCACTTCTCACGGCCACCCTCTCCAAGTCCAGGCCGACCACCAGCATCCAGCTCCAGTCCAGATACTTCAGGTCTACAGCAATTCTAAGAGGGAGTCAGATCAGCCTCCAGGAGAATCCTGATTTCAGCAACTTCAGCTTTCAAGTTCTTCAACCTGGTAAATCTTTTCTTGAGTATCTGAATTCCATCACTTGTTCCTCTTCTTCCCAGATCTTGAGTCCAGGAGAAGCCGACCAAACCACAGACCAGTATTGGAGGATCCATTGCGAAGATAGCCGAATCCGAGGATCCAACAATCTGCTCGAGAGAGTTCTTCCACCAAAATCCTGAGAAGATCACTGTCTGGTTAGTAAACCATCTCTCCTCTCTATTTCTATTCTGTTGAAAGTTCAGAGCGAAACCCTAGGTCTGGGAGTTTCTCAACCCCCAGCGATCCGTTACTTCTGAACTACTCTGATAATTTAGTTTCATCTAAATTGTGCTTTCAATCCTTACCTAGTTTCCTTCAACTTAGTTTAGCTTTACTTTGAGTCAAAGCCAATTTCTGAAAAAAAAAAAAAAAAGAATTAATCTTAAATTTACTTCCGCATACGCTTCTTTGTTCTTTGTTCTGCATCAATTTTGGTATCAGAGCTTCCGTTCTGCATCATTTTTGGTATCAGAGTTTTTTGTTCTGCATCATTTTGGTATCAGAACCCTGTCTAGGGTTTTTGACTTGCTTGCTTGTTTTGAGTGTCTCTCTTTTTTACTTTGTCTGCTCGAAGTAGACTCCCCAGGATGTCCGGTCCTAGGAACTAAGTGAGGTGCAAGCCTCCTCTTCCCATTCCACGGGGTATTCCTAGGGCGTGTAGGGGATCCGCTGGGTTACAACTTCGTAGCAGGAATTGTAAACGGGGGAAGCATTCTATTTTCAGTCTGTAACTGCCCTGTTGTAGGAATTTTTTCTCATTGTAGGTAACTCTAAATTATATGATTTTTATTTTTCTGGAACCAGTGTAATTGAGAATATTTTACATAATTTTACTGTAATTTATTGGTTTCTGTGAAATTTATGAAAGTTAAATTACAGCAATTCTGTTTCTGTATTTCTGTAATTCAATTTTTTTGAGTGATCATCTCCTAATTCATCTTAAGGGCAATTGAGCATCTAAGATAAGGGAAGGAGTTGATAACCTCTCCTTAGCCCAAAACCACCACCCATTCATTCGATCCTAAGCCTAATTTTAAAATTTATTAGACTTAATTTGCCCTAGTGGGCTAGGGACACCAACAAGTCGGGTCTAGGCTAATGTTGAGTCAGTTTGTCTAGTTACTCTATGTGTGCTTTGTACTCAGTGTTTAGAATGGTGGTTCAGGGATTCTATCCCGAAGGGCTTGTGTGCTGGTCCGCCTACCTGGCCAATCTCTGATTGGTGTCTAGGATTGGCAATTAGGGACCTAACACTCCCCTTACACCTGCCTGGCTGAGTCCCGAGTTACTACAGGCTAGCTTGCCACTCTGATTGGGCATCTAGTTTGGGCTCTAGGTCTAGTTAGCCCGTAGTCGTTTCAGTCGAGTCTCATTTGGTGTGCTTGCTTGCATCATCATGTCCACCCAGAATGAAGTACCCTACCAACCTGGTCAAACCCAACCTGATTTAGAGGCCATGATTAAAACTCTTACCAAAAGTATGACCAAATTGAGTCAGGATATGAATGAGGGTTTTGCCCAGTTTAGAGATGGAGCCCAGGGACTTGAGAAACATAGACATCAAAATTGGACTCCTGATCCAAAATTTAATAGGCCCCAACCTCACCCATGCCAGGAGCCTAGGAGGACCTTATACCGTGATCCCGAGCATAACCCTAGGAGCCTATATCCATACTTGGTTGACTCAGAAAAGGGACCTGTTAGGAACACCGAACCTTATGCACCCACTTTTGATGGAAGACAAGAGACATATATTAAGTGGGAAGAACAAATGGATCGATATTTTGAGTGCACTAACATATCGAAATTAGGACAAGTTAGGTTGGCCAAAACCAAGTTCACCAAACATGCTAGGTCGCATTGGTATGCTATTGAGCATGAGTGTTATCAAAGAAAAGAGGAAATATATACTTGGAGAGATATGAGAAGTAAGTTGAGAGATAGGTACCTAGGTAGATCCTATGAGAAAAGACTTTTAGACCAATGGTACCAATTGCAACAAGGTAATAGGCCTGTGTCTAAATATATTGAGGACTTTCAGTGGTATGACATGAAATGCAATACCATTGAGACCGAAGCTCAGATCACATCGAGGTTTAGGGTTGGGTTACACCCAGACATTTATAAGAAGCTATGCCTTGAAAAGACCAATAAGTTAGACCGAGCCTACCAAGAAGCCCAAGACTATGAGTGGTCTTTAAGATATAACCAATCAAGTACTTTGGACTTAAAGCCAACCTCTACCAACTTGAGTCAAGTTTTGATTGATCCGACACCCGTAGTGAACCAGATTTTTGTTTGTCAATTCCCACTTGTGTCACCTCTTGACCAGAAGGATAACACTGAGACGGAGTTGGGCATGGCCATCCCAAAATTAGTTGACCTGACCAGAGTCGTACTCAAAAAGGAATCAAAGGAGAATAGATTAGAACCTTTCAGTGAGATTGAGGAAGAAATATATAAGCCTGACATAAGTTTGATAGATGAATATGAAGAAGAAGAATTTGAGGATATCTCTCCCGATAATTCAATTAACCAACTCCTACCTGATGGGGTTATTGAGGGGACCCTTGCCACTCAAGGAATTCAGGAGCTAACCCTAAGAGAAAACCCTTTTGAGGAAGTTCAGGAAGAGGAAATTGCATCCAATGAGAGTTTAAGTGAGAATACCTCTGAACTCATTGAGGAATCCAAAGAAGACACCCCTGAGTCAAATCTGGTAGAGAAGTGTGAAGAAGGGGTTCACAAGAATTGCCCATTAAGAAGGTCCAAGAACAAGAAAAAGACAGTAGCTTAGAGGACTTTTTAGATAAACATTCCAAAGACCTTCCTGATAACCTTCCACCTTCTAGGAGCACCCAGCCTACCCTAGAACTTGCACTTGTAGACCCTCCTAGAGCAAATCATGAGGTTTGGATGAGTGCACCTATAGAACAATGTCCTCATTTTAAGGTTATCCTGAATAACCAAGGTTTGTTTCTTGTTTCTGATAAGCCACCTCAAAACTCTGATTCTTATTTCCTACCCTTCCCTGAATCTTCTCATGTTTCTAGAGCTATGGGATTACACTTTACTGAGATCTCTAGGTTGCAAGACTCCTTAGAACCTATTATGTTTGTCACCTACTTCTGGAAGACCTTATGGCACCTACTAGGCATCCATAATAAGTTTTCATGCTCTGCATGCCCTCCTCCGACCCAAGGTCAAACCTAGAGAGCCTTAGTTTGTTAGGTTTAGACCTAGGGTTCCTTTGGAATAAAGTCCATTCTTTAGGAATGCATCGTCAGTCTAGTTTAGTTTTTCTTGACCCTTTACTAGGCTTTGGCTCTGATTTTGGTTTGATTGAGAGCACCAGGAATTGGGATTTGTATTTTGTCCAGGACTAAATTTGCATATAATGTTTTGATCAATAGGTCTATAGGCTAGAGTCCCTTTGAAATTGTTCATGGATACAAGCCTCACACACCACTTGATCTGATTTCACTATTAGTCTACACACACAAGTCTCTTGATGCACTTGCATAGCATGTAAAGGACTTGCATAAAGAAATTCATGCCAAAATAAATTTAAGTAATGAAACTTATAAGAAGTTGGCTGATTCTCAAAGGCGAGTCAAAACTTTTGTTGAGGGAGACTATGTAATGATTAGGTTAAGGCCTGAACGGTTTCCTCCTGGAACTGTTAGAAAGTTACATGCTAGAGGAGCTGGACCATTTAGAGTGGTGAAGAGAGTAGGGTCCAATGCCTATGTGCTCGAGTTGCCTTCAGAACTAGGCATTAGCTCCACTTTCAACATTACAGACCTAGTAGAGTATAGAGAGCCAGCTGTGATTCCCAGTGATCCTTTTTGAGCCTAATCTTGCTCTTGAGAGTGAACCCAACCCTGTGTGTCCACCAACAAACTGGCCTGTGAGGAAAGAGCAGATTGAAAAGATCCTGGATGATCAGGTTATCTCTACTCGTAATCGAGGATACCAAAGATACCTGGTCTGCTGGCAAGGAAGGCCAGATTCTGATAACTCTTGGATCTCCCGAGAAGAATTACAAGAATTGGACCCAGACCTCTTGGAGAGATACCAGAGCCAGCTTGATCCATACTCGACAGGGTCGAGTTCCTCCCACCCTAGGAGAATTGGTGCGGGCACCAGACTCAGAAGAAGACTTCAGGGCTCCATCTAGATCTCTGATTGACATTGCCCGAAGAATTAGGGTTTTCTGGTTTTGTAATAAGGGTTGACTTGGTCAACTCAATTTTAGTTTGAGTCTGTATTTCCCTACAATTTAAATTTTGTTGAGTCATGTTGACTCAATACAAGTCCTAGTAGTGGTCTAGGTCTTCTCCAAGGTGCCACATTTTCTCCCAGGACCAAGCAAGTGGGCGCCACACTCCCAACCACACGCCAGAGTCCAGGAGGTGCCACATCTCCATCCAGTGTGCCTTGGTCCCCACACCACAAGAAAGCAGGTCCCTTCTTTCATGCGCCACTTGGGGGAGAAATCCATCAAGACACCTCAATCCAAGGAGGAGCCAACTTCTTTCCAGATAAACCTAAGCCAGGATGGTAAGAATTTTTCTTGAAGAGAGGATCAAAGAGGTGCCCCACAATGTTCCATAAAAACCCAAGTTATAAAAGGGAAGAGAGCATGTCTTGGGGAGAAAATCAAGGAGGCACCCAAAAGTTTCCTAAAGTGCCAAAGCCATGAAAGGAAGAAGCCTAAACTTGTGGAGCAAGACTAGGAGGTGTCCAAAAGAGCCAAACCATGAAGGGAAAATCCTTGATTCATGGAGAGATACTAGGAGACACCCCCACTACCTGCCAAAAATGTCCAAAACAAAGATGGGAAGGGCCTTGACTTAGGGAGGAAGAAAAGGAGGAGTCCAAAAGAGTTGATCCATGGAAGGAAAGAAATCCTCTCTTGAAGACCCAAGCAAGGAGGCGCCATCTACCTGCCTTTTATAACCCAAATCAAATTTTTTTGGTACCTTGGCCGACCATATGTGTATGGATTATCCTGATTTGTAGATCCCCTCCTTTAGTCCCACATGGGAAGATGTAAAACCCTACTCCCTTGTAAAGCCCTATAAATTAAACCCCTCTTGTAAGTTTAAAGGAATCAGATGAATGAAACCAAATTTTTTTGTGAGCAAAACTTTGTGTTTTCTCTCTTCCGCACTTGCATCCAGGTGTTGAGCTCCATGAGGGAGTAAATCCGGGTTCCCCAGGAACCTTGAGGAGGTGTGAGATCTCCAAAACCCAAACCCTAGGTTAGCCACTCCACTCCCAAACCCTAGCCGCCATCACCCTTCTCTTTCCACCAAGCCCTAGCCTATCTCACTTCTCACGGCCACCCTCTCCAAGTCCAGGCCGACCACCAGCATCCAGCTCCAGTCCAGATACTTCAGGTCTACAGCAATTCTAAGAGGGAGTCAGATCAGCCTCCAGGAGAATCCTGATTTCAGCAACTTCAGCTTTCAAGTTCTTCAACCTGGTAAATCTTTTCTTGAGTATCTGAATTCCATCACTTGTTCCTCTTCTTCCCAGATCTTGAGTCCAGGAGAAGCCGACCAAACCACAGACCAGTATTGGAGGATCCATTGCGAAGATAGCCGAATCCGAGGATCCAACAATCTGCTCGAGAGAGTTCTTCCACCAAAATCCTGAGAAGATCACTGTCTGGTTAGTAAACCATCTCTCCTCTCTATTTCTATTCTGTTGAAAGTTCAGAGCGAAACCCTAGGTCTGGGAGTTTCTCAACCCCCAGCGATCCGTTACTTCTGAACTACTCTGATAATTTAGTTTCATCTAAATTGTGCTTTCAATCCTTACCTAGTTTCCTTCAACTTAGTTTAGCTTTACTTTGAGTCAAAGCCAATTTCTAAAAAAAAAAAAAAAAAAAAAGAATTAATCTTAAATTTACTTCCGCATACGCTTCTTTGTTCTTTGTTCTACATCAATTTTGGTATCAGAGCTTCCGTTCTGCATCATTTTTGGTATCAGAGCTTCCGTTCTGCATCAGGAACCCAATATCAAAAGTCCAAACCTCAGCCCATCCCAACCATGAATCCCACTTTTGGAGGCCATCCTAGCATAGCTTACCCAAATGAACCAAGCCAATATCCAAACCCAAGCCCAGCTTGCCCGGTTAACTATCCAAATGAACCAAGCCAATGTCCAATCTCAAAATCAGCTTACCCAAATAGACCGCAGGTTTGACTAGTCTGATACTAAGCTTGATCAAATAAACCATAGATTCAACCAAATAGGAACCCTAGGCAAGACCCATAGAGCTAAACCCTAGGAACCCATAGTCCCAAGATTTGAACCCATAACCTTTAAACCCATAACCTTTGAATCCATAACCCTTAGTTTACCCACCCCCATTACCCTAGACCCTAGTCAATTTCCCATTAGCCAAACCTCTCTTACCACCCCATTGGTTCACCAAGATGACTTAGAAGAAGAAATATATGAGGCTGACCCAAGTCTGGTAGAGGTGTATGTAGATAATGAGTCTATTGAAGATCTAGAAGACTACCCTATAGAAGACCCAATATTAGTTGATCCAATAGAAACCCAGGTAGAAACCAATCCAATGTTTGTTGATCCAGTAGAAACCCAGGTAGAAACCAATCCAGAGCTAGTTGAATCAATAGATACCCAGGTAGAAGACCACCCAATATTAATTGACCATACCCAAGTAGTAGCCAATCTAGAAACCTTGACCATAATCAATTAGTGGCCGACCCAGAATTAGATAACCCAGGTCACACCCAAGCTACAATGGAAGAGCAATTAGAGGAGACTTTAGAAGAGGATCCAATTGTAGAGCCCAGTCCTGAATTTCCTGAGCCAAAAGAGTTTAATGAGGACTTGGCTTATCTCACCCAGTACCCTCAAGATGAAGTCACTTCCTTGATCCCAATCGAAGATATTTTTCCTGAAATTAGTGACTCATTCTTCCATAAGGCAGGGCCAGTAGATAACACCAACCCCTTAAGGTCAACCTAATTAGTTTAGGATTAATCCCTGACACCCTTTCTTATATCTTAGTCTATCCAATTAACCCCAAACCCTTTTCTTACTTTTCACTCAATCAGACTAACCCTGAACCCACCTCTTATTTTCTACCATTTCCAGAAACTTCTTTTATTTTCTTTACCATTAGGTTGCATTTTATAGGAGTTTGCATGTTGCATTCGTTCATCATTCATGTCATGTTTGCATCTTACTTTAGGAGAACCCTATGGCACCTAGTACAAGTACATAGTAAGTTCTCATGTACATGCCATGCTAGGGTCAAACCTAAAGAGTCTATAATCTATTAGGTTTTGTCCCTTAGAGTTCAATAAAACATCCTTTGATAGGGATGTCTAGTCGAGTCTATTAGGTATTAGTTGAGTCCAATAAATGCACAGCCTGAATTACATGTTTGCACTTGTACTACCCTTTGCACAGCATATGCATATGGAAATTAGTCAAATGCTGAACATAACTAATGAACTAAATAACAACTTGGCTAATTCCCAAAAGAGAGATAAAAAATTTTGCAGGGGATTTTGTAGTTGTAAAGAATTTTCTGCTCGCGAAGCTGGCCCATCCAAGATAATGAATATCGATGGACCCAATGCCTATGTGCATGAGATACTACCTGATTTATATATTAGATATATCTTCATCATCTCAATCTTATAAAGTCTAGGGAGCCAGCAGTGATACCTAGCGAGCATCTTAAGCCTATCCCTCCCTTTGAGAGAGAACCCATCCCAGAGTGTCCACCAACCAATTGGCCAAATAGTGAGGAAAAGATTGAGAGAATCCTAGATGATCAAGCCATGTGTACCCAGAATCACAGCTATTAGAGGTACTTGGTCCGGTGGCAAGGTCGGCCAGAATCTGAGGACTAGTGGAGCACCCGTGAGGATCTGCAGCGCCTCAACCCAGACCTACTCGAGCACTATAAGAGCCAAGTTATCCCATGCTCGACGAGGTCGAATTCCTCCCGCCCCAGAAGAATTGATGGGGGCACCAGGATTAGAAACAGATTACTGGGCCCTATTTGGTTTACCTAGCCATGTATCAAAATTTTGTAATCAACTAGAATTGAGTCTTGTAATAAGTTAAGGTTAGTTGATTTATCTCAACCCTCAACCTAGTCTAGTACATTGAGACCTGTATACCAGTATGAGTCCAGTGTGAGTTCACTTCTTGTACAAGAGAGGAGGCTATGCTATTTCAAAGTTCCACCAAACCTCATTTTGAAACTAGAAGCAGCTACACCACTTAGGAGAGCTCAATCAACACCCAGGTGCCCTGATTGTGCCCTGATTTTTTCCGGATACCATTTCAGATGCCAGATTCCCTACAGATGCTTCCAGAATATTTCATATGCCAGGAGCCCATGTTTACCATGCTATCTCAGCACTCCAGGTCTCCAAATTCAAGCCCAGGCAAGGAGAACCAAGATTCCCTTTTGATGCCCGGAATATGCCAGCCCAGGGAACCAGGCGCCCCAGCTTCCAGGGGGACCAAGCCCAAGCTCTCCAAGCCCATGGCCGACCTCTCCCTTGCTGCCCTAAAGCCCACACACCCAAAGGAGGGGCGTCCAAAGAGGTTTGACCAAGTCCAAGTTGAAGAGAAGTGGGAAAAGACCAAGTTTTTTCTAACCTAGTTAGGATTCCTAATCCCTTTAAACCTTGTAATTCTAACCTAGTTAGGAAAGGACTTGTATTCCAATTTGGAAGAGGATTTGTAACCCAAGTGTAACCATGGTTAGTGAGGGCATGGAAACTCTATAAATATCCCACCCCTCCCCCTCTTGTAAGCATCTCTTTCTTATGAATATAACTTGCTGAAATTTTGTGATATTGCCTTGTGTTTGGAGTTCTAGTATTGGTTCTCTTGTTCTTGTGTGCTCTCTTTGTGTTCCCGGATTGAAACCCTGCTGCCCTAGCTTCCATCTACATCTTTGGAGATCAGCCACGCCCAGAGGAAGATGCCCTAGCTGCTACTCCAATCAAGCAACTGCTACTTTTCCGGGACATCCGCACCTAAACCTAGTTCTTTCAATTCAAAACCCTAGTTCCTTTTCTATTTTTTTTTTTTTGCTATTTTGATTGACCCTGGGTCCCCGAGGTGCTTCACCTTCCTAGAGGAGGCCTTCTTTTCCTTCAAACTGGGTCCAGATCAGCCATCTGATTCAAGGAACTGAAGCTTCTTCATCTAGGCTCAGATCAGAGTGTGAGTGATCTTTTCTACTGCAAAGTTTTCAATCTCTAACTGGTAAAAAATCATCTCTTCTCTTAATTTCTGATTTGATGAAGATAAGCTATCCTAAACTATGAGTTTCTCAACTCTCGGGTCCTGGCTACTTATTATCTTGCAAGAATTCTTTGCGATCATGATGAATCTTAGAATTGCTGAATATCCTGCTAGTCTTTACTTAACTTTAAGAATTTAGCCTACAAACTAATATTTAAAAAAATATTAAAAAATTAGTTTATTATTTTTCCTACATATTTAGCATTCTTAGAGTCAATCCGCATTACTTGAGGTGCTGAGCAAACACTATAAGTATGAAAATAATTTTTTAGGAGTGGGTGTACCTGGTTTTTGTGTCATGAAGTAACTGGCTGGTGTAGTACACCGGTCTCTAGACATCATCTCTATCGGTTTGAATCAGCACTGAGCTGAGCACCCCAAGGGAGATTGCCAAGTAGAGGAGGAGCGCCTCTCTGCTCTCTAGTTTGGATAGTCATGGGGGGGAGGCGAGGAACTTCTTTAGCTCCTCGAATGCTTTCTGACATTTTTTCATTTATGCGAAATCATGCATCTTACAAAGCGCCTAATAAAATAGTAGACAATGCTTAGTAGAGCATGAGATGAAATGGCTTTGAGTGGCAATGCGGCCGGTCAAGCGTTGGACCTCCTTCTTTGAAGTGGGATGCTTTATATCTGTGATCGCCTGGATCTTCTTAGGGTTGGCTTCGATCCTAAGAACTTTCCTACTGCAATGCCGAACGCACACTTCACTGGATTTATTTTCATCTGGTGGAGGTGGAGGTTATTGAAAGCCTCTGCCAAGTCAACATTATGGTTTGAATCTCTATCGCTTATTACGAGCATGTCATCCATGTTGACCTGCACGTTTCGACCTATCTGGTCCCTAAAGACCTTCTTGACCAAGCATTGGTACGTTGCCCTAGTATTCTTCAAGTCGAACGGCATCACCTTATGGCAAAATATCCCTCAGTCTATTATAAAGGCCATATGCTCCTCGTCCTCTAGGTGCATATATATCTGGTTGTACTCGGAGAATGCATCCATGAAGCTAAGCAGGAGGTGCCTCGAGGTGACAACCACCAGCTAATTGATCTTAGGTAGTAGGAAGCTGTCCATCGAGCATGCCTGATTAAGGCTGATATAGTCCATGCAGATCCTCGACTTCCCATTAGCCTTCTTGACTATAACCATGTTGGCCAACCAGCTGGGGTACTTTACTTCTTGAATGAAGCCTACTGCAAGAAGCTTTCCAACTTCTTCGTTTATCACCTTCTGCCTTTTTGGGGCGAAGCTTCTCTTCTTCTACCTGGCAGAATGGCACTTGGGATCAACATTCAGCTTGTGTATGATGATGTCAAGAGGAATTACAAGTATGTCCGCCATTGTCTGATGGGGACATCAATAAAAGAAAAAGGTTTCAAGCTAACTCCTTATGGTTTTGTAGTTAGATTTTTCAACAGGATCCACTTGAAGCCAATGGATGAAAGCCCACTTCCCCTGAGCCATCTCCATGATCTCGCAAATGAAGCCCTTCCTTATATGCCACTTGGAAGCCTCTCTTGGTCAACACTTGGAAGCATAATTGGGCGCCACTTGGAAGCATTTCTTGGACAATACTTAGAAGCATAATTGGGCACCACTTGGAAGCATTTTTGGACCACACTTAGAAGCCTCCTTGGATGCCACTTAGAAGCTCTTCTTGATGCCACTTGGATGCCACTTAGGTGCCACATAGGATTAGTTACAACCAAATTTTGTTAGAACTACTTTTTGTTAGAACTACCTAATCCATTTTGTTAACCTAACTAATCTAATTAAAACTAGAGTTACTTTTCCTTCTCCTTGGCCAAATCCATGGTGTGCCTTGGGGCCTATAAATAGGATCCAAGCTCCTCTTGTACCTCATGCTATGGTTGAATGAAAAGAAGTTTGTTTGATTCCATTTTCTTCTTACCAAGTTTTTGATTTTTTTGCTCCTTGTGTGGAGAGGGTGAGAGGCCTTAGTCTAGCTTATTTTTTTTGTTCCCTAGCCTAAGAGCTAGGTCACTCCTTGAGGGAGAGTGTGAGAGGCCCATTCTCCACTTCAAAGAAGTCCTACCAAGGTCCTTGAAGTGCACTTCAAGAGGGAGAGGGTGTGAGACCCAAAGCTTGTCGCCTAACTTCAATCCATCCCCAAGCTTTCATCTCCTTGCTTTACCTTGTTCATTTCCTTCTTTCAATTTACTTCCATGCCCTTATAGCAAGTTCTTTGCAGGTTCTCTCGCTGATTTGGGGTTGAAGATGAAGGTTTCAAGTCATGAACCAAGTTCAAGATAAGTTCTCAAGTTTTGGGAATACTAGTCTTACAATCTAGTCCTCATTCCTATGAGTGGTGAGAGCTTCCCTTCCACCAAATGTATTATTTTTTAGCCTTCATTGTTGGTAGGAGAACCACTTATTGGCCCTTTAGATCTAAGAATTGAAGATGTTTGACCTAGTACAAATAGTTTCCTAGCCATGAGATCCTTCTTATATTAATTTGAATGTGACATGCATGCGGGTGTCTAATTTTTGATCTACTAGTTTCTTGCTTGAAAGATAATTATCTCAATTATGCTTAATTTTGAATCATGCTTGAAATCCATTGCTCATCATGGATAGCTGGTCATCTAGAGCCCATCATCATCCATTCATTTCGTTCAGAGCTAGGTTCTACTAGGTCAAGTTGATAAAATTCTGCTCTAGTATAGTTCCACGATTTTCAGCTTTTTTTTTCAAAGCTCAAAAACAAAAAAATTCAAAAAAAAATCTTTTCCTAAATTTTAGGAATTTAAAATCTGATATCCAAATTTAAAAAAAAAAAATTGAAGCTTAATTTTTGTCATTTTAAGTTGCCTCCGTAGTTAGCTCATAGCTTGTTTCAATTCTAGTTTTCCCTCCATCAAGTTTGCTCCTTCAAATTTAAAAAAAATTCAAAAAAAGAATTCTCTAAATTTTAGATTTAAATCTAAGATCTTCACTTCTAAAATTTTTTGAATTTAAATTTTGAATTTTAAGTGTTTTATGGTTAAAGGTTTGTTAACTAGAAGTTTCTTATAACAACTTTTACAACAAGCTTTCAAAAATGAATTTCCTAACCAAAGTTCAAAAATTAAAATTTAAAATTTAAAATTTAAAATTTAGAATTTGAAATATGATAAATCCAATTTAAAATTTAAATTTCTAAAATTTTAAGTTTTGAATTTTGAATTTTCAAAACTAGTTAGTTGGAAGTTTGTTAATTGCTGAAATTTTTCTTGCAACAACTTTTACCTTCAAGAATGAATTTTCCGACTATAATTCAAAATTTAAAATTTAAAATTTAAGTTTTTAAATTTATACTTCAAAACCTGAATTTTTCAATTTAAAAATTAAATTTTTTTGAAATTTTGAAAATTGAATTTTAAATCATAAGTTTGAGCTAGTCTAGTTATTGTGTTGGCTAGTTGGTGATTTGTTTGTGCATCCATTTCTAAATCCACTTAAGGGCATTCAATATCAACATAAAGGAAGGAGGTCATTACCTTTCCTTGGTCCAAAACAACCACCCATATCTTGCATTGACCTAAGCCTAATTAAAATCGAGTAGGAACCTAAAACTAGGGACATTCACAAGTCAAGTTCATGTGCAAGATGAGATAAAGTACTACTTGAGTTTGTATTTACTCCTGAAAATTGGTGTCTAAGGCTAGAGGTCCAACAGTAAATGCCTTAAGCAGACTTGCAATTTTTAATTAGGACTTAGCGAAAGCGAAGGGAGCCTCCCGCAACCTCACCTCTTACCTGGTTAATGGAAAAGGTATTTGCATTCTTAGCTAGCACATAGTCAATTCCTATCACATTGAACTTCTAGGTCTAGGAGTCCTACAAGTTAGGTTTGTACTGTATGTCCAATAGGTCAGAAGCTTGATACCAACAGTCCCACACTCAGTCTGGTTTATCCATGGAATCCAATCTTAAAATGTTGTTGAGGACCGTGACTGAAAAGTTTGATACCATAACTAAGCAATTAGGACAAATGAACAAAGAGTTAGGTCAAGTAAAGAATCGAATTGGGACCCTTGAAGAGACCTAAATGACCCCCACCGAACCTGAGTCACTTAGGCCAATTCCCTAAGGTCCAAGAGTCCATCATCATGAATTCACTCCTGAATACAACCCAAGACGACTTCACCATGACTTCATAGAAGAAGCCCATAGAATCCATGCTGAGCTTGAATCACCTAGGCCAATTTTTCGTGCCCATCATCATGACTTCACCCCTGAATACACTCCTAGGCGACCTCACCAAGACTTTTTAGATCAGGATGAAAGAGCCATGAGGAGCATTCGATTGGAGGCTCCTATCTTTAATGGAAGCTTAGACCCTAAGGCCTACATTGACTGGGAGGGAGAAATGGACCAATATTTTGATTGTATGAGATGACTAAAGAAAGAAAGTACAAGTTTGCCAAACTGAGATTAGTCCGCCATGCTAGGCTATACTGGGAGAATGTTGAACGAATGATTAGACAAAGAGGAGATATGCCCATAGCTACCTGGAAAGCCATGAAGCTTAGACTTAGGGAAAAGTACCTCCCTATGTCTTATCACCAGAGACTCTTAGATTAGTGGAAAAGATTGACCCAGGGTAATAAGACTGTGTTTGAATATATTACTAAATTTGATGAGTATACAATGAGATGCAATATTGATGAGTCTGAAGCTATAACACTATCCTGATTTCGAGTTGGTTTGCGTGAGGACATCCAGAGAGAGTTGTTTCTAAAGGGAAGTCAATGATCTCAAGCAAGCTTATCAAATAGCTAGGATTGTGGGAGATTCCAAAGGGGACCAATCATCCGTTGGACTGAACCATTTAGGAATAGTGCCCCAACTCAAAAATCAGGGTTCAACCAAGTTCGCCCAAACCGCCCCACTCCTACTATCCCATCGAGCCAATCAAGTAACAAGGGTAAGGCCACTGAAATTCAAAAGAGTGGTCACCCTAATGTCCATTGCTTTAAATGTAAAAAAAAGGGACACTACGCCAACCAATGCCCTACCCGATCCTTACATATAGGAGAGCTAGCTAATGAAGAAACTGAACCCACTGGATAGTGTGAAGAAGAGGTTTATGAAGCTGAGTCAAATCTGATAAATGAGTATGATGAAGATGAAGAAGAGATTGATCAAAGTGAGACATTGGGAGTTGTTAGAATCTTGGCCCAAACAAAGGAAAAGGAGGATTGGAAAAGGACCAATGTACGTCAAACATTTGTCAAGATAAATGAGAAGGTCTATAAAATCATTATAGACAATGGGAGCTGTGTGAATGCGATTTAAACCAAAGCCCTTAAGAATCTAGGCTAGACCCCTGATCCCCATCCCAATCCCTATAAGGTGTCTTGGATAGATTCAACTTCTATTCCCATCAAGTCAAGATGTCAAGTTTCCATTCAGATCCAATCCTATCAGGAAAAGGTTTAGTGTGAAGTCCTTTTCATGGGGGTAAGTAGTATCATATTGGGTAGACCTTGGTTATATGACCATGATGCTACTTTGTTTGGTCGATCCAATTCTTGTTCATTCACCTACCAAGGGAAGAAGATTGTTATTAATTCGATCCCACCTAAGGACAACATCAAAAGAGGATCTAGTGATCTAAAAGAAAAGAAATTGTTGCCCAGTAAGCAATCCAAGAGAGGGAGTGAATTGGATTTCTAAAAGCTATTTGCAAGTATGTGTACCAATTTAATAATCAATTCAAATGCTAGAGAAATGAAAGTGTTGTGTGCTCTTAAAGAGTATGCAGCAAAAATTTAAATGCAATGAAAGTAAGAGCAAGTAAAAAGGAAACAATCAAACACAAACATAAGCAAGTATAGTGGTTCGATGCTCTCCAAGGCACCTACATCCACTTTCCAAGGTTCACTTAGGAATTCACTATAATCACTCTCGATTATAGTTGATTAGTTTTCCAGGCTCACTAATCAAAATCTCTTTTGGTTTTCACTAGGCTTACCAAAAGAAACTCTTGGTTTTTAAAGGCTAACCAAAAATCTTCTTGGTTTTCAACTAGGCTAACCAAAAATCTTCTTGGTTTTCAACTAAGCTAACCAAAAATCTTCTTGGTTTTGTTCTTAGGCTAACCAAAAACCTTGATACAACAAAGTAATAATGAAAGTAAGGAATATAATAGAGCTTTCTAAATAAAAGATGTTATCTTTTTGAAGCTTGTTGAAGATGCTTGTCTTCAATTTGATAAAGCCTCAATCAATACTCAAAAATGGTTGGACTTGAATGCTCTTGATTGCTTTGAATAATTGGATACTTTTTTTGCTTGGAAGTAGTTGCTCGCAATGAATTTAAGTGAATGCACTTGTTTTTCTTTTTCTTTCTCTTCCTCTATTCATTCCCTCTTGTTCCACTTGAATTTAATTCACTTAAATACCATTCCAAGGCTTAAATGATGGTTTATGACCGTTAGAGAGGTGGAACTAGTCGTTGGGGGTGAAAAGGATGACTTCTGCATTTAAAAAAACTCGTCGTTATTATTCCCAAAACTCCAAGTGTCGACACTTCAAGCTGTGAGTCGATACTTAGGGTCGACACTTAATTTTCATGAGTCGACACCAAGTTCAAAATTCTACTTAGAAGCTCTCTGGAAATCTTAGGTGAGTCGACATTTCATCTTGTAAGTCAACATTTGAGGTGAGTCTTGAATTTCAGCATGTTTTGTAAGAAATCTATCTCAGGCTTTGAATCGATCCGTGAGTCGACACTTAGGGTCGACACTTGTGAAGCATGAGTCGATACTTCAAGCATGCCATCTGAAATTATTTTCTGCGTACCGGCTTGAGTCGACACTTATGCTATCATGAGTCGATACTTGAATTGTGAGTCGACACTTGTTGAAACTTTTCAAAATTCAACTAAAACTCTGCTGAATATTTTTTGAACTAAACTCTTAAATACTTTCAAGCAATTCTAAAACACTTAAGTTGGTGGGGACACCGGAGGTACCAGAATAAGACAGAGGCTTTTCAACCCTCTGTGAATTAATCAATAATTTATGAGTCCATCTGTTATAAGGGCTTAGCCCATCTGAGTCCTTTTTTTAGTTGTTGTTTGAGTCTTTTGAGTTGTTATTTCAGTTCTGTACTAGTCAGCTTATGTTGAGCTAGTTCAGTCCAATGCTAGTCAGCTCATGTTGAGCTAATTTTATTTTTTTGAGTCCTGTCCAAGCATACTGAAGACTCAAGACTATATCATACAAGTGAAGACCAAGTCCAACTAGATTGAAGACATGGAAGTATAGCCCAAGTCCAACCTAGCTTGAAGATTTGAAGACCCCAGGAGGAAAATTCTGGAAAACCCTGATTTCTTGCAGATGCCCTCCAGATGCCCAGATTCCCTTTCAGATGCCAAAGTATATTCAAGATAAGGGCATCCATGATTCCAGAGGTCCATCTGCATCCTAGCCCAAAGAAATCAAGCCCAGGTGCCAAGCCCAAGCCCCTAAGAAGCAAGATACCAGGGAATATTCCTGCTACCTGGCTACCAGGCCACCCCAGCTTCCAGAGGCGCAAACCCATGCACCCGAGCCCCTTTGGGCCGGCCTTTTGCTGCTCCTAGAAGCCCAACACGCCCCCCTAGGCATCCTTGGAGTGTTGGCCAAGTCAAGAGGATTTTTAGGTATTTTTTCTACCTAATGTTTCCTTATTTTCTAGCCAGGGTTTGAGAGGGAAGAGGATTCTTATGTAAAGACTTATGTACCCTTACTTGGAGCCCAAGGTTAAGGGTCTATTTAAGGGACCCTAGCCTCTTGTATGAAACCTAATTTTTGATATGAATTAAAAACTTGAGTTCTTCTATTGAGTTGTGTGATATCCTGTTGTGTGCATAAAGGGGTTTGTGAGAGTTCTTCTTCCCGGTGTTTGCAATCATCTTTCTGCTGCCAACAAACCCTCCAGATCCCCTAGACGCCCACTCCAAAAGAAGCCTTCCCTTGCTACTTTTCTTTTGTTTTCTTGTTCCTTTGTGAGTTTTCTAACCCCTGACAGGTCATTTGCAGGTCCCCGAGTTCCTACGAATCCAACGACTCCAGCCAAGCCTCAATCAGATCACCGAGCAGAAAGCCGGGTATCCACGGGTCTTTGGCTCGATTTTCCAGGCCGCATCCATCGAGGAACGAGAGACCCCTTGCTGCGATCTTCACAGATATTTTCATGTACACCCCCTCTACCTCCAGTAGTTTTATTGTAGGAGAACTTGCCCTAACCGAGGCTTCTCAGCCCCGGCGATCCTTCTTTTCTACTTTTCTAGGTCCTAATCTGCATGCTGATCTTCTAAAATTCATATAAAATTTCCTACAACTTATTTTAATCTAAAATTTAGGAATTAATCACTCAACCCCACATATAAAACATACAAAAAAAAATTGTATGCATATTAGTCCCGCATCATTTGGTATCAGAGCTTAGATTAGGGCTTGTTTTCTGCAATTTTTAGTTCATATATACTATGTTATTTTAATTATTTCTCCCTGATAAAAACTCAAAAAATTCTAAAATTTATTTTTCTGGATTCAACATAATTCACAGTAATTTTAAGAGTTCTTTCAGATTTTATTATGTTTTGTGAATTTTCTGCAAGCCGAAATACAGACTGTAAACTTTTGGCTCTATTTTTTTTCAGCAAGGCAAGTTTGGAAGTTTTAGGGTTTTGTTTAGCATCTTTTATATATCTTTTAATTTTAGTATATTTCCAGCATATTAGGCCATGATTTACAAGTTTTCTTCTATTTAAAAAAATATCAAAAAAAAAATTACATATTCTCCAAAAATACCAAAAACATCTAAACCCTAATTTGCATCCTCATCTGCCTGCCATCATTACATAATTTACTTTTAAGGGCACTCCTGCTATATCAGATGGGGGGAGGATTTGATCATCTCTCCTTAGCCCAAAACCACATCCCTTACATTCGGTCCCAAGCCTTAACCTAAAATTAACTAGACTTAATTTTCCCTAGTGGGCTATGGACACCAACTGGTCGGGTCCAGGCTACGTGTCAGATCATTGTGTCAAGATAACCTGTGTATGCCTTGTGCTCAGTGTCTAGAACGGTGGTTTAGGGATTCAATCCCGAAGGGCTTGTGTGCTGGTCCACCTACTTGGCCAATCTCTGATTGGTGTCTAGGATTGGCAATCAGGGACCTAACACTCCCCTTACACCTGCCTGGCTGAGTACAGGATTACTATAGGCTAGTTTGCCACCCTGATTGAGCATCTAGTTTAGACTCTAGGTCTAGTTAGCTGTAGTCAGTCTGATCAAGTCTTGCATGAGCACTAGATTAGGAGTTTCATATCACCCACCTCCTTCACAAATGTCTGAACCCATGAAAAATTTGCAAGCCCAAATGAAAGCCCTAACTGATCAAATGGCCAAGATGGCTACCCAGATGACCCAGTTAACTCAGTCTCGTATTCAAACCAATGATAGAATTGACCATCTTGCCAATAGGTTTGATCAGTTAAAAGTCCGGGTAGGGACCCCAAGAAAAACCTATGGGTCACAGTCTGAGCCAGATCCTGATTCCCCTCAACCTAGGAGGACCCCAAACCCTGATCTATACCATGAGGTCGAACCTAAGAGAGCCCCTTATCCTGACCCGTACTACAATCCTCAACCTAGGAGGACCCCAAACCCTGATCCATACCTTGAGGCTGAACCTAGGAGAGCCCATCGTCATGACCCAATCCCTAAGGTTAGTCCTAGAAGACCCAATCAGGATTTTATAGACCAGGAAGATAGATCCTATTTACCCTCTCCCTATAAGCCTAGTATACCCACAACCTATAGATCTTATGACTCCAAATCCTATGAACCTAGAACCTATGAATCCATAACCTATGAACCTAGATCCTATGACTCTAGATCCCATGATCATAGATCCTATGCACCCACACCCTATGAGCCTAGTAGACCCAACACCCAATATTCTGACCCATATAGGGAGTCCAACCCTAGGAGAACCCAATATTCTGACCCATATAGGGAGTCCAACCCTAGGAGAACCCAGTATTCTGACCCATATAGGGAGTCCAACCCTAGGAGGACCCAATATCCTGACCCATATAGAGAGCCCAACCTTAGGAGGATCCCATACCATGATCCATCCTTAGAACCTGACCATAGAGCTGACCCAAAATTCTATGACCCCAGATCCTATAATCCCATGACCCATAGATCTGCACCCTTGTCCTATGAGCCCAGAGAACCCATAACCCCTAAGTATCAATCTAGTACTAGTCAGGTTTCCCTTAGTCAACTTGAACCCCATAGGAATAGCACCCCTAAATATGAGCCCAGTAGTGAGCCACTACCCCTTAGGCAACCTGAACCTACTAGGATTAGTGTCCATAATCAGAAACCAGGACCTAGCCAATTTTTTCCTAGCCGACCTTCTCCAATCATTCCTGAGATTGACAGGTTTTACATTAACGCGGAAGTGTATGAAGCTGATGCAAACTTAGTGGATGAGTATGAGGGAGAAGAGGAGACACCTTTAGATGACCTAGAATTAGCTGACCCAATAGATACCCAGGTAGAAGCCAACCTAGAGGTAGTTGACCTTGACCACATCCAACCTAAAGCTATAGTGGAAGAACAAATAGAGGAAGAGAACCTAGGTACTGCTACTGGAGCCTTAACTGAGGAAACCATAGAGGAGAGCCAAATTATAGAGTCTAGTCCTAAAATACAAGAACCAGAAGAATTTATTAAGGACTTGATCTCTTTGAATCAGTACCCTCAGGATGAGCCTCCTCCTATAGTTCCCATTAAGGACCTCTTCCCTGAGATTAGTAACCCATCCTTCCATTATGCAAACCCCATAGATATACCGCAACCTCATAAGGTTAGCCTCATTAGTCTAGGATTAGTCCCTGACATGTCTTCATTTATCGAACTTTATCCAACTAACCTTGAACCTTTTTCCCTACCCTACCAAACTACTTCTGAACCCACTTCCTATTTTCTGCCCTTTACTGACACCTCCAGCATTTCTAGGATCATTAGATTGCATTTAGCTGAGATTAGCATACTGCATGCATTCATCATGCATGTTAGGTTTGCATCTTACTTCTGGCATACTCTTTGGAATTTGCTAGGAGTTCACTGTAAATTTTCATGTGCATGTCAAGCTAGGATCAAACCTAGAGAACCTATAATCTATTAGGTTTAGATCCAAAGAGTTCAATAAAATTTCCTTCGATAGGAATGCATAGTCGAGTCTGTTAGGTATCAGTATGAGTCCTTTGCATCATTTGTTAGGAGTCTGCATGTGCCTAGCATGTTCACCACCTACACTAATTTTAAACAAACTGGCTAATTCCTGAAGATGGATCCAAGAATTTGATGTAGTGGATTCTATCTTGGTTAGGCATAGGCCTAAAAAAAGCTTCATGCTCGCAGAGCCGGACCTTTTAAAGTGTTAAAGAAGGTTGGATCAAATGCCTAGGTGTTAGACTTGCCTTCGGATTTGGGCATTAGTTCTACCTTCAATATTACAGACTTGGTTGAGTATAGGGAACTGGCAGCGATACCTAGTGAGGCCTTTGGACCTATTCCTTTTCATTGTGAGTAACCCTAACCCAGAGTGTTCACTAACAAATTGGCCTGAGAGAGGAGAACGGATATAGCGTATCCTGGATGATCAAGCCATCACGACCCGGGGCCATGACTATCAATGCTTCCTGGTCCGATGGCAAGGCTGGCCAGAGTCGGACGATTCGTGGATTTCTCGAGAGGACTTGCAGCACCTCAACCTAGACCTCCTCGAGAGATATGTGAGCCAGCATGATCTTCACTCGACAGGGTCGAGTTCCTCCCACCCCGGGAGAATTGGTGGGGACACCGGAGGTACCAGAATAAGACAGAGGCTTTTCAACCCTCTGTGAATTGATCAATAATTTATGAGTCCATCTGTAATAAGGGCTTAGCCCATCTAAGTCCTTTTTTTAGTTGTTGTTTGAGTCTTTTGAGTTGTTATTTCAGTTCTGTACTAGTCAGCTTATGTTGAGCTAGTTCAGTCCAATGCTAGTCAGCTCATGTTGAGCTAATTTTATTTTTTTGAGTCCTGTCCAAGCATACTGAAGACTCAAGACTATATCATACAAGTGAAGACCAAGTCCAACTAGATTGAAGACATGGAAGTATAGCCCAAGTCCAACCTAGCTTGAAGATTTGAAGACCCCAGGAGGAAAATTCAGGAAAACCCTGATTTCTTGCAGATGCCCTCCAGATGCCCAGATTCCCTTCCAAATGCCAAAGTATATTCATAGATAAGGGCATCCATGATTCCAAAGGTCCATCTGCATCCTAGCCCAAAGAAATCAAGCCCAAGTGCCAATCCCAAGCCCCTAAGAAGCAAGATACCAGGGAATATTCCTGCTACTTGGCTACCAGGCCACCCCAGCTTCTAGAGGCCCAAACCCATGCACCCGAGCCCCTTTGGGCCAGCCTTTTGCTGCTCCTAGAAGCCCAACACACCCCCCTAGGCATCCTTGGAGTGTTGGCCAAGTCAAGAGAATTTTTAGGGATTTTTTCTACCTAATGTTTCCTTATTTTCTAGCTAGGGTTTGAGAGGGAAGAGGATTCTTATGTAAAGACTTATGTACCCTTACTTGGAGCCCAAGGTTAAGGGTCTATTTAAGGGACCCTAGCCTCTTGTATGAAACCTAATTTTTGATATGAATTAAAACCTTGAGTTCTTCTATTGAGTTGTGTGATACCCTGCTGTGTGCATAAAGGGGTTTGTGAGAGTTCTTCTTCCCGGTGTTTGCAATCATCTTCCTGCTGCCAACAAACCCTCCAGATCCCCTGGACGCCCACTCCAAAAGAAGCCTTCCCTTGCTGCTTTTTCTTTGTTTTCTTGTTCCTTTATGAGTTTTCTAACCCCTGACAGGTCGTTTGCAGGTCCCCGAGTTCCTACGAATCCAACGACTCCAGCCAAGCCTCAATCGGATCACCGAGCAGAAAGCCGGGTATCCGCGGATCTTTGGCTCGGTTTTCCAGGCCGCATCCGTCGAGGAATGAGAGACCCCTTGCTGTGATCTTCACAGATGTTGTCAGGTACACCCCCTCTACCTCCAGTAGTTTTATTGTAGGAGAACTTGCCCTAACCGAGGCTTCTCAGCCCCGGCGATCCTTCTTTTCTACTTTTCTAGGTCCTAATCTGCATGCTGATCTTCTAAAATTCATATAAAATTCCCTACAACTTATTTTAATCTAAAATTTAGGAATTAATCACTCAACCCCACATATAAAACATACAAAAAAAAATTGCATGCATATTAGTCCCGCATCATAAGTCCATCAATTTTTAATGTTTCATTCATAGAAAGGGCTTCTTCAAATATTTGATAAGCAATTCAATTTAGCCAACTTGATGAGACCTTTTTCTAATAGAAACACTTTAAAGAACTGTTAGTACTCAAATATACTTAAGTATTTTGTTAATCATCAAAATCAATAACGAAGTCAACAATCTTCTCCTTTTTGATGATGATAAAACTTTTAAGTATACCTCATATAAGAAGCTTAAAAAAAATTCAATGAGTATACAGCTTTGTGCAATATGTATCAGAGTAAAGAAAAAATAGAAGCTAGAGTCTAAAGTTAAGTTATTGAAAAACTAGGACTTATTTGAATTGAATTAAGGCTATAAAAGAATATCAGAGCTAAAAATGCATGTACCATGATACTCTAAATGTGTATCAGAGCTAAAGCATATTTTGATGATAAGAATGTTAGCATAGAAACATATGAGTCAAACCAACAGGAAAATCTTTGAACAAGAGATTGAAGAGTATAAATACTTCCCCTCAAAAGGTGACTCGAAAAACAGGTTTTCAAAGAGTTTTCATGAACCGAAAAATCTGATTTTCAAAAAAAAGTTTTTAAGAAATTTTAGCTTAAGAAGAAATTCTTTTTTCTTTTAGATTACTCCCCCTCACTCATTGCTCTTTTCTTTGTTGAAATTATGTTCCATGATACCATTTATCATTTTAGCATAATTGTGTCATTATCTTCTCATTTTACTCTTCCCCTTTTTCATTTCTTTACTCATTTTTCTTTTACTTATCTCTCCCCCTTTTTGTCAACATCAAAAATAGGTTGGAAGGATAAAACGAGATGCAACAAAAGAGACTAAAACAAATTCAAGAATCAGTGACAACATTAGAACCTGAAAGAGATAATAAAAAAAAACATTGATATAATAATTTCATACATTGATACAAATATTTCATACATTGATACAAACATAGATGCATACAAGTAGTGCTAAAATGTGAACTAACTAACATAGAGACTATCCTAATGAGAACTCTTCTCATCAGAGGATCCAATCTCAATCGGTCTAGTATCTCTAGAAGGACGGGAATGTGGCCACATCGGCCGGAGATCAAAGAGTCTGGTCCGGGTAGGTCTCGATACATCACAACAGCCTCGTCCTCTATGTCTGACATATGCTCTGCCTCTGGCTAGTGCAGAAGAGATGGAGGCTATATTAGTAGCAAGAATAGCACTGACCGGAGCGACTGTATCAAAATAAAAATGGGTATGGTCAAAGATGGTACCGTAATCAAAATGGTGGAAACTAGGAGTATAAAATCCCAATTCCCTGATAAGGGAAGATGTATGCATAGATGAAGAATGTATCACAGGTGTACCAGAAGATGGAATGATAGGTGTCAGTGTAGGAATGGAAGTAATGTGTAGATCAGATCTGGAGGGTGAGGTGGATAAAATCAGAGTCTGAAATGGTGATCGGGTGAGATCAGGAATGGGACTCCTAAAAACATCTGCTGCTTTGTCTGGCTCTGGCTCCATCATAAAATCTGCAATATCGAACATTGCGGAGTCTGTTTGATCATCTACCATATCTAGTACTGGAGCGGATGGTACTGGAGGTGGATCTGATGTAGATGAAGGTGGAGGTGCTCTGCTCGATGAAGATCTTGCCAATGTAGATAAAATAGTAGAGATGTCATCACTCAATCCTCGATGGCTCTCCCTTATCTCTATATGCATCTGGTCAACTCGCTATCTAACAACCATAATCTCAGTCTCTATGCAAGTGACCCTATCCTCTACGCTATCTCCACTGCCCAATATCTCTGTATGTGCAGGGGTGGCTGGCTTGGTCTGAGGAGTAGGCTCTGGCTGAGTCATAGGCTCGAGCTATGCCTCAGAAGTCTCTCTATGTAGCTCAGATGGCCCGGTCTCATGTAAAAAAATACGCTCCTCCTCTGCTGCCTTATCATCTACGTCGATGGCCTGACCAGATAAGTGTCATCTCCACTGGCCTATGATTAGATGGTACCCCATCCTGTGAAGTGATCTGATGTCATAGACATCAATATGCAATAACTGTCTGTAAGGCTCGTCGTCTACAACTACTCCATAAGCCCTGAATAGTATAGTCAATCCCATCCCATAAGGCAGGCAAAGTCTTCGACTGGTCGATCCCTCTGTCAATTGATAAACCATAAGCACTAGGAGGTATACCGAAGTGTGCTCTATCAGAGACACCATTACTAATAACTCGCGCTCTATGATGAAGTTGAAGCATCTGAGCTTCGACAAAAGAATCCAGGCTATAATATGGTGTAGCAACCTCATCTTAGACAAAAGTTTTGAAGCAACTACTATGGCTCCATCTGGAAGATCGTCTATCTTAAAAATACATTGGAGTCCACTGATCCTGTCCACTAGGGCATCCTCCACTAAACCTGTCATAGGAATCTCCCATACTTGACTCAGAATCTTAGCAAAAACAGGAATGTCTCTCCCTCAGACCTGTGCTATCCATCCATCACTAGCTCTGGCTAAAGATCCGTAGAACTCTCTCATCAGGCCAGGGTAAAATCTCTCGAATAGTGAGTAGAAGCACGCTAAACCGACATCCCTCAGCCACTGTCCAATCCTGAAATGTTGCTGGTCTAGGAAGTCAAAATCCACTCGATGACCACCAATGATAGTCATCGAGCTCATCCTATCTACAACAGAGACAATTGGTCTGACAAAAACATCAGCCTGATCCTCGAGCTCAACTGCTACTTAATGCTCATGCCTAGCCTTTGTTCTTCACTCTTCGTCTCGAACAGAAGGTCGAGGCCTTCGGACAACTTGCTTTCTAGGTCCTAATCCAAGGAATCAAGGGAAGGAAGCAAATACGGGAAGAAATCTAGGGTTTCTATGGTAAAAAAAGAGAAGAACGGATGAAGAACAGTAACAGACCATAATGAACCTATTCCAGGTGAAGAATCGAGCAGTTGAAATTAAGATTAGAGGGAAGGAGGTGTTGGATTGCAGTTAGAGGGTGAGTAGGCTCAAATTTGGAGAAGAAAATCAAAGAAAACACTTCGTTTTCCCTATTTTAACTTGGCTCGCCACTAGCCAAGTGTCGACTCATGAACGTGGGTCAAGTGTCGACACTTCAAAATATCGACACTTCAACTTAAAATTGATATAAAAAAAAGGGAAAAAGAGCATTAAGCAAAAAGAACTTGATTTCAAGGGTTTGAAAGTGATTAAACATGATTCACAAGTAATTTTGATCAATCAAGACTTAAGGATTATAAAGAGATAAAAACATTTAGTCAAAAGGGTTGATGAACCCTAATTCTCTTCTAATCATACTGAACCGATCCTCTTGGAGAGGTTTAGTCAAAATGTCAGCTAGCTACATTTCAGTACATACAAAGTCAAGCATAATATCATTATTTTTAACATAATCTCTAATAAAATGATACCTAATTTTAATGTGTTTACTTCTAGAATGCTGAACAGAATTTTTAGTTAAATTTATAGTACTAGTGTTATCACATCTTATGGGTGTCTTAATTAATTTGATTCCAAAATCTTCAAGTTATTGCTTAATCCATAAGATTTGAGTATAACAACTTTCTGCTGCAATATACTCAGCCTCCACTATGGATAGTGCAACTGAAGTTTGTTTCTTACTAAACCAAGAGATTAATTTAACTCCAAGAAATTGGTAAGTTTTACTTGTACTTTTTCTAACTTGTACCCAACAAAGTTAGCATCTGAATAACCAATCAATTCAATAAATGAATCTCTGGAATACCACAAACCAATATCGGTAGTACCATATAGATATCTAAGTATACATTTAACAGCCAATAAATGAGGTATTTTAGGAACAAACTGATATCTAACACACATACAAACACTAAACATGATATCTGGTCTACTAGTAGTCAAATATAGTAAAGAGCCTATGATACCTCTGTATAGTTTCTGATCAACAGCTTTACCATGTTCATCTTTATCAAGTTTACGAGAGGGGCTCATAGGTGTACCTATTGTTCTGGTAGTCTCCATTCCAAACTTTTTTAAGATTTCTCTTGTATACTTAGCTTAGTTGATGAAGATCCTTTCTTTGGTTTGCTTGATTTGGAGTCCGAGGAAAAAGTTAAGTTCACCCATCATACTCATCTCGAACTCTCCCTGTATAAGCTTGGCAAAATCTTGACAAAAAATTTTATTAGTAGCACCGAAAATAATGTCATCAACATAAATTTATACTATTAAAAGATTATTATCTTTTCTTTTCAAAAATAGAGTAGTATCAACATGGCCTCTAGAGAAATTATTTTCAATTAAAAACTTGCTAAGTCTTTCATACCAAGCACGGGGTGCTTGCTTTAAACCATAAAGTGCCTTGTATAGTTTGAAAACATGATCAGGATGTGCATGATTTTCAAATCCAGGTGGTTGTTCAACAAACACTTCTTCACCAATAAAACCATTTAGGAAAGCACTTTTAATATCTATTTGAAATAATTTGAAATTCATAAAACATGCAAATGCTAAAAGTAATCTAATGGCTTCAAGTCTAGCCACAGGTGCAAAGGTTTTATCAAAATCAATGCCTTCTTCTTGATTATAACCTTTAGCTACCAGTCTAGCCTTATTTCTAGTGACGATACCATTTTCATCTAGTTTACTCTTATATATCCATTTTGTACCAATAATTGAAACATTAAATGGTCTTTCTATTAATGTCCAAACTTTATTTTTTTCAAACTAATTTAATTCTTCTTGCATTGCATTAATCCAATTAAGATCTTTTCAGCTTTTTCAATGTATTTTTGTTCAATTTGAGAAACAAAAGCAATATAGTCACATTCATTTCTAATGGAAGATCTTATTCTTATCCCTTTTGATGGATCACCTAAAATTAATTTCTTAGGATGTCCATAAGCATACCTCCACTCCTTGGGTAGATCTTAGTACTTAAGTGTGGATTATATGACTTCTTCTCTTTTCTTCTTGAGAGGGTTGATCATCCAAGGTAAGCTTCTTTAATCCTTCAGCACCTGCACATGCATCAGAAGTATCCTCTTTTCTAGAGGATTTGTTAGTAAATTCTTCAAATAATACATGTATAGATTCCTCTACTATAAAAGTTCTCTTATTAAAGACTCTGTATGCCCTGCTAGATGTAAAGTATCCTAAGAAGATCCTTCATCAGACTTGACATCAAATTTATCTAAGTTATCTTTACCATTGTTCATAATAAAGCATCGACAACCGAAAACTTGAAAGTATTTTAAAGTAGATTTTCTTTGTTTCCAAAGTTCATATCGAGTTTAATTTAAAATAGGTCGAATTAAAATATGATTTAAAACATAGCAAGTAGTATTTACTGCTTTAGCCTAAAAATATCTTAGCAAATCATTTTTACAAAGTATTATGCATGCCATTTCTTCTAAAGTACGATTTTTCCTTTCTACCACCCCATTTTGTTGAGGTATCCTAGGTGCAGAAAAACTTTGTTCAATTCCTTTTTCATTATAAAAGTTTTTAAAATCTTGATTTTTAAATTCAGAACTATGGTCGCTACGAATACAAATAACTGAAGTACCTTTTTCATTGGAAACTTTTCGATAAAACTTCATAAAAGCTAAAAACGATTCATCTTTGTGAGCTAAATATAGAACCCATATAAATCGAGAAAAATTATTGACTATAACTAATCCATATCTCTTGCCTCCTAGGCTAGATATCCTGGTTGGTCCAAAGAGATCCATATAGAGTAGCTCTAATGGCCTAGAAGTTGAAACAAAACCTTTAGGTTTGAAAGATGTTTTTACTTGTTTTCCAAATTGACATGCTTCATAAATTTTATCTTATTCAAAACTAAGTTTTGGTAAATCTCTTACTAAATCCTTTTTACATAATTTAGAGAGTAAATTTATGCTAACATGTCCTAATCTACGATGCCAAAGCTAACTAATCTCATTAATAGTGGAATTCATTGCAAATAGGCATTCACCACTAGGCAAAGATAGATTATCTAAATCAACAGAATAAATATTACCATGCCTTTTTTCAATGAACTTTACTCCATTATTATCAGGACTAGCAATCATGCAAATAGATGATTCAAAAAAAACTTGAAAACTTTTATCACAAAACTGGCTAATACTAAGTAGATTATGTCTTAATCCTTCAACTAATAGAACATTATCAATCCATGTAGAAGGGGAGATGTAAACCTTACTGATATCAATGATCTTTCCTTTACCATTATCATCAAAGGTTACACTCTCTCCATTCAGTGCCTCAAGAGAGGTGAATTGCTTCACATCTCATGTCATGTATCTTGAGTAACCACTATCGAGATACCACAATCTTTTTTTTTTTAGTTGCAAGACACACCTGCAAAATAAATTAAGTTTTGGTTTTAGGTACCCAAGTCATCTTGGGTCCTTTTGGGTTAGTACTAAGAGTTGTTCCTTTTAGAACCTAAATATTTCAAGAATTATTGATTTTTCTTAAATCACAATGATATGCTTTATGACCTACTTTTCTATAAGAGTATCAAATGATGCTTGATGATGCAGGAATAAAGAAATTTTTAAAAAACTTTTACTATTTTTGGGATTTAAAACTTAATCTAGCTTTGTTAAAAATAGCTCTTCGATTGTTCAAAAGTAGATTCAACTTTTCAAAACTATAGATGAATTTTTCAATAAAAGGTTTTACCCTATCAAGCTCATCTTTGTATTTCTTGTTCTCTATTTCAAGATCATTATTTTTCTTCAAAAGTTCATTGTTTGAAATATTAACTTTAGGTCTTTTAAAAACTTTATTTTCCATTGATAAAGCATTGTTTCATTTTTCTAAAACATCAATCTTATTTTTTAAATCATTAGCTTTATTCATCATATTAGAGTTTTCATACGAGAAAGAGTTTGCATACTTTTTCAATTTCCTATTTTTAATCATAATCAGTTTATAATCATACACTAACTCATCAAATGCATTTCTTAATTCATCAAAAGTATGATCAACTTCAAGTTCAGGGTATACCTCTTCTTCCTATTATGCTATGAAGCAAAGATTGGTGACTTCAATTCTTCTTCTGAGCTGGAGTCCTCACTGTCATTCTAAGTTGTCATCATTGCTTTCTTTCTAAGCTTCTTCCTTGACTTCTTTAGGAGAGGGCAGTTATACTTATAATGTCCAGGCTTCTTGCATTCGAAGCAAATAGGTAGTTCCTTCTCCTTGTCCTTTTCTTTCTCCTATTCTTTTTTCTTTTCCTTGCTTGGTTGAAACTTTTTTTTGTAAAAGAATTTTTTTTCCTCATGAATTTCCTAAACTTTCTTGCTAATAGTGCTTCATCATCCTCATTCTCTTCTTCTTCTTCTGATTCCTCATTTGAAGATTCTTCTTGTGTTGTGGACTTGAAAGTTATACCCTTCTTCTTCTTATCCGTATCCATTGCTTTTTATTTCAAGTTCAACTCATAAGTCATGAGCGAACCTACCAATTGCTCCAATGAAAATTTATCAACATCTTTGGCTTCTTGAATGGTGGTTACTTTTTGATCCCAAGATGTTGGTAGAGACCTAATAATTTTGTTCACAAGATCGGTATTAGACATAATTTTACCAAGGCTTCTCATGCTATTAACAATATTTGTAAATCTAGTATACATGTCAATTATAGATTCATTTGGTTCCATACGAAACATCTCATAAGTGTGCATAAGCATGTTAACTTTTGTATTTTTCACTTGATTGGTACCCTCATGAGTACCTCAAGTGTGTATCATATTTGTTTAGCTGAGGTGCATGTAAAAATTCTATTGAATTCATTAGGATCCAATGCACAATAGAGGAGATTCATTGCTTTTGCATTGATCTCGGATTGTTTAATATCATTTTCATCCCAATGCTCTTCAAGCTTTAGGATGGAAATACTATTAACCACAACTAAAGGAATATGAGGACCTTTATCCACTACTTTCCATAAATTGTAATCTATAGAATGCATATAAATCTTAATTCAAGTTTTCTAATAAGTATAATTTATACCATTAAAGTAAGGGGATCTATTTGAGGCTTGTCCCTCAACTATACTGGTATAAAGTAGGGCTGCCATAGATCTTCACTCAAGGTGGTTAAATCTATATACTGAGAATGTGGCTCTGATACCACTTGTTGCCTAGTAAGTAACCCAAGAGGGGGGTGAATTGGGTTACTAAAAATTATTTGCAAGTATGTGTGCTGATTCAATAATCAATTCAAGTGCTAGAGAAATGAAAGTGTTGTGTGCTCTTAAAGAGTATGCAGCAAAAATTTAAATGCAATAAAAGTAAGAGCAAGTAAGAGAAAATAATCAACAACAAACACAAGCAAGTATAGTGGTTCGGTGCTCTCCAAGGCACCTACATCCACTCCCCAAAGTCTACTCGAAAATTTACTATAATCACTCTCGATTACAGACAATTAGTTTTTCGGGCTTACTAATCAAAACTCCTTTTGGTTTTCACTAGGCTCACCAAAAGAAATCTCTTGGTTTTCAAAGGCTAACAAAAAAACTCCTTGGTTTTCAACTAGGCTAATTAAAAACCTCCTTGATTTTCAACTAGGCTAACTAAAAACTTTCTTGGTTTTCAACTAGGCTAACCAAAAATCTCTTTGATTTTTAACTAGGCTGACCAAAAATCTCCTTGGTTTTATTCTTAGGCTCACTAAAAACCTTGATACAACAAAGTAATAATGAAAGTAAGGAATATAATAGAGCTTTTTAAATAAAAGCTGTTATCTCTTTGAAGCTTGTTGAAGATGCTTATCTTTAATTTGATGAAGCCTCAATCAATGCTCAAAAGTCGTTGGACTTGAATGCTCTTGATTGCTTTGAATGCTTAGAGGCTTCTTTTGCTTGGAAGTAGTTGCTCTCAATAAATTTAAGTGAATGCACTTGTTTTTCTTTTTCTTTCTCTTCCTCTATTCATTCCCTCTTGTTCCACTTGAATTTAATTCACTTAAATACCATCCCAAGGCTTAAATGATGGTTTATAATTGTTAGAGAGGTGGAACTAGCCATTGGGGATGAAAAGGATGAGTTCTGCATTTAAAAAAAACTAGCCATTACTGTTTCCAAAACTCCAAGTGTCGACACTTCAAGCTGTGAGTCGACACTTAGGGTCGACACTTAATTTCCATGAATCGATTCCAAGTTCAAAATTATGCTTAGAAGCTCTCTGAAAATCTTAGGTAAGTCGACACTTCATCTTGTGAGTCGACACTTAAGGTGAGTCTTGAGTTTTAGCATGTTCTGTAAGAAATCTGTCTCAGGCTTTGAGTCGATCCTTGAGTCGACACTTAAGGTCGACACTTGTGAAGCATGAGTCAATACTTCAAGCGTGTCATTTGAAAAAATTCTTTTCTACATATCGGCTTGAATCGACACTTACACTATCATGAGTTAACACTTGAACTATGAGTCGACCTTGCTAAAACTTTCCAAAATTCAATTGAAACTCTTTTAAATCTTCTTTAAACTTGACTCTTAAATCCTTTCAAGAAATTTTCAAACACCTAAGTCCATCAATCTTTAATGTTTCATTCATAGAAAGGGCTTCTTCAAATATTTAACAAGCAATTCAATTTAGCCAACTTGATGAGTACCTTTTTCTAATAGAAACATACTTTAAAGAACTGTTAGTACTCAAATATACTTAAGTGTTTTGTTAATCATCAAAATCATTAATGGAGTCAATAGAAACAAGGTCTAAATTTGATTGATGCCAAGGATTTGGAAAGAGAAATCAATGAAGGATCACCCATGTGGATCTTGATTCTTAGAGAAGTCCGGAACAAAATCCTAAGGAACCACCCCAAGAAGTCGAAAAGATCATGAAGGATTTCAAAGATATATTCCCATAAGACTTACCTAATCACCTACCCCCACTAAGGGATATCCAGCATGCTATTGATTTAGTCCCAGGAGCCACCTTGCCCATCCTACCACACTATAGGTTGAATCCTACTGAGCATGCTGAGCTACAAAAACAAATTGGAGATCTCCTCCAAAAAGGGTTCATTAGGGAGAGTTTGAGTCCTTGTGTAGTCCTGCCCTATTGACCCCTAAGAAGGATAGCACATGGAGAATGTGTATCGATAGTTGTGCCATCAACAAGATCACAGTCAAGTATCGATTTTCTATTCCTCGTCTTGATGATATACTCGATATGATGACCGAGCCACTATTTTATCCAAGATTGATCTTAAGAGTGTCTATCACCAGGTTAAGATTAGACCTGGAGATAAGTGGAAGACAACATTCAAAACTAAGGATGATCTTTATGAGTGGTTAGTGATGCCTTTTGGCCTTTCAAATGCTCCAAGTATATTTATGAGAATCATGACTCAAGTCTTAAGGCCGTTCATGGGAAAATTCATTGTGGTCTATTTTGATGATATTCTTATCTATAGCAAGACTAGAAAAGACCACCTGGATCACCTTCGTCAAGTCTGTCTTGTCCTTAAAAAAGAAAACCTCTATGCCAATCTGTAGAAATGTGAATTCATGACCCATAGAGTAATCTTTCTAGGGTTGTTGTTATCGCTGAATGAGTATCTGCTGATCCGGAGAAAGTTAAGTCCATAGTTGAGTGGCCTGAACCCAAAAGTATACATAATGTACATAGCTTTCATGTCCTTGCCACCTTATATAAAAGATTCATTCGAGGGTTTAGTACCATCGTTGCCCCAATCATAGATTGTCTTAAGAAAGAAACTTTTGAATAGACCAAACATGCCAATAAAGCCTTCCTTGAGATTAAAGAGAGAATGACACAAGCACTGGTCCTAAGATTACCCAACTTTTCTAAGATTTTTGTAGTTGCTTGTGATGCCTCCAAAATTGGAATTGGAGTTTTGAGTCAAGAGAACCACCCTGTAGCCTTCTTCAATGAGAAACTGAATGGTGTGAAGTTGAGGTATTCTACTTATGATAAGGAATTGTATGGCTAGTTCAAGCTTTGAGGCACTAGAGACATTATTTGTTACCATAAGAGTTTGTCCTATATTCCAACCATGAAGCACTCCAATTCCTTAGTTTCCAAAAGAAGTTAAACCCTAGGCATGGCAAATGGGTAGAGTACATTCAAGCCTATACCTTTATTCTGAAATACCATGCTGGCATTGAAAATAGGGTTGCCGATGCATTAAGTCAACGTTCTATGCTCCTGACATCTATGAGTACTGAAGTTACAGGATTTGATAAATTGAAAGAGGAATACAAAAACTGTCCTGACTTTAGTAAAATTTTTGAGCCTGTTAGTCAAAGACCATCTAACGAATATGAAGACTATATCCTTTATGATGGATTCCTTTTTAAAGGAAACAAGTTATGCATTCCCTGAACCTCTATCCAGGAATTCTTGATTTGGGAGATCCATGCCGGGGGACTAGCTAGCCATTTTAGAAGAAATAAGACTATCTTAGCAATGGAAGATCAATTTTATTGGCCAAGCCTCAAAAGAAATGTGGCACAGGTTATAGCCTAGTGTCAGACATGTGCTATTGCCAAATAGCAAAAACAAAATACTGGACTATACACTCCTTTACCTGTCCCTAACTGTCCTTAGCAAGACATTAGTATGGATTTCATGCTATGACTACCAAGGACTATGAGTAAACACGATTCCATCTATGTTGTTATTGATTGATTCTTAAAGATGGCACACTTCTTGTCCTGCTCTCAGACCTTTGATGCTTCAAAAGTGGCCAAATTATTCCTCAATGAAGTGGTTAGATTATACAGTTTGCCTAAGACCATTGTGTCTGATAGGGATATTAAATTCACTAGCTATTTTTGAAAAATCCTATGGTACTTATTAGGAACCAAATTAAATTTCTCTACCACTTATCACCCCCAAACTGATGGCCAAACAAAAGTTGTAAATAGGAGTCTTGGAAATCTACTGAGATGTCTAGTGGAGGAGAATAATGAAAATTGGGACCTCCTACTATCTCGCTTTGAATTTACCTATAATAGCTCAGTCAACAGGTCCACTGGAAAAAGTCTATTTGAGATTGTCCATGGGTACAAACCAAGAAAGCCAATGGACCTTATCCCTTTACCCATGCATGCATGAGTATCAAAGTCTACAGAGTCATATGCACAGCATATTAGGGATTTACACAAAGATATTAGCAAGAAAATCCATTTAAGCAATGAAACTTACAAGCATATGACTAATTCCCATAAAAGAGCCAAAGAATTTCATGAAGGAGACTATGTAATGATTAGGCTCAAGCCTAAATGGTTCCCACCCGAAACTATAAAAAAATTACATGCCCATGGTGTAGGTCCTTTCAAAATAATAAAGAAAATTGGACATAATGCTTATGTGCTGGACTTACCATCGGACTTTGGTATCAGTTCCACCTTCAATATTTCAGATCTAGTAGAGTACAAGGAACCAACAATGATACCTAGTGAGCTATTTGGACATGATCCCACCTTTGAGAGTGAACCAACCCCTGAGTGTCCACCAGCCACACTACCAAAGCAGCGAGATAGGATTGAGTGAATCTTAGATGATAAGACTATCACTACCCAAAACAAGGACTACCAATGCTATTTGGTTCAGTGGCAAGGTCGACCTAATTATGATGACTCATGGATCACTCGAGAGGATCTACAAAGGATCTATCTAGACCTACTAGAGTATTACCAAAATAAAAATGATCCATACTCGATAGGACCGAGTTCTTTCCATCCCGGGAGGATTGATGGGGACATCGGCAAAAGAAAAAGGTTTCAAGTTAACTCGTTGTGATTTTGCAGTTAGATTTTGCAACAAGATCTACTTGAAGCCAATGGATGAAAGCCCACATTCCCTAAGCCGGCTCCATGATCTCTCAAATGCTCTCAAATAAAGTCTCTCCTTATATGCCACTTGGAAGCCTCTCTTGCTCAACACTTGGAATCATAATTGGGTGCCACTTGGAAGTATTTTTTAGACAACACTTGGAAGCATAATTGGGCACCACTTGGAAGCATTTTTTGACCATACTTAGAAGCCTCCTTGGATGTCACTTAGAAGCTCCTCTTGATGCCACTTGGATACCACTTAGGCGCCACATGGGATTAGTTACAACCAAATTTTGTTAGAACTACTTTTTGTTAGAACTACCTAACCCATTCTGTTAGCCTAACTAATCTAGTTAGAACTAGAGTTACTTTTCCTTCTCCTTGGCCGAACCCATGATGTACCTTGGGGCTTATAAATAGGACCCAAGCTCCTCTTGTACCTTATGCTATGATTGAATGAAAAGAAGTTTGTTTGAAAAGAAAGAAACTAATAAAAATAATTTTTTTTAAGTTATGTTGAAAAGGAGAAAACTAATTAAAAGAAAGTTAAAAAAAAGAATGAATCTGGGGATAGGGTTGATCTCACCAGATTTGTAAAAATTTCCTTCTTCTCTCTTTTTTTCTTTTTCCTTTTTTTTGATTTTTTTTCTTTCCCGTTAATGGTGCTAAAAACTTGATAGGCTACGATATTGTCATTAAGACACTATGGCTGTCGATTTAAATTAACCGACTTCTAATAAATTAAAACATGTAGAAAGGGTGAGTCGGGTCGAATACATTGAAAAGGCAGTGCTTATGATGATTTGAAATCCTTGATTTTAAAAAAAAAGAAAAGGAAAATATTTCGAAGTCTGGATTACAAAACATGTAGAAAGGGTGAGTTGGGTCGAATCCATGGAGAAGGCAGTGCTCATGATGATTTGAAATCCTTGATTTTAAAAAAAAGAAAAGGAAAATATTTCGAAGTCTGGATTACAAAAAATTAAAAGTATAAAAGAAAAGCAAAATTCAGGTATGTTCGATCTGCTAATCGGATCTTAGTAAATACTTACAAGAAAGTAAATAACATGAATTTAAAGTGTATAAAAATAAATATTGCATTAATTGAAAGAAAAATTTAATTACAGGAAGGTAAAAATAATAATTAAATAAACTAAGGAAAGCATGAATAAAGATTTTGAAATCGATTGGTGCAGCCTTATCAAGAAGTCGGTTGATGTCACGTCCCCTTCTTTCATCGTACTTCATAGAGAGAACTGGGCTTCATCTTCTTCTTCCTCCTTTGATCTTGATTTGGAAATCGGCGTAGACTTGAAGATGGCATAGATGGCACAGCTTCTTCTCCAAGAAGTCTCATTCTTAGAGGCCAACCTACAATCTAAAACTAAACCTTCTATTTTGTATCGTACTCTTCTTTTCAAGATGCCTTTAACTGTGTCCTAGGATCCTTTAAATAAAGGATGTCTATAGCTTCATTCCAATAAAATTTGGACTTAATCTGGCTCTAGATTTACTAGTATTCTGATGCATGGCAGGACGAGATGATCGACATCATTTTCCCTCTCTCGCTACCCTGAGTCCGAACAGGACCCTTGAGTCTCCGAATCCGTGAATCCCTCGGTCTCCCACTTGGACTGGAACTCTTTTCCTGATCCAGCACAGTGGTGAGAAGTGGCGGAAGACAGCGGCCGGTGATGGTGAGATGGCTAGTGCTCGGTGAACTGAGGAAGATGGGAAGAGATGGTGAAACAGTAAAGAGGGTGGCCGGCTACCGGTGGGCAGGCACTTGGACATCTTCTTCGATCGACAAGGGGCTAGGCGGTGGATGGTGATGGCAGTGTCGGTGAGAAGTGATGGCACGACGAGCAGTGGCGGAGCGAGGATGGTGGTCCAGGGGAGAATGGAGTTGGTGGCATCTTGGCGGTGGCCGGAGTGGTGATGGTGGACCATGGCAAGGGAGAATGGCCAGTGACGAGAGGGGCGCTCGGCGGGAACTTCGACCGGTGCCAGATGTCTGATCGGTGACGAGAGGTGGCGGTGGATGGAGGAAGCAGCAGGTGGCCAGAAAAAAAATGGAAAAGGGCGGCCGACCAGAAAAATAGCCTCCGGTGAGCTCTCTGATGGTTCTCAGGGCGGAGAAGGTAGTGCAGATGGTCCCAACGGCAACGAGAGCGTGTCTCCAGCGACCTTGGCTCAAAAGGGGCTTCATGGTCCACGGATCTATACCGTGGACCGGCTTCAATGGCTTCCCGTGGACCGAGCTAGCTCCCGTGGACCAAGCGGCCGAGACCAGCTACTTTAAAAACCATGTATTTCTTATATAAACTTTTAAAATTGAATTCTGGATCCGTTTGAAGTCCAATTCGAGTTCCGTTTATGCCGTTGGACTCTAAAAATCAAACTCTTTGTAATGACGATCCTATTTCCTACAAATAATATATAAAAATATCAATTTAATATAAATAAAAATAATTTAATTATTAAATTAATACTTTATATGTGTATATAATATGATTATCAACGTGTCTAAGGGATGGCTACCCGTTGCCAAGGATCGACTAGATGGTCAATGCAACTTCAGGCCATAATCTTTCCAGCTTTATGGATGCCTTCTCTAGTACAACCAGATCTAGATGGTCCCTAAAGATGAGGATAAAACTACTTTTATTACTTGTTGACCCCATAAGTGATTTTGATGATAACCAAACATTGGAGCATGTATATTTATTTCTGACAACTCTTCAAGTGTTTGACAAGTTTTTGTATGATGAATTAAATGTTCAATCTTCAACCCCTATACTTCTGTTTTCTTATTTGAGTTATGTTGTAATGTGTTTTTGTAAAGAAGAACCTAATGAAAAAGCTAAGAAAAATCATGTTAAAAGGGTTACTTCTATATGTGTGTGTGCCATGAAATTTATTTTGAGTTGGTTTGTTTGAGAATGTAAAGAGTTGGTAAGAGTTTTTCTTTAAGTTCAAATGTAAAAATCCTGAAGAAGACACTCAAGCCGACCCCACATGCTGAAGAGCCGACTCTGCTTACTAGCATGCAGCAAGGATTCTGGAACATAGCAATCCGAGCCGACTCGATGGAAAGCGAGCCAACTCCAGTGAATCCGAGTCGACTGAAATCTATCCAAGCCGACTCATCCAGAGTCCAATTTCTGAAGATTTCTAAGAACAGCCAGGCGAGCCTACCCAAACAAGAAAGAGCCGACTCTGCCAGACCTAATGTTGAAAGCCTGAGAAAGCGAGCCGATCCGAACTACACCGAGCCGACTCTTCCAGAGTGAGGTTTTTCGAACCTGAGAAGAAGAGCCGACCCAAGCTGAAAAGAGCCGACTCCTCGAGTTCAAGTTTTTCAAAGAAAGAAGTTTGAGCTGACCCGAGCTATCAAGAGCTGACTCGTCCAGAGTGATGTTTTGCACCCTGAGATAAAGAGTCGACTGCATTGAAGATTTGGCAACTCGATCCATCGACTCGAAGGATCCGAGCCGACTTGAAGGAATTTGAGCCGACTTGAACGTCGTTTCCAGGTATCTAACGGCTAGTTCCAGAAATTATTTTTGAATGCTAAAAGGTGCTCTAACGGTCACAAATCATTCTCCAACGGTCTATAACGGCTAGAACTACCTTAGGATGATAGAAGACTTTAAATTTGAAGGATTTGAACCTCCTTGAAGCAATGAATTAAAGAGTTCTTCAAAGAAAAGAGAGCTTCATTGAATATCCTACCAACCAACAGCAAAAGAGCACAAGAGCATTCAAGTCAAGCTTTCAAGTCTTCACCAACTCCAACCTGAAGCTTGAAGCAATATTAGGAAGAAGCCACTGAAGTAATTAAAGTCCATTCAAGTGCATTCAAGTGGACTTCCAACAAGCTGTACCGGCAACTATCCGACAAATTGAGTTTGTCATTTTTGTTGCATTTTTTTCAATTCAATTTTTGAATTGTTGGGTTATTGGTGAGCCCGGTTGAAAAACCAAATAGGTTCTTGGTAAGCCTTGATAAAAACCAAGTATTGGGTTCTTGGTGATCCTGGTAAAACTAAGTTATGTTTCTTTGGTGAGCCTGTTAAAACCAAAGGGTGTTGGATTTTCTTTGGTGATCCCGTAAAACCAAAGTGTAGAGATTTTGGATTGTGATCCTGTAAAACAATCCTACTGTATTCGGGTGTGAATATAGTAGAAATTTCAAGTGGTATCTTAGGTGGTGGATGTAGGAGCTGGGTTGCTCCAAACCACTATAAATTTGGTGTGTTTATGTTGTGCTTACTTGACTCCTTTTAGCTTCTGCATTTTATAACTCTATCACAGCACCTCCACTAGCAAAGGATTTTGAATTACACTTTATTTGCTTTAAATTTTCAAAACTCCCAATTCACCATTCTCTTGGGTAGCCACTTAAGCAACAACTGGTATCAGAGTGGTGTCTCTAATTATCTTAGAGTAAAGATTGATGGCTCATTCAATGAGTACGTCCTTAGCGGAAGGCCAATCAACTTATAGACCTCCACTCTTCACTGGCACAAATTATGCATATTAGAAAGCTAGAATGAAGATCTATATTCAAACAATTGATTTTCAGTTGTGGAAGGTCATTCTAAAGGATCTTTATATCCCCATGATTAAAATTGATGGAGTGGACGTTCCTAAACCTAAAGAGGATTGGGATGAACATGACATAAAGATTGATGAATTAAATGCCAAAGCCATGAACTTATTATATTGTGCTTTGGATAGTAATGAGTTTAATCGAATTTCTATTTGCTCTTCCATAAAAGAAATTTGGGACAAACTCGAAGTGACCCACGAAGGAACTTCTCAAGTGAAGTCTTCTAAAATTAATCTTCTTGTACATAGTTACGAATTATTTAAGATGGAACCTAATGAAATAATTTCTGTCATGTTTTCACATTTCACTAATATTATTAATGGCTTAAAAAGTCTTGGCAGCGTATACTCTAATGCAGATCTAGTACAGAAGATTCTAAGATCTCTTCAAGACAAGTGGAATCCAAAAGTAACCGCCATCTAGGAAGCAAAAGATTTAAACACCTAACTGCTGGATGAACTACTAGGATCTCTCATCATACATGAATTGATCATGCAGCATCGAACTGAAGATGATCAAAAGAAGAAGAAATATATCACCTTCAAAGCTGCTATGGATTCTATGAAGGATGAAGAATCGGAAGAAGAGAGCTCCTCTACTGAAAGCGACATAGAAGACGAAGACGTTGCCATGGTCGTCAGAAAATTTAGAAAGTTCTTGGAAAGAAGAAAAGGAAGATATTTTAGAAAATTCCACAAGAACAAAGAGTTCGGTAAGGAGAAAGACAAGGAAAAGGAGAAAGAAAAAGAAGTGCCCACCTGTTATGAATGCAAAAAGCCAGGGCACATCCAACCAGATTGCCCTTTATTGAAAAAGGGATTTAAGAAAAAGAAAAAGAAAGCAATGGCAGCAATGTGGAGCGACAGCGAAGCATCCTCATCCATTGAAAAAGAAGAAGAGGCTCCAAAATCTACGAATCTTTGTTTGATGGGTCTCGAAAATGAGAATTGTCTTGCAGCCCATAAATTAAAGAAAAGATGGTATCTTGACAGTGGCTGTTCAAGGCATATGATGGGTGACAAAGATCAGTTCATCACCCTACAAATGAAAGAAGGAGGATTGGTTACATTTGGAGATAATGGCAAGGGGAGAATAATCGAAATCGGTAAGATCAAAATAACCCCCCGTACTTTTATTGAAGATGTATTGCTAGTAGATAAATTGAAGCATAATTTATTGAGTATTAGTCAATTATGTGATAAAGGCTTCAAAGTTATCTTTAAATCATCTATATATATAGTAACTAACTCTCTTGACTCTAGCAACAAATTCATCGGCCATAGACTTGGAAACATCTATGTGGTAGATCTGAATGATCTAGCCATGTCCAATAGTTCCAGTCTAGTAGCAATAAATGCTAAGACCAAGAAGTCATGTTTATTATGGCATAGACGATTAGGTTATGCTAGCATGCATACTATTGCCAAATTAATCTCAAAGAATCTAGTTAGAGGTTTGCCACATTTTAAAGTCGATCTTGATTATGTATGTGATGCTTGTTAATTAGGCAAACAAACTAGGAGAAGTTTTAAATCGAAAAATGTTATTTCAATAACTAGACCCCTTGAGCTACTTCACATGGACTTATTTGGACCAACTAGGACCACAAGCCTAGGAGGTATGAGATATGGCCTTGTGATTGTAGATGACTTTTTTAGATTCACATGGGTATTATTTATTGCACATAAAGATAAAACTTTTGATGTATTTCAAAAATTTTATAAGAAAGTTTCAAATGAGAAAAATCTTTCTGTTATTTCTATAAGAAGTGATCATGGAACTAAATTTCAAAATCAATTCTTTGATGAATATTGCACTGAGCATGGCATTGATCACAACTTCTTCGCTCCTAGAACACCACAACAAAATGGTGTTGTAGAGAGGAAGAATAGAACTTTGGAAGAAATGGCCCGAATAATATTGTGTGAAGGTAATCTTCCAAGGTACTTTTGGGCAGAAGTGGTGAACACTGCCTATTATATACTAAACTGAGTTTTAATACGCCCAATTTCAAAGAAAACCCCCTATGAGCTTTGGAATGGAAGAAAACCAAATATCAATTACTTTCATATTTTTGGATGTAAATGCTTTGTGTTAAATAATGGCAAAGATAACCTAGAAAAATTTGATGCAAAATCTGATGAATCTATATTCCTTGGTTATTCATTACATAGCAAAGCATATAGAGGATTTAACAAAAGGACTCTTACTATAAAAGAGTCAATTTATATTATTTTTGATGAAGCTAACCCGTCACCATCTAGAAAGGATGAGTGTATAAATAATGATGCAGGTATACTAAACAAGGAAATGGAAGATCTAAACATTCAAAACAAGCCAATGCAAGATGGAAGTGAAATGGTAAGCAAGGATCATGCTGATTTACCAAAGGAATGAAGGTATGTAACTTCACATCCCAAAATTTAATTATTGGTGATCCTTCTCATGGTGTTAGGACTAGGTCAGCACATAGAGATGCACATGACTACCTAGCCTTTGTCTCTCAAATTGAACTACACAGTTTAGAAGAGGCTGAAACTGATCATAACTAGATGATGGACATGCATGATGAATTAAACCAGTTAGAAAGAAACAATGTTTGGACACTAGTTAGTAAACCTACAGACCACCCAATCATAGGAACCAAATGGGTCTATAGGAACAAACTAGATGAGAATGGCAAAATTATAAGAAATAAAGCAAGGTTGGTAGCAAAAGAATACAATCAAGAAGAGGGTATCAATTTTGATGATACTTATGCTCCCGTAGCAAGACCTGAAACTATTAGATTACTTCTTGCATTTTCTTGCTACATGAACTTTAAACTCTTTCAAATGGATATCAAAAGTGCTTTTCCAAATGAACTTACTTCTAAACAAGTTTTTGTAGAACAACCACTAGATTTTAAAAATCATGCTTTTCCAAATCATGTGTTTAAATTAAACAAAGCTTTATATGGTTTGAAACAAGCACCTAGGGCCTGGTATGATTGACTGAGCATGTTTTTACTTGGAAAATGATTTTAAAAGAGGAAATGTTGATAAAACTCTCTTCATTAAAATGAAAAATAATGAAACATTAGTTGTACAAATTAATGATGATGATATTATCTTTGGTGCAACTAATGAAAGTTTTTATGAAGAATTTGCTAAGCTAATGCAGGATAAGTTTAAAATGAACTTTATGGGTGAGCTTAACTACTTCCTTAGATTACAAGTCAAATAAATGAAGGAAGGAACTTTCATAAGCCAAGCCAAGTACATTAAAGAAATAATCAAGAGATTTGGCATGGAAACAAGAAAAGAAGCTAACACACCCATGAGCACTACCTGCAAACTAGACAAAGATGGAAGTGGATCCAATGTTGACCAAAAGCTCTATAAAGATATGATCGGATTCCTATTATATTTAACTACAAGTAGACCAGATATCTTGTATAGTATATGTATATGTGCTAGATTTTAATGCAATCCTAAAGAAACATATATGCTTGCTGTCAAAAAAATTTTCAAATACCTTAAAGGTACAAGTAATCTGGATCTTTGGTATTCTAATGAATCATCTTTGAATTTAATTGGTTTTTCTGATGCTGACTATGCTGGTTGCAAAATTGATAGAAAGAGCACTAGTAGTACATGCCAATTTCTAGGATTGAATTTAATTTCATGGCACTGTAAGAAGCAAAACTTCGTAGCATTGTCCATTGTTAAGGCAGAATACGTTGCTGCTGGTAGTTGTTGTGCTCAAGTATTATGGATTAAACAACAGCTAGAAGACTTTGGTGTTACACTATCTAAAATTCCAATCAAATGTGATAACACAAGTGCTATCAATTTAACAAAAAATCCTGTTCGGCATTCACAAACTAAGCACATTGAAATTAGGCACCATTTTATAAGAGAACATGTACTGAATAATGATATTGCTCTTGAATATGTGCCAACTGAAAACCAAATTGCTGATATTTTTACCAAACCTTTGAATTTAGATAGATTTGCAATGATTAAAAATGAATTAGGATTATGTGATCCTATCTAGAAATACTCTCACAATCTTAAGGATAAATTATCTAGATAACCTTCTAATCCAAATCCTAAAATTTCATGAGCTCTGATTGAAATCAAAAATTCTATTTTTTTGTGCTCCCTCTGCTCGAGCCGACTCAAGTAGATGAACTATTGGCTGAGCCGGCTCGGATGTCGAGCCGTCTCTTTTTAGTTCAAGCCGTAGGGTTTGCTTTTTCTATTTTTACTTCTAAACCCTGCTCCATTTCCCTCCAAGAAACTTTCCAAACTTCTCAAACTTCCAAAAATTGCTTCAGAATTCAAATTTCTTTGCACTATGGCGCCAAAGAGAGCAATTGGAAAGAAATCAAGAAGAATCAGTGAATCGGCTCTGCAAGAAAGGAGAACAAAATTCCGAGAAGACACTGTTTCCTGGAATCCACCACATTCTGAAGAAGAAGCTAGCTCGGTTTCTCCAAGTCATCAAATCTCTCTAGGTATGAGGCCAATAACTACTGGAAGATAAATTTTATTTGAATATTTGAAAGAGACAGGTTTTGTGATTGGTGATTTTATTGAGAATCATGGATGGAGGAATATGTGTTCCGTAGACATTAAGATCTACCCAAACCTAGTAAGAATGTTCTATGAAAATTTAAGGTTTGGAGAGAACTTCATTAAATCCTCTGTTAAAGGAAAAAGGATAATTATTTCTGCTGAAATTCTGGGAAGAGTTTTGGAAATGCCTTTTGAAGGCACAGAGTATCTAGTACAGAAAGATAGAACCAAGGCACTGCAAACAGTATTAGAGAGTGTTGTCTCCACCCAGTGATTTTGATAAATAACAAAACATTGAGTACATATTGTATACTAATGTGTATTTCAAGTTATGAGTTTTCAGGAAGAAAGCACCTCAAAATCTCAAAAGTTTATGTATCATGGCATGACATGGCACGGAGCATTTTTGCAAATCTGGACATTCTCTTCATGGAAAAAGGGCATCTACATATTTAATTGTTATTTGTTTATGATCCATTTAAGTTTCAAAATTTTTATGTATGTTTTTGGGCTAATTTGCACTTAAATCTGAGCTTTTCAGTCTCAAGTGTCGACACCTGGGAAGCCAAGTGTTGACACTTCAGCATTTGGCATGAAGAAAAATCCTTGGCATGCCAAGTGTCGACACCTAGAACTCAAGTGTCGACACCTAGAACTCAAGTATCGACACCTAGTGTCGACACTTAGGTTTCCAAGTATCGACTCAAGGCCTGAGATTTTTGAAAATACAGAACTTTGCCATTTGAGGATTTTTGTATCAAGTGTCGACACCTGTGCATTAAGTGTTGACACTTGAAAGTTTAAGTGCCGATACCTAGAAATCAAGTGTCGACACCTGACAGCCAAGTGTCGACACCTGACAGCCAAGTGTCGATACTTGAAGCTTGACAGCTCTAACGGATCTATTTTTCTGACTTGCAGAACTTGTTTTTCAAGCTCCAAATGGCTAGATCCGAGGCTCCAACAGTCACAAACTATTGTTTGGAAGTTTCTTGGTATATTTAACCTCCACCAACCTCATTCTAAAGGCATTGAAGTGTATTGAAGTCCATTCAAAGCCAAAAAGCCTATATTCTCTCAAGAACTCTACATCAAAAGCCTTTTATAGTTTAATTCCCTAAAAAAGCTTACAAGCTCATCCTTACATCATTCCAAAAGAGGCATTTTGAAGGATATTCTAAGGAGGAGTCAAGACAAAGCATCAACTTGAGCTTCAAAGATTCCATTCTACTCTTGAAGAGAGTTTGTCTTAGTTTTAAAGTTGTATATCTGTTTTTATCTTGTGATTTGACCTTGCTTTTAAGGGTGTCTTGAAAGAAGGTTGTTGTGGTTTGTTGGTGAGCCAAAGGAATAAAACCAACTAGGGTTAACTTATAAGCCCGAAGATAAAACAAGTGTTGAGATTTGTTGATGAGCCTAGGTGACAAAACCAACTTAGGTTTTGACTTGTGAGCCTTATGAAAAACAAGTCAGCTGTAATCTTGTTTGGATTATAGTGGAATTCCCAAGAGTGGCTTGGAAAGTGGATGTAGGTGCTAGGTTTGCACCGAACCACTATAAACCTTGTGTTTGTGTATAATTGCCCTCTTTCTCTCTTGCTCTTTGGTTATTGCTATTCACTTACTGTTTTCCGCTGCATTCAGTCTTGTGCATTGAATTTATTACTCACAAACACCACTAGACATTCACATTATTGTTTTATTTTTTAAAAGACCTAATTCATCCCCCCTCTTGGGCTCCATTTCTGGGCAACAAGTGGTATCAGAGCTCCGGTACTCTTTTGTAGGTCCAAGGATCTTAAGTGAAAGATCATGGCAGCCCTAATAGGAATGGGTGTAGTTGAAGGTCAAGCTTCAAATCATCCCTCACTTTTCAATGGCACAAATTACAAGTATTGAAAAACACGCATGCGCATTTTTATTCAAGCTATTGATTATAATTTATGGAGGACAATTGTAAAAGGTCCTCATCAGCCTACAATATTGGTTAATGGCATTCTCGCTCCGAAGATGGAAGATGATTGGGATGAGAATGATATTAAGCAAATTGAGCTCAATGCTAAGGCTATGAATCTGTTATTTTGCTCTCTTGACCCAAGTAAATTTAATAGAATATATAATTATCTCTCTGCCAAGGAGATTTGGGATACACTTGAGGTTACCCATGAGGGTACATACCAAGTGAAAACAACTAAGGTTAACATGCTTATTCATACGCATGAAATGTTTAAAATGTAACCTACTGAGACTATTAGTGAGATGTATACTAGGTTCACAAATATTGTGAATGGCATGAGAAGCCTAGAAAAAATTATTTCTAACGGTGAACTTGTGAACAAACTCCTCAGGTCTCTACCGGCTTCTTGGGATGCAAAGGTAACAGCTATTGAAGAAGCCAAGGATGTCAACACTCTTCCACTTGAACAACTGTTGGGCTCACTGATGATCTATGAGCTCTTCCTTAAGCAAAAAAATGTGGAAGTCGACAAAAAGAAGAAAGTAATCACCTTCGAATCTACTGCGAGAGAAGAATCAAGCGATGACTCTGAAGAAGATGATGAAGAAGATGAGACGGCTCTAATGGCGAGAAAATTCAGAAGGTTTATGAGGAAGAAAAGGTTTAACTTCAAGAATAAGCCTCTGAAAGGTGAGCCAAGTAAAGAAAAGGACAAGGAGAAGGAGAAGGAGCAGCCCACTTGTTTTGAATGCAAGAAACCCGGTCATTTCAAGGTAGACTCCCCCTTGCTCAAGAAAAGTAGAAGAAAGTTGAGAAAGAAAGCCATGATGGCAACCTGGAGTGATAGTGAGGACTCCAGTTCTGAGAAAGAATAACAGGAGGTGACAAACTTCTGTCTAATGGCGGATCATGATGAGGTATGTTCTGAAATCGAAAATGAATTTATATTTGATGAACTTCATGAAGTTTTTGATGAATTAGTCAAAGAATTTCAAAAACTAAAATCAAAACATAAAGATTTGAAAAAGCAAAATTTGAAATTAGCCAAAACAAATAATAAGCTTTTAAATGAAAATGAATGTCTTCTTTCTCAAAATAGAAAATTAACTGATAAGATTTTAGTTCTCGAAAAGGAAAAAGAAGTTTTGAAAAAGAAAAGCTCTTCAGTTTCAAATGAAAGTCTTCCAAAACAAAGCAAAAAAATTTTGGATGAAAATAAAAGATATAAAGAGGAAATTGAAAAATTAAAACCTTTTGTGGATAAATTTACTTATAGTTCTGAAAAATTAAATTTTCTTTTGAACAATCAAAGAGCTATTTTTGATAAAGCAGGTTTAGGATTTAGAACTCATAAAAAACAAAAACTTTTCAAAAATTTCTTTGTGCCTGCGTCTTCATCCATTATTTGTTATGCATATGGTACAAAAGGGCATAAATCTTATATATGCAACAAAAGAAGATTGAGTAATATTATGAAAGTTTAGGTTCTAAAAGGAACCAATGCCACTAATCTAAAAGGATCCAAGATGACTTGGATACCTAAAGTCTCTACTTTATCTTTATTGCAGGTATGCCTTGCAACCAACAATAAAAGAATGTGGTACCTTGATAGCGGTTGCTCAAGGCATATGACAGGAGATGTGGAGCAGTTCTCATCACTCGAATATCAAAATGGTGGAAATGTAACTTTTGGTGATAATGGAAAGGGCAAAATTGTCAGTATTGGTAAAGTCCATATCACCCCTTCTTCTTACATTGATAATATCTTATATGTTGATGGTTTGAAACATAAATTGCTTAGTATTAGCCAGTTTTGCGACAAGGACTTTAAAGTTATTTTTGAATCTTCTTTGTGCATTATTTCTAGTTTAGATGACAATGGCAATATTTATATGGTTGATCTTGATGATCTCCCTATTCAAAATGGTCAATGCCTAGTGGCAATGGAAGCCAAGATCGATGAAACTAGTTGGCTTTGGCATCGTAGACTAGGACATGCAAGTATGCATTTGATTTCAAAACTTAGCAAAAAGAATTTGATAAAGGATTTGCCTAAACTCAATTTTGAAAAAGATAATATTTGCAGTGCATGTCAACTTGTAAAACAAACCAAATCCTCTTTCAAACCAAAAGGAGTAATCTCTACATCTAGATCCTTGAAGTTGCTTCACATGGACCTCTTTGGACCAACTAGAACATCTAGTTTGGGAGGTAAGAAGTACGGTCTAGTTATTGTATATGATTTCTCACGATTTACATGGGTCATGTTTTTAGCACATAAAGATGAAACATTTTCTGAATTCATTAGATTTCATAAACGAGTTTCAAAAAAAAAAGGTGAAATCGTATCTTTGAGAAGTGATCATGGAACTGAATTTGAAAATGCTGATTTTGATAAATTTTGTATTGAAAATGGCATTCATCACAATTTTTCTGCACCTAGGACACCTTAACAAAATGGGATGATAGAAAGAAAAAATAGAACTCTTGAAGAAATGGCACACACCATGCTTTGTGAAAATGACTTACCTAGATAATTTTGGGCAGAAGCCATAAATACTGCTTGCTATGTTTTAAATCGAGTTTTAATCCGATCAATTTTAAAGAAAACACCTTATGAGCTTTGGAAGGATAGAAAACCCTCAATCCGTTATTTTCGTGTTTTTGGATGACGTTGTTTCATCTTAAACAATGGTAAGGATAATTTAAGCAAATTTGATGCCAAATCAGATAAGGGAGTCTTTCTAGGCTACTCCACATCTAGTAAGGTATACAGGATCTTCAATAGAAGAACACTTGTTGTTGAAGAATCCATACATGTGGTGTTTGATGAATATGACCATAAATCTTCGAGAAAAGAAGATGTGTTCTCTGATGAAACAGGTACCAAGAAAATTGAACGTGTAAACAATAATGAAGAGCTTACCAAGGAATAGAAAGATGATCAAAACACTGAATGAGATCAAGCACAAGGTGATGAAAACACATCAACAGTTGATCCACTACCAAAAGAATGGAGGTATGCTCATGGACACCTAAAAGAACTAATTATTGGTGATCCATCTAAAGGTGTAAGTACTCGATCATCCCTTAGAAATATCTATGATTACATAGCTTTTGTTTTTCAAACTGAAACTAAAACTATTGAGGAAGCTGAATGTGATAGTAATTGGATAAATGCTATGCAAGATGAACTTAACCAATTCAAAAGGAACAATGTTTGGACATTAGTAGATAGGCCTTCAAATACTTCAATTATTAGTACAAAATGGGTTTTTCGAAATAAACTTGATGAAAATGGTATTGTTACAAGAAATAAGGCTAGACTAGTTGCCAAAAGATACAATCAAGAGGAAGGGATAGATTTTGATGAAACCTTTGTTCCTGTGGCTAGACTTGAGGCAATTAGGCTATTGTTGGCTTTTTCTTGCTTTATGAATTTTAAATTATTTCAAATGGATGTTAAAAGTACCTTTTTAAATGGTCTGATTGAAGAGGAGGTTTATGTTGAACAACCTCCTGGTTTTGAAAATTCTGAATTTTCAAATCATGTTTACAAACTTCATAAAGCTTTGTATGATTTGAAACAAGCTCCTAGAGCTTGGTATGATCATTTAAGCTCTTTCTTACTCAAAAATGATTTTGCTAGAGGTAATGTAGATAAAACTTTGTTTTTAAAGAAAAAGATTGATGATCTCTTAGTAGTACAAATCTATGTAGATGATATAATATTTGGTGCTACTAATGAATCTCTTTGTCAAGATTTTACAAAGTTAATGCAGGATAAGTTCGAGATGAGCATGATGGGAGAACTAAATTTCTTTCTCGGACTCCAAATAAAGCAAACTAAAGAGGGGATCTTCATCAACCAAGCAAAGTACATAAAAGAAATACTCAAGAAGTTTGGGATGGAGAACACTAAGCCTTTAGGTACCCCTATGAGCTCTACTTGTAGACTTGACGAGGATGAATCAGGTAAATCTATTGACCAAAAATTATATTATGGCATGATCGATTCATTGCTATATCTTACTGCCAGTAGGCTAGATATCATGTTTAGTGTTTGTATGTGTGCTAGATATCAGTCTAATCCTAAAGAGTCTCATCTTTTGGCTGTTAAACACATACTTACATATTTATCTGGCATAATTGAAATTGGTTTATGGTACTCTAGAGATTCTTCATTTAAATTGATTGCTTATTCTGATGTTGACTTTGCTGAGTATAAACTTGATCGTAAAAGTACTAGTGGAACCTGTCAGTTTCTTGGAGTAAATTTGATCTCTTGGAGTAGCAAGAAACAGAATTCAGTTGCTTTATCTACGGCGAAAGCCGAATATATAGCAGCTGGAAGCTGTTGTGATCAAATCCTTTGGATCAAACAATAACTCGAAGATTTTGGCATTAAACTAATTAAGACATCCATAAGATGTGGCAATACTAGTGCAATCAATCTAACTAAGAATCCTGTGCAACATTCAAGAAGTAAACACATTGAAATAAGACATCATTTCATAAGAGATTATGTACAAAACTCTAATATCATTCTTGAATTTGTGTGTACTGGTGATCAGTTAGCAGATGTGTTTACCAAACCATTGAGTGAAGAAAGGTTCTGTCTGATTAGAAGAGAGTTAGGTGTTTTTGACCCATTCTCCTAGAACTCTCACAATTTTCATCTTACCCAAGACTTTTCACTCAAAAATCACTTGTTTTGAGTCCCAAAAGATCTTAAATATTTTCTAAGATTTTTTGAAAATTTTTTGATTTTTTTTAAGGATTTTCTTGGCCAAGTGTCGACACTTGGGTTTTGCGAAGTGTCGACACCTGACCAAGTGTCGACACTTGACAAATCCCAAGTGTCGACACTCGCAAAAATTTTTCTATTTTTTAGGATTTACTGAATGGTTTTGTTTCATTTTTTCTCCCGTCTCTCTCAAGTAAAAGTGGTCCCCCAAGCTCCACAAACTTCCAAACCATCCCATTTCCCATTTACACCTCCAAAAATCAGGTATTTCCCTCACTCTTTTTCGTTTTCTTTTATTTTCAAACCATGGAAGCTTGTTTTTGGGTTTTTCCGACCGTTTTAAATCATTTCAATCAGCTTTTCCCAAGCTTTACTTCGTTTCTAGGATTTCATTTGAAGGAATCAAGCTTCATTGCATTCCTCTTAGATCTCCTTCGAGTTTTTGACCGATTTCCCATTTATTTCGTCTGTTTTTTTTTAAAACACTGTTGGATTGATTTTTGGCTGAGAAATCTTAGGGTTTTTGTCTAAAATCTATTTTTTTCCAAACTATTTGTTGGATTTCATTCTTGTGGGAAGAGTTTTTCAATGTTTTTCACTGATTTTGATTAATTTCTTGGTTTTGACCTTAAACACAAATGAATTTTGGTTAAAACATAGGTTTATGTTATACGTTTCAATTTATTTAAGTTTACTAATTTTTCTGGACTTAAAAAGAGGATGGGATGTATTTTGATCAAAGTATATTTGATGGGATCAACCCTAATTTGTTATTTTGACCCTCGATTTCTCGTAATTTAAAAGAATTTCACACCCGATTTCTTATAATTTTATCCTCGAATTCTTTTGACAAAAGTAATTCATCTTCGATTTCCTATATTTTACAACTTAAATCTGATTTATCCCAGTTTTTTTTCAAAACTTAGCTTATTCTTTAAAATCTAGAAACTCTAGGTTTGGAAAGCCTAGTTTCCATAAGCCTATCTTGTTCTGTGCCTAGTTGAAACTGTCCCCCAAGTTTACATTTCCTCAACCTTTCTTGGTCAGCTTGCTGTGATGGATCCCAGGAAGAGACTTACAGTTAGGGAGAGACCTAGTCGGGGTGTAGAGAGGAGATCAAAGGCTATATTCGATTCAGGGCAGGCTAGTAGTTCTGCTGCACCGAGTTCCCCCCCTGCAGAGAGGATGGCAGGGAAGATGGTGGCCTTTGGGAGGAGAGTTGACTTGGATTGCTTCAATCGGCACCACTTTCTTATACGATAGGTGCTCATTGATGCTGGTTTAGTACCCTTCTGCACTATGCAGGAGAGGTACTACCCTCATCTAGTGAGGGAGTTCTAGGTGCTATGGACTATCGACGACTTCTATGGACTACGACCGTGAAAGAAATTTAGATTTCTCTTTCTGCAGAGCTACTGAGCAGAGTCTGGGAGATCCCCCATAGGGGAGTCAGTATTTTTACAGTAGATGATAGGGAGGCAGCATTCAGGTGTATCCTCGAGCGAGAGGATGTTCGTGGTGTGTCTATAGTCACCGCAAACCAGCTATCCTTGGAGATGCGTCTGTTACACCACATCATGGCTCGTATTCTTCTGCCAAAGACTAGGAGGTTCGACTTCATTACTGAGAGAGAGCTGATGGTGATGACCAGTATGACAAAGAGGAGGCAGATCGACCTTCCATCATTGATGTTAGTACAGATGCACGATGCCGCGACTCAGCACCGTCATTGTTTACCCTACAGTATGGCTCTGACCAGGATATTTAGAGCTTGTGGAGTATCGCTGGAGGGGGAGATCCCCAAGGAGATACTACATACAGATGTCATTGATGAGAGGTCATTACACCTATGGGGTACAGACTTGTCGTAAGTCGGTGGGTGCGCAGAAAGTCTGGCCAGGAGCTAGATGAGGAGGATGAGCTTTGAGAGGCAGAGGCAGGGCCATTTGGGCCAGCTAGTTTTCCTCCCATTGATATTCCACCGACACAGGCAGAGCCTTCGACACCTAGTACTTCAGCTCCTCTACCACCTTCTACTGGTTTACCCTTTGAGGAGCACACCAAAGAGTAGTTTACGGAGATCAGGAGTGAGTTGACTCAGCTGCGCAGCGAGATTAAGACTCTTCGAGCACATACTACCTCGGAACATGCTGAGATCCGTAGGACCTTAGAGGAGGGTTTCACTCATATTGAGGATTTATTGAGATCCCCTATACCTCCAGCAGCCCCTGCAGTTGTATCTTCTGATGATGATGATGATGATGATGATGGTGATGATCACCAGAGTGACCATACTGATACAGTTGATGGTGATGATTAGGCAGATATGAGTGAGGACAGAGCTACAGAGATTATTAATAGTGGCAGTAGCAGTGATGACTGTGCTAATGGTTTTGAAGTGGTTAGTCGCGATCCTCCCGCTACCCCAGCTGCTCCTCCATCTACTGACTTAGTTGATTTCACACCAGACTTTGTTACACCAGCTGATCTTCTCTCCCCCCTTCCACCAGATCATCTAGGGTTGTACCCGTTTTAGGTCCTTCTAGCCGCACTAGGAGTCATCGGGCTTTAGCCCAGGGACCTCCTAGGGCCTTAGCCTCTAGATCTAGGATCAGTGCTTCTTTTAGTCTTGAGATTCCATCTGATGAGGATTAGCCTCACTGATATCTTTTATGTCTTCTGTTATATGTCTTTTATGTTTCATGTTACTTTGTATGTTTCTTATTATTGTATGACTCTGATACATTTTGTATGTTTCAGTTTTGCTGATGACTCAGCAAATTTTGTACTGAAAACTCCTCTTATCAGTTATATATTTCAGTTTGGTGCTTATTATTTATTGATTGGTTACATTTACTTTCTTCAGCTCTGGTACTATCGTTGAATCCTTTTGGCTCTGATACTCATTATGAGGGGGAGGTTATTCCCCTTTCTAATGATTAACAAAAAGGGGGAGTAATTAAATTGTTTGTGTAAAATTTTTCAAATTTGATCAGCTTTGATAACATATTATTTGTTATAATTAGAAATATCTATTTGAGGAGGAGATTGATTCCTCCTAACTATAAAAATTATGGCTTATATGGACTTACATTCATATTCATGAATTATAACAGTTGATATCTTACTCAAGGTTTTGTCATTATTAAAAAGGGAAAGATTGTTGGCTCCACCCAGTGATTTTGATGAATAACAAAATATTGAGTGCATATTGTATACTAATGTGTATTTCAAGTTATGAGTTTTCAGGAAGAAAGCACCTCAAAAACTCAAAAGTTTATGTATCATGACATGACGTGGCATGGAGCATTTTTTGCAAATATAGACATTCTCTTCATGGAAAAAGGGCATCTACATATTTAATTGTTATTTGTTTACGATCCATTTAAGTTTCAAAATTTATATTTATATTTTTGGGCTAATTTGCACTTGAATCTGAGCTTTTCAGTCTCAAGTGTCGACACCTGGGAAGCCAAGTGTCGAAACTTCAGCATTTGACACGAAGAAAAATCCTTGGCATACCAAGTGTCGACACCCAGAACTCAAGTGTCGATACCTAGTGTCGACACTTAGGTTTCCAAGTGTCGACTCAAGGCCTGAGATTTTTGAAAATACAGAACTTTGCCATTTGAGGATTTTTGTGTCAAGTGTCGACACCTGTGCATCAAGTATCGACACTTGAAAGTTCAAGTGTCGACACCTAGAAATCAAGTGTCGACACCTGACAGCCAAGTGTCGACACCTGACAGCCAAGTGTTAACACTTGAAGCCTGACAGCTCTAACGGATCAATTTTTCTGACTTGCAGAACTTGCTTTTCAAGCTCCAAACGGCTAGATCCGAGGCTCCAACGATCACAAACCAGTTTTTGAAAGTTTCTTGGTGTATTTAACCTCCACCAACCTCATTCTAAAGGCATTGAAGTGTATTGAAGTCCATTCAAAGCCAAAAAGCCTATATTCTCTCAAGAACTCTACATCAAAAGCCTTTTATAGTTTGATTCCCTAAAAAAGCTTACAAGCTCATCCTTACATCATTCCAAAAGAGACATTTTGAAGGATATTCTAAGGAGGAGTCAAGACAAAGCATCAACTTGAGCTTCAAAGATTCCATTCTACTCTTGAAGAGAGTTTGTCTTAGTTTTAAAGTTGTATATCTGTTTTTATCTTGTGATTTGACCTTGCTTTTAAGGGTGTCTTGAAAGAAGGTTGTTGTGGTTTGTTGGTGAGCCAAAGGAATAAAACCAACTAGGGTTAACTTATGAGCCTGAAGATAAAACAAGTGTTGAGGTTTGTTGGTGAGCCTAGGTGACAAAACCAACTTAGGTTTTGACTTGTGAGTCTTGTGAAAAACAAGTCAGCTGTAATCTTGTTTGGATTATAGTGGAATTCCCAAGGGTGGCCTGGGGAGTGGATGTAGGTGCTAGGTTTGCATCGAACCACTATAAACCTTATATTTGTGTGTGATTGCCCTCTTTCTCTCTTGCTCTTTAGTTATTGCTATTCACTTACTGTTTTCCGCTGCATTCAATCTTGCGCATTGAATTTATTACTCACAAACACCACTATACCTTCACATTATTGTTTTATTTTTTAAAAGACCCAATTCACCCCCCCCCCCCCCCCCCTCTTGGGCTCCATTTCTGGGCAACAGAGAGAAATGAGATAAATGAGATAGGGATTCTTAAAGCAAGCATGTTATCAATTGAGATGAGAATCCTATATAATTTTATTGGAAAGATTTTCTTATCCAGAACTGGATGTTTTGATTGGATAAGTGAAAGGGATTTATGCTTTATGGAGCTCTTGATTAATGGTGATAAGATCAATTTGCCTACAGTTATGATTTGCCAAATGAAGGAGGCAGTTAGAAAAGTTAAAGCTTGCCTGCCCTGAATGGTCCTTTCTCTCTTCTTTCAAAATGCAAATGTAGATTTGACAGGAGAGGATAGTAAGACACTACTCCATACTGATACATACACTGCCAAAACCTTTCAAAGAATGGGATACTTATTGTCTGATGGCACCTGGAAGAAAAAGACTGATACTCCAATGGTTGAAGAAAATGAAGAAGTCCAAGAACATACTGAGCTAGAGGCTGGTGAGAGCACTATAATGCACATTCCTGAACCACAGCCACAGTTGGGATCTCTAGTCCAGATGGACTTTGATACCTCTTTTCCAGACATCTCAGTTCCAGATGTGACTGATATGCCATACAGTGCACCTACCTTCAATCAGTCCATTAATACTCCAGTTCCTAGTCATGCTACTACTGTTCCAGCTGTGGATACTTCATTGTTACAAGACTTCATGGCACAGCAAATGAATAACATGACTGAAACTATAAAGTCTTCTATGGTTGCTATCTTTGGAGAACTTCAAAAGTTAGTTGAAGTCAGATTAACACAATTTAGGGAATAGCTAAATGATCAGAAGGAAAGAATAGACAACATTGAACCTTCCAAAACTGCAGCAACTAGTACAACTGAGATAGATGTCCAGCCAATCCTTGAATTGATTGCACGAAGTTTTGAATCTACTAAAAGGTAAGTCACTCAAGTTCTTGAAGCCTATAGAACTGAAATGGATAACTTGAGGATCAGAATGGGATATGTAGAGGAAGGCAAAAGGATGGAGGAAGACTACACCAAAGGGATTGGTATAATTAGAAGTGAATTTGGAAGATTGAGAGGCTTAGCTGAAGCGTTTGCCAAAACTCAAGCTTCAGAAATGTTCACAATGCAAAAGGGAGTGGCAGAAATAAAAGAAGCAATGGAAGACTTGGCTGCTTCTAAAAGTATAAAGAAAGCCGAAGCCGAACTGAAATCAATGAACAGCTTCCTGTGGAAAATGATGGATAAAATTAAAGATATCTTAGCTGCTCAAAGTGCTTCTAGACCTTCTCATAGCCATTCAGCTCATCCAAGACAACTTGCTCCACACATTAGGCCACTAAAACCACGGTTTATTGACCCACTTGTTTCTCTACCACCTAGCATTCAAATTCCTGGCCAAGTTCATTCAAAACCTAGCATAGATATAGATAGTGACTGAGTGTATTACTTTTCATCTTGAACTTTGTACTAAACTCTGTACTGAACTTCTTTGAAATATAATGAAAAGTACACCTTTTGATAACTAAATTGCTCTATTCTGTTACACAAATGAATGTTCATATTCAATTGTTCATACAATGATTGACATTTTAATTAGTATTTCATGATAAATATGAGGAAGTGAAATTATCTCAAACAAATTTCAAATACTTTCTCATTCTATTTAAAAATCTGAGTTTTCCCTTACTCTACCTTTTTGATTGATTGACAAAAAGGGGGAGAAAGTTATGAAATTATTGCATGAAAAGGATAAAATATAGTCATAATTATATATTTTTGCTCTGATGCTTAAAGGCTCTCTATGCAAGCTCTGATACTTAATGTTTTATACTTTAAACATCCAATAGCTATGTTGTTCAAAGCTTTTGAGCTTTGAAATATGAAATTGCATGAAGTGTCTTATTGAGGGGGAGAAAGCTCTGATACTTAATATCTTATTAAGGGGGAGATTATCCTTCTTAGCCCTAATTCTCCTCCATAGTTTGACTCTAATTAAAAGTTAATTCTCATTACTTGTTCATATACACATGCAAATATAATTATACAACTAATTGTAAAGTGTTATATTGCTTTTTCATGCCCAGTATTTTGTCATCATCAAAAAGGGGGAGATTGTTGACCCCATAAGTGATTTTGATGATAACCAAATATTGGAGCATGTATATTTATTTCTGACAACTCTTCAAGTGTTTAACAAGTTTTTATAGGATAAATTAAATGTTCAATCTTCAACTCCTATACTTCTGTTTTCTTGTTTGAGTTGTGTTGTAATGTATTTTTGTAAAGAAGAACCCAATGAAAAAACTAAGAAAAATCATGTTAAAAGGGTTACTTCTATGTGTGTGTGCACCATGAAATTTATTTTGAGTTGGTTTTGTTTGAGAATGTAAAGAGTTAGTAAGAGTTTTTCTTTAAGTTCAAATATAAAAATGCTGAAGAAGACACTCGAGCCGACCTCACATGATGAAGAGCTGACTCTGCTTACTGGAACGTACCAAGGATTCTAGAACGCAACAATCCAAACCAACTCGATGGAAAGCGAGCCGACTCCAATGAATCCGAGTCTACTGGAATCAGTCCGAGCCGACTCCTCCAGAGTCTAATTTATGAAGATTTCTGAGAACAGTCAGGCGAGCCGACCCGAACAAGAAAGAGCCGACTTTGCCAGACCTAATGTTGAAAGCTTGAGAAAGCGAGCCTACTCAAACTGCACCGAGCTGACTCTTCCAGAGGAGGTTTTCCAAACCTGAAAAGAAGAGCCGACTTAAGCTGAAAAGAGTCGACTCCACGAGTTCAAGTTTTTCAAAGAAAGAAGTTCGAGCCGACTCGAGCTATCAAGAGCCGACTTGTCCAGAGTGATGTTTTGCGCCCTGAGACAAAGAGCCGATTGCATTGAAGATTTAGTGACTTGATCCATCGACTCGAAGGATCCGAGCCGACTCGAAGGAATCCGAGCCAACTCGAACGTCGTTTCCAGGTATCTAACGGCTAGTTCCAGAAATTATTTTTAAATGCTAAAAGGTGCTCAAATGGTCACAAATCATTTCCAATAGTCTACAACGGCTAGAACTATCTTGGGATGATAGAAGACTTTAAATTTAAAGGATTTGAACTTCCTTGAAGTAATGAATCAAAGAGTTCTTCAAAGAAAAGAGAGCTTCATTGAATATCCTACCAACCAATAGCAAAAGAGCACAAGAGCATTTAAGTCAAGCTTTCAAGTCTTCACCAACTCCAACCTGAAGCTTGAAGCAATATTGGGAAGAAGCCATTGAAGTAATTAAAGTCCATTCAAGTGCATTCAAGTGGACTTCCAACAAGCTACACCGGCAACTATCCGACAAATTGAGTTTGTCATTTTTGTTGCATTTCTTTCAATTCAATTTTTGAATTGTTGGGTTATTAGTGAGCCCGGTTGAAAAACTAAATAGGTTCTTGGTAAGCCTTGATAAAAATCAAGTGTTGGGTTCTTGGTGATCCTGGTAAAACTAAGTTAGGTTTCTTTGGTGAGCCTATTAAAACCAAAGGGTGTTGGGTTTTCTTTGATGATCCCATAAAACCAAAGTATAGAGGTTTTGGATTGTGATCCTATAAACCAATCCTACTATATTCGGGTGTGAATATAGTGAAAATCCCAAGTGGTATCTTGGATAGTGGACGTAGGAGCTGGGTTGCTCCGAACCACTATAAATTTGGTGTGTTTGTGTTGTGCTTACTTGACTCCTTTTAGCTTCTGCATTTTATAACTCTATCACAGCACCTCCACTAGCAAAGGATTTTGAATTGCACATTATTTGCTTTAAATTTTCAAAACTTTCAATTCACCCCCCTCTTAGGTGGCCACCTGGGCAACATTATTGACTGAGACCTCTTTTGCTACAGGGTCATGCCATTCAGGTTAAAGAATGCAGGTACTACTTACCAACATTTGGTGAATAAGGTCTTTAAAGACTAGATTAGATAAAATATGAAAGTATATGTGAATGACATACTAGTCAAGAGCAAAATGGCTAGGACCCATGTTGAAAATCTTTAGGAGACTTTTAACACTCCCAAAAAGTATCAAATGAAGTTGAATCCCACCAAATATGCCTTTGAAGTGGCCTCAGCTAAATTTTTGGATTTTATGGTCTTCAACAAGGGGGTGGAGGCTAACCTAGGGAAGATCAAAGTAGTCTGTGATATAAGCCCACCAAAGATGGTCAAGGACATCCAACACCTTACTGAAGGAATGCAACCCTCAGTAAATTTGTCTCTAAGCTAGCTAAGTGCTACCTCCCATATTTCCAGACTTTAAAGCACCTGAAGGACTTCCGGTGAATAGAGAAATGCCATAAAGCCTTTGATGACCTCAACGATTATCTTAGCTCTCCTCTGCTATTCGAGAGGCTGGATCTTGGTGAAGAGTTATTCTTATATTGGCAGCCTCCCCCTCGACAATGAGTGCAATGCTAATCCAAGAGAAGAATAGGGTTCAAAATTCCATTTACTATGTCAATAGGATTTTAAGGGATGCGGAGACTCGATATTCGAAGCTGGAGAAGCTAGTATATGTTCTCCTTATCATTGTTTGAAAACTCCATTCATATTTTCAGGCTCACACCATCATCTTGCTGATCGATCAGTCTATGAAGAACATCCTCAATTAGCCCAATATATCTAAGCACATCACTAAATGGACGATTGAGCTCTCAAAGTTTGATATTAAGTATCAACCCAGACCATTAATCAAAGCCCAGATACTAACTGACTTCCTGGTCGAATGCACTTTTCCTGATGAGCCGGCTAAGTAAGAAGTAGCAGAGCCACCATAATTGATATTGAACACCCTTCTAAGCCCAAATGATACCTGGAAAATATATATGGACAAATTGTCCAACCCTAGAGGATCAGGGGTAGGGGTGGTCATTATCAACCCTAAAAGAGTTGTCACTGATTATGATTTGTGCCTTGAATTCACTACAACCAATAATGAAACCGAATATGAGGCCCTCATAACAGGACTTGATATGGCCAAGGAGTTGGAAATAAGAGATCAAAAAGTCTATAATGACTCTCAATTGTTCGTTGGCCATGTCAAAAGCAATTCCAAGACTCTGGAGGAGAACATGATTGAATATCTTTGAAAGGTCAAGGAGCTAACTAGTGACCTTTATAGTTTTGAAATCAAGCAGATTCCAACGGAAGACAACTTCCAAGCCCACTATAAAAGAGTCATCGAAAGTCATGCGGCTTGATGGTGAACCATGCTAGATTGACTGCTGATCGACTTCCTAATAGATGGTTGTCTCTCTATGGATTGAAGACAGCCCATAAAATCAAGTACAAATCCTCCAAGTACCTAATACACGAGGAAAAACTCTACAAGTGATCATTTTCTTTACCCCTCCTCAGATGCTTATAGTCATCGAAGTTATAAGCCACACTAAAAGAGGTTCATGAAGGAATTTGCGAAGATCACATCAGAAAAAGAGCCCTAACATACAAGTTGCTACAATAAGGCTATTACTGGCCTACCATGTAGCAAGATATAAAGAGATTTGTAATGAAGTGCAGTTCCTATTAGAGGAATACTAATATTCAACATCATTCGATAATATCGATCACTCCCATATGCATCCCATGGCTTTTTGCATAATGGAGAATGGATATTTTTGGCCCACTCTCTTTAGCTTCGGGGCAGTGCAAGTTCTTGCTGGTCACCATCGACTACACGAGATGGATGGAAGATGAACCTGTGGCCCATATTATTGACTCAAAAGTAATAGATTTCATATGGAGGGCAATCATCTATAGGTTTGACATCTCCCAAGTACTGATCACTGACAACGGATAGCAGTTCGTGGGCACATTGCTCGAAGAATTTTACTAAGACTAAGGAACCTCACACTGCCTCACCTCAGTATCACATCCCCAAGCTAATGAAAAAGCTAAGATAGTGAACCAGATCATCCTACAAGGAATTAAAAAGAGGCTCGGTAAGGCCAAAGGGTCATGGCCGATAAGCTCCACCATATGCTTTGGGCATACCAAACCATACCAAGGGTTTCGATGGAAGAAACACCCTTCAGCTTAACTTTTAGGATGGAAGTGATGAAACCCATCAAAATCGAAATATCCTTAATATGAGTCATAAATTATAACAAGAAAACTGACCTGGAAAGGCAACATACAGACCTAGACCTAATAGATGAGGTTCAAAAGAGGGCGCATATCAAGATGGTAGTGGACCAGCATAAGGTCGCCCGTTACTTTAGCACCAAGATCTGGGGCAAATCTTTCAAGGTCAGTGATCTAGTGCTGCATCAAGCAAAAGTTTCCCAACCTAGTCAAAGAGGCAAACTCTCACTAAGTGGAAAGGCCTCTACCAAGTGGAAGAGATTGTCAAGCCAGGGACTTATTGATTGAAGCAATTGGATGGAACTTCTATACTTCGACCATGGAACTCCACGAATCTATGGATCTATCACCAGTAATGTGCCCCTTATCATTAAATAAAAATTCCTTTCCTTGTTAATATTCAAGGTCGAAAAGGTCCCTTGACAAGTCCCCCGGGTGCAATTCCCTTAAGCTGAACAAGGTCGAAGAAATTTATCTAAAACCAATCTTGGTTAAAAGCTAGGCTACTCACAGAATTGAGATCCCATAATGGGAGGCCTAGGAACCCATTGGCCTAAGGGACCTGCCCTTTAAAAATTGATGCAAGGGATCCTTAAACAAAAATAGAATCACTAGTAGCAATCGGAAGCTCATAGGCTCCTGCAATTGGAAAGAAAGTGATCAGAAGCCCATAGGCTCCAACGATCAGAAAGAAAGTGATCGGAAGCCTATAGGCTCCTGCAATTAAAAAAAAAGTGATCGAAAGTCCATAGCCTCCAGCAATCAAAAAGAAGATGATCAAAAGCCCGTAACTCCTGGCAATCAGCTTCTCGCAGCTTAATAAGGATGAAGAAGTTATGATCGAAGGTACTACTACTAACCACCTAGATTTCTGCTTGGATACAACTCAACAATCACACCACATAAGATGAATGCAACTCTAAAAGACAATGGAAGTGACAAAAGCATGAAAATATCAAAAAGATTTTTCATTAATAAAGATAAGGTTACACACGTGTAGCCTTATGCCCAAGTTACATGGATTTAGAGCCTTTCAACTGATAACATTAATTCTTAAACTTCTAAAGTACATGAAGAACAGCAACACTCGCTAAAGGATTGGATGTCTCTTGGAATCTTAAGCTCTTCCATAGAGCTGGGATCGCCTTCTGAGTGGTCAAATGCATCGGTGCCCTCACTAAAATGGTTGGAAAGATAGGAAGTGATGGGGGCATTGGCACGATACCCTACTCCAAGATATGTAGGTGCGATGGGAAACACACTTGGCAATCTTGATGAGGAGGATAAAGCAAAAGTAGAGTCAAGAGGCGGCATTCAGGAAAGTAGCCTACCACTGAAAGGAGGAAGCTTAAGGGTGGGTGGAGACTGGTTGGGAAATTGGAAAATTATTCCTAATTCATCCTCATGCTACTCTTGACACCCATAACCTCCAGGGAGAGCTCCCAATCTACCTCTCCAATAAAGTAGAGTAGCCCCCCAGGGGTGGCACAGCAAGGCGGTACAAAGTATGAGCCCTCCGACTCATGTTAAGTCCAATCGACATGCTGTAGTTACAGTGATGTAGCTTGACAGCTGGCTATTAAGTCTATCAACTGACAACAATAGTGGTGGTCTAGCAATAGTGCCAAATGCCCATAACATCCTCCTCCCGAAGAGAAACCCTCCTTCAAGGAAATTATCTTAACAACTCTGAGCCACCACCAAAGGTCAACTATAATGGCCTCTAGGAAATCTCAGGTAGCAAGATGCTAAAGGAAAGATGGACAAGAACCAAAGCCCCTCAATCACCCTTTTATAGTAAGATTTACAGGGAGCTAGCCACCCATGTGCCCGATCAAAATTGGGCAAGCATCGATCCCTTGGAAACTGAGAACCACTAGGAAAAGGCAATGGGAAGCAACGATTCTCCCATCATCTCCCTATGAATTACATCCAGGAAGACCTTCCTTATAGGGGCACAACTGGTCAAAGCTCCTAAAAAACCTGCTATCATGTCAGGTGGTACTTCTTGACAATAGGGGGACTCCTAAGGGATGAGAAAATCAGGGTGCTCGAATGGAGTCCACTAGCTTTAAGTGATCGAGTAGCGCTTAGTCAGAGCTCTTAGACGATTAGCATCTAATGGCTTCAAGTGACCGAGTAGCGCTTAGTTAAAGCCCCCAGGTGATCAATGCCTAATGGCTCCAAGAGCTCGATTAACAATCAAACAGAGTCCATGGGCTCCAAGTGTTTGGTTTACAATCAGTTAGACCCCTAAGCTAACACAACACCCATTAGCTCTAAGTGACTGAGTAGTGCTTGATTAGAGCCCTTAGGTGATCAACATCCACTGGCTCTAAGTGATCGAGTAGTGCTCGATCAGAGCCCCCAGGCACTCAATGCCCAATGGCTTCAAGTGATTGGGTAGTGCTTGGTTAAAGCCCTCAAGTGATCAGCGCCCACTGGCTTCAAGTGATTGAGTAGCGGTCGGCCAAAGTCCTTAGGCGATCAATATCCATTAGCTCCAAGTACTCGATTAGCAATCAAACAGAGCCCACTGGCTCTAAGTATTTAGTTTGCGATCAGTTAACACTCTCAGGTGATTAGTACCCACTAACTCCAAGTGATAAAGTAGCACTCGATTAGAGCCCCTAAGCAATCAATGTTAAATGGCTCCAAGTGACTGAATAGCACTCGATCATAGCCCTCAAACGATCAGCATCTACTAGATCCAAGTAATTGAATAGTGCTTGATCAGAGCTCTTAAGCAATTAACATTCACAAGCTCCAAGTGACCTAGTAGCACTCAGTCAAAGCCCTCAAGCAATCAGTGCCCAATGGTTCCAAGTGACCAAGTAGCACTCGATCAGAGCCCCAAGTGATCAATGCTTACTAGCTCTAAATTACCGAGTAGCACTCAGTCAGAGCTCTCAAATAATCAATGTCCAATTACTCGAAGTGACTGAGTAGTGCTCGATCAAAGCTCTTAAGCGATTAGCACCCACTAGCTCCAAGTGATCGAGTAGCACTCGGTCAGAGTCTCCAAATGATGAATGCCCACTAGCTTCAAGTTCTTTATTAGTAACCAAATAGAGCCCATAGGTTCGAAGTATTTGATTTATGATCAGTCAGAGCCCTCAGGCTAACACATCACCCATTGACTCCAAGTGATCGAGTAATACTTGGTTAGAGCCCTTAGGTGATCAGCATCACTAGATTCAAGTGATTGAGTAGTACTCATCAGAGCCTCCAGTTGATCAATGCCTAATGTCTCTAAGTGATCGAATAGCACTCAGTCAAAGCCTCAAGCAATTAATGCCCATTGGCTCTAAGTGCTCAATTAGTAATCAAATAGAACTCATGGGCTCCAAGTGTTTGGTTTGCAATCAATCAGAGCCCTTAGGCCAACATACTACCTATTGGCTTCAAGTGACCGAGTAGCACATGGTCAGAGCCCCCAGGCAGTCAATGCCCAATGGCTCCAAGTGACTGAGTAGCCCTCAGTCAGAGCTCTTAGACGATCAACACCAATTGGCTCCAAGTGATCGAGTAGTGATCGATCAAAGATCTCAAGTGATCAATACCTACTAGCTCCAAGTGACCGAGTAGTACTCAATCAAAGCCCCTAGGTAATCAACATCCACTTGCTCCAAGTACTCGATTAGCAATGAAATATAGCCCACTAGCTCCAAGTATTCAGTTTGCAATCAATCAAAGCTCTTAGTGAAAGGAACCATTTCTAGGGGTGATGCATGCATTTTAAAACTTTTCTAAGAGCATGCAGCAGTAAAAAATGATAAAAATATTTTATCAAGATGTTAATCTAATTAATATAACCCATTTACCAGGATCTAGATGCATCTAGAGGAATATAAATATGAAGTCGTACATCCATAGTATGAAATATGGAACTATTCATATAACCATACAATTATAAGGTATGGACAATTATGTCATACATAAAACAAGTACATACCTCGATGATGTTCACTGGGATGAACCGAAAGTTGCAAAAATGCCCACCTCTCAGTCGCGATCCCAGGGACAGCACAAACCTGTAAAAAAAAATGAATCTGCAAGCGGCACTTATGTACCGCCTCTACGAGTGGTTCACACCATGTAGTGTGATTCCTTCTTCTTTCTTTTGAGGTGCTAGTCCCTACAGAAGCTTTATCGGATGGACTCCTTCTTCTTCAACTTCTTGAAGACGAGTGGGACACCTTCAACTCCTTGAAGTGCAAGTTGCTGCAGTAATGCTGGAACAGAACAAGGACTCTCCCAGTTCTCTCTATCCCAAACCTTCAATATAAAGTATGCACTCAAAGATCCCATCCAAAATCTCCCTCTATCCCAAAGATCCAATCTTATAATCTCTAAGAGATCTTAGAAGATCTCCAACCAAAGGAATTAAGAGAGTCTTGACCTCAAAAATGGTGGAACAGCAAATTTGATCTACACACTTCCGCAATCTACCCCACATAAATAAATAGTCCCTAAAACCATTAATAGGATTAAAGAGAGATTATTGGAGAGTTATGAGTCTTTTGGGATTCCTAGGACCTTTGGACTTCAGCAACCACCTAGTATAAAAATAGGAAACTCTCCATTAATTTTGATAACAATTACAGCAATTAATGAAGCAATTTCAGTTATTGCTGGATTCCGTCATTCGAGTCGACTCGACCATTCAAGTCGACTCGGCTCGAGTCCACTCATTCAAGAAGAGTCAGCTCGAATAGAAGTTTTGACAACAACTTGTCAAACAAGTCCATAACGATTTCCAATCATTCGCAAGTAAATAAAACAAGAAGAAACCCTCGATGTGCGACCCCATAGGTTCAAACACTAAACTGGTAGCATGGAAATATTTCCAGTACCAACCAAAGTTGACATCTAGCAATGACACCCAGCATCTGGATAGGTTGAATGTTGTAAAGCAACAAGAACCTGTCAAACATGGAATAGCATTGAACTTATTCCCTGCACCTCCTAATGCTCCGGATGGCATAGGGTTAAACTACCCAACCCTAAGCAGTCTATCTGAATATGTCTCAAGGAATCCCTGTAACCCCTTACAAGGAATGTCCTGGCCAAGGTCTTTCTTAATTAAGACATATAAAGCATTCAATCCAAATCATTTGGAGAGGTCAATCCTATCTCGATCCTACTACCGCTACACAAGTACTTGACTGTACCCAGCAACCTTTCATCACCAGATTAGAAATCCGGGTAGTCCGGTGCCTAAGCACAGTGAGTTGCTTGTAAGCTGCCATAGTGATCTCAAGTCAAAGGAATAATTTAAGTCCACATTCTAATGAAAGACTTCTCTTCGGTAGCAAGAGAATCTCGCATGAGAGTCATATTCAGTGAAGTATCAAACACAACACCCGATGTCATACCAGCATCTCCATGCTATTTGATTAAGAGGACAACCAACAGATATGACATCAACGACCTGCTCTCGATACACCATCATCCTGAAATAGTGTATCCTTTGGTCGTAAACTAATTTATGAACTATACGATGCATCCTCTCTACATCGCATACATGGTAGTTCAAAGGATATCATCACAAAAGAGTTTAAATTAAGAAAAATGTACCTGTGATGAATAGCCAAAAATAACTTTTATTTATATCAAAATTCATATATAAATAGTACAACTGTCTATAGCCTAGACGATTGGCTTTGGGACATAATCTCCAACACTTAGACCAACACAACACTCACTAACTCCAAGTGACTGAGTAGAGCTTGATCAGAGCTCTCAGTGATTAGCATCCATTAACTCTAATAGAACTTAGATTGGTCAGAGTCCCTTAAAGACTGATTGCCTAGTTCAAACCAACTTTTAATTGACGTAGGCCTTAGAATATTTAGAAGGTCGTGATGCTGTGCAACCAACCCAGGGGTGATCGAGACCTAAAAAGTAGCCGATAGCTACAACCTGGGTTATACATGGACCCATAATAGGCTTGAAGGAAAAGATAACTTAATAGATCATTCGAGCTCAAGCAAGGAGAACGAAGATTCTATTACTTTTTGAATAGAATGCCCAAGGCTAAAAAAAGAAGTATAAGGGTCAAGACAAAGCAAAATAAAACATAATTAGGCCTTCTTGGCCTTAGGGTCCATAGTACCTGCCTCAAGCGGTGGTCAATCATCATCATCACTCTAAGAGCCCATCTCTGATGATCGGCCTTCATCATTCTTTGGATCTATGGGCCCCTTTATAATAGACGATGCATCCCTTGTAACCCTAGAGCTCTCCGGAAGATCTCCCAATGGAAGTGATACCCTTTGATGAGAAGTGCCAAGTTCCTCCTCTCAGGGAGAACTTGGGTTCTTCACAAGTTCAATAATGAACTTCCCTATGCTCATACCCAAGGAAGGCGAGTGATGAAGATCGAGAGATGGGTAGAGGACCCGTATCAGATCCCTGTAGTTGCTATATCCTACCAAATGATCCCGATCAATCATCAATTGCTCCATGCCCTTGCTCCCATATTTTTTTTTAGCTCCAGCTATGTGACAACATTCCTTTGAGCATGATTGATGGCTAGAAGAGTGATGGCCCCATTATCAAGATCGATAGCCTAATCGATGGTGGCTATGCAATCTGGACTAATGACCAAATCGATGAGACAGTGCTGATCGATACCATGATCTTGTCCCAAAACTCTCCATGGTGCTAGCATGGGGGCATGCCTCATTCCCTCTCGAGGTGGTAATGGGCATGAATCTATTGGGGCCAGCCTGACTAATACAGGGAAATGGCCAAAGGTGGCCCTCCAAACTCCGAACTGACCGCTACGCCCTTGCCCTTTAAAGATTACTTAAGGCTAGAAATCTCCCTCTAGCCGAGCACAGTTTATCTTGAAGCTCAGTCGACCAAGCAACAATCTCCTAACAAAAGTTCCTAGATGCGAGCAGCAAGTTCAAACATGAAATCTCTTCATAAGTAGAGGTAAGTTGATCTCATAGCCGAGCGACCTATAGCAGCACCTTAGAAAACTTGAAAAACACTCTTTGATAGCTTCCCCCGCTTCTCGACAAAAGCTATTTCAAGTGAAGTTCTCTCAAGAATATAGCTAGTATATTTTGAGCAATAATGATCCACCTCCTTATAGGCCCTCTTTAGTGCTTTGTGTGCCTTTAGTAGTCTCCTTTTCTGGTCAGAAGCTTTCTTCTTCATAGCTTCAGAATGGACCTCCTGTTCGGAAATATATGTCCTAATATCAATGGCCTTGCAGAGATGCTTGGAGAGCACTGGCACCTCCGATGATAAGAGCGCACCCTGAAGGAAGTTATGAATAATAAATGTAAAGCACAACAAGTAAAAGAAACAACTTCTCATTTCATTACTTTCAAAAGAGTCTGTTACATTGTCGGGAAGAAAAGCTATAATATTTGAAAGCTACAAGTTTAAAGAAAAAGAAACAAAAGATACATAATTTCAGTTCCTAACCTCCTCGTTAGGATTGGCAACTGTAGAAGAAGGACCAACCCAGGAAGGACAATCAATAGAAGTAGGACTGATGGAGGAATTGGGCTCGGCCTAAATAGGATCGATGGAAATTGGGTCAGTGGGCTCAGAGATACGCTCGATGGGTGGAGCCTCAACAGGTGCACCAGCAGGCCCACCTTTGGACTCCTCACCTATATCCATGACTCTTGACCGAAGTCCTAGTAGAGGGCATGGAACTTATTCGACTCTTGGAAGTTAAATATGGATCAAGCCTTTACCACCATGAAATCCTTAGAAGCCTTAAACTTCTCCACTACCTCTACCACCTCCTTTTTGGCATTTTCCAACTCATGCTCCACCTTCTCTTTCTCCTAGGCCTAGTTAGCTTTCATCTTGACCAATTCAGCCTTCACTTTGGAGAGCGCTTCATCCGAGTGCATAGATGCCACATACACTATCTTGGCCTCCTACCGAGCCTCTACAACATCCTTTTTCAATTTCCTAATAGTTCTCCCACTATCAAAGTTCCAGTTCAGTAGATCAGCTATACAGTGCACAAATTGTAAGAATGACGGGATCAGAGATTGATCAATTGAAAACTAAAAGTGAGACGAATGTGAAATACTTGTTGTGCTAATAATATCACCCTCTTCTCCAAGTCATCATAACACATCCCCTTGAGCTCATCCATCTCCTCCAGGAAAAGGCTTATTTCGAAGACCTCTCGACAGACCTCCTATGATTGATAGTCCATATGTCCTAAGGACCCTTCGACCTTACAATTGGCAAGGGCCCCTAATTTCCCCATAACCATGGGAGGAGTAGATAGGTTATCAGATGACTCTGAGGGATTGATCGGTATCTCTGGAAGGTCAAAGATGACTGCTGAAGAAGAATCGATTGCCTTGCATCGATCAAGTTTGGATGGAACTTCCATAGGCCCATGCTTGAGCTTGGAAAGTCTGGCCCTCTTGGAGCCTTAGGAGAAAGTTTTGCTCTTTCTCTTCTAGGCCAATCTATATCTCAAGGCCTCGACATCCTCGAGCCTCATACCTATAGATTGACCAATCGATCAAGAATAAAGAAAAGATGGGTCAAAATAAAAAAATAATACAAAGCTTTCAAACTCACCTTCAAGAAGCCTACTGAGCCCCATCCTTTGAATGGTCTCTTTCGATAAAAGCCACTCCAAGTTAGGGACCACAAATTTATTAAGGACTTTAATATTTGCTTTTTCCTTGCAATCAATTTGGGAGTGCTCAACAAAGGATCGGCTGGTTCACCCCAATTTAGCAAATCCCAATTATCCATCGAAGAAAATGATACAAAATAGAAGTACTCCTTCCATCCCTTGATGGTAGAAGGAACACCTAAGATTAAGGGTTTTACTCTCATTTGAGCCAAGAGGTACCACCACACCTTGGCATACAAGGCCTTTGGGTGCTAAAGAAGGAACAAAACAAAAGAATGGGTGACTGGATCTCTGCTAAGAAGCATAACCCTAGGAAGCTATTATATGTCTAATTGAATTTAGGATCAAGACACTCAGAGGTACACTATAGGTCCTAAGGAGTTCAAGAATGAACGGATGAAGGAAAAATATAAGTCCCACCTCAAACGCATCTTCATAGACACCCAACCTACCTAAAGGACGGCTATCAATTTGAGCATCGGGTCTAGGCAATTCTATTTTGTAATCCATAGGGACACAATATCCGATGTGGATGAGAGATAAGTCCTCCTGGTCTACCAGAGATCGGTATGCCTCTAGGCCATCGGATGCTGGCTTAGCATGCTCTGGGCACGAGGCAGTGGGGTCCCTCGATTCCCCCTCTCCAACATCCTTCCTAGGTGATTTCCCTTTCTTGTGACCCACCATGGACTAAGCGCCTAGGGAAAAGAGAGAATGAAAAAGAAGAAGAGATAGGAAGGAAAGAAGAGTCAACCTGGGAATGGAGAGGAATAGGAGATCGAGAATAACAGACTTCCTAGAAGAAAATCTCGGAAAGAAGAATTACCCTAGTAAAGGTAGATGACAGACAGAAAAAAAAGGATGATAGAAATGTCCTAAGAAAGAAGAGAACCACTCCTGCAAGAATAAAAGAGAAAGTGGAAAGGTGCATTACTTCATCTTTTCAAATAAAAAGGCATGACTGGCAACTACCATGTGGAGCTTCCAAACTAATAGATGATGGATGCTTCATTACCTAGAGTAAATGTGGTGCATCCTACGAAGTGTCATCAGCAAATATAAGGTGAGGCACATCATTGCTCAATTCATTTGAATATGCCTTGAAGACTATAAACCTCCGGGCCAAGAAAAAGAGCCCTATGACCCCAACCCTCCTTGCCCTCTAGATACTTCCATGATCCGATCAAGTCCATATCAGAAAGTAAGGGGTATCTATTAGTAGAAAATACGGTTGGCCAGGAACATTGATCCATGCCAGGCATTAGTGAGCCTCACCAACTGCTCAAGGATTACTCAACCATAATCTCCGAGAGGGCACCGACAGAGGCCAACTTCTATATCCTAAGGCATCAGCAAACTTTGCCAACCACTCCGAGAGCGCTCAACTATGATTCTCGAGTGAGCATTGGTAGAGGCCAATTCTTATGGCCCAAGGCATTAGTAAGCCCTGCCAAACGCTTTGGAGGTGCTCAGCCACGATCCCCGAGCGGGCACCGGTAAGGGCTAACTCCTATATCCTAAGACATTAGCGAGCCCTGCCGACCACTCTAAGGATGCTCAGCTATGTTCCTCGAGCCAGCATTAACAGAGGCCAATTTCTATACCCCAAGATATTAGCGAGCCGTATCGACCGCTCCAGGGATGCTCAACTATGATCCTAAAAAAATTATTCATTCTAACTTTCTTGAATGTATTCACATTAGACTTGTATAGTATAAATACTTCGTCTTATCCCAAAAAAATTATTTTCCTCTAATTATTAAACTATATTGAGTGATATAACTTAATCATTAAATAGATTATATCAAATCAAGTTGGAAACTAATATTTAACCCATCAAGATTTTTAGATAAAAATATAATATACAATCAATTTTATTAAACTGAATCTCAATGGGGCATATGAATTTTAGTTGTTAATGTATTTGAAAAGTACATCAAGTGACCAATTAAAACTATACAGTGTTAGGTATATCTTATCATCGCTCAAATCTATACTCTAATTCTTACTATAGTTGGCTTGATTTTAACATCACATTCATATAAAATCAGGGTCCACATCTTATTTTAGTGACCGGTAAAGGTTATTATTATCTTATATTTTGACTAGGTTGGCTTAATCTTATTATCTTATGTATTGTTTAAATGTTATTATAGTTGACACTTTTACTGATAATGTCATTATTTTGTCATTAATGTATAAGATTTTAGTGATAATATACTGTATTGGTACTAAAAATATAGAGTTTTAATAACCACTTTATAAGCTTCTCATCAATAGCATATACCTATGGTGACTATTTTAAAATATTGTAACTAAAAATATATATTTTATTGATGAATCATAAAATAGTTATTAGTACATTGATCAATATTGATTTTAGTTATACCTAAGGTGACTATTTTAAAATATTGTAACTAAAAATATATATTTTAATGATGAATCATAAAATAGTTATTAGTACATTGATCAATATTGATTCTAGTACCAAAAATTATGATAACATATTGTATTGTCATTAAAGTCATAGTTTTAATGACCATTTTATTATATTATAATTAAAAGATATATATGTACAATGCTTAAATTAAAATACCATCACTAAAATATAAGTTTTAGTGATGAATTATAAAATTATCATTCATAATTTGGCCAATATTGATTTTGACACCAAAATTATAACTACACAATATATTATCACTAAAAACATAGACTTTTAATAACTATTCCATAAATTTTTCATTAAAAATTTATATCTACAGTGACCAGTTTAATGATGAATTATAAAATCATCATTAGTGCATTAACCAAAATTGATTTTAGTACTAAAATTATTGTTTCACCATTAAAAAGCTCTATATAATGATAAACTTTTTTTGATAAAATGAAAATTATTCATAAAATAAATATATTTGTGATGGCATCTCATTTTATCATTAAAAATATTGACTGAAATATTTTATTACAGCAAATTCTTATTTTCATTACTATATATGAGGATTTTGGTAACTAGAATACAACTATTGAATTAATCAATTGGTAACTTTTGTAAAGTAGATCAACAACATGCCTTATTTCCTAGGTTAAATGACATAAATGTTTAAATATTTAGCACACTTAATGCTAACACGCTATGATGTGGCATTGGAGTGTCCATATGAAGTAATGACATTGTTGTAACATGTACTGTGAATATGATTATGACATGGCAATTTTGATATGATTGTAGCAAGATAGTGTTGATGTGGTAATGACATGGTATGCTTGGCATTGTGTGGTAGGGCATGGTCTACATTAGAACAAAACATGATAGGTTAGATGTGATTGAATTTGCCACATTGCTCTTAATTCGGGGCACCACTTATGGACTATTTATTTGTTAAATTATGCATTGTATGTTGTTTCTAGAAAATTTATTTGAATTATGATTGAGATAATTTTCCTTTAGTAATTTTTTAATTTCATATAGAATGTCATGAAAAAAAAGGAAAACATAATCATGTTATATAATACATGATAAGAAATTTGTATAATTAGATATATTAGTTTTAAAAACTGAGAAAAATATGTCTTTGCATTCTTAACATGTTTATATCTTTGAACTATTGAGAATCATAATATATTATAATTATTTGGGATATCATCATGCAATTTTTATGGTTTCGAGGCATGTTTAAATAAAAGTAGATATTTTAGTATGCTTATTTATGTGATTAAATGTATGAATAATTCTATAAGATTAGCATGCATGATAACATGCATGACATGTCATATTGAGTGGGAGGACTTAGGCTAGTAGAATTATTGACAAATTCTTGTTGAATTCCTAGACTTTTCATATAATTGAATCAATCAATAATAATTAGACTTTGTTTATAGAAGATGATTGAATGTTAAATTATTATTTTGGATTCAAAAAATTGTTAGGGATGTGAATCGCAGTGTGATGCTAGAAGGGTTCGCAGAAGAAACAAAAAAGAAAGCCTGAAAAATAAATAAAAATACAAGCACAAGCAATACACAGGGATTACGTGATTCGGAGCCTCTTGCTCCTATATCCACGGTCGCACAGGATCAAATTTCCATTATCAAGAACCAATACAGGAAGTTATTACATAAGAAAACCCTTCCTGGATGCAAATCCCAGTCCAATATGGAAAAAGAAGAAAGAATAAAACAATACAGGAGGAACCCTTGCCTTCTCTCTACCTTTCTCTCTCTCCCCCTTGTTTTCTCTCTTGAAAAACCCTTGGACTTCTCTTCTGGAATGCAAAACCTCTCTTCTGGCTCTCTTCTTGGTTCTATGGCTCAGCACCGCTCTCTATCGGCGTCCCCTATTGAAACGAGAATAAAACTAGTCCAAAACTGCATCAAAAATCATCTCAGAAGTCCAAAATAGTTAGGAAACATCCCAAGTCATCTGAGATCAATGCCTTAGATCATATCAAAATCTGAATCAAATAGTCTTTGATTAAGGATAATCTCCATCGATCAATCTCAACCATTCAATCAGGCGATCGGACGGTCCAGATCACTCAAAAGGATCATGGACCACAGTGAGCCATAAGAAACAGGCTGGAAAATGTCCAGGAAATGGCCGAGAAATGCCTTAGTAACGACCGCCTCCGGCTGGGCCTAGCGCACAAGACTGGGCATGCCTGCACATGGGCCTGGGCCGTGCCTCGTGCGCCCGTGTGCCGGGCCGGGTCGGGCCACGCGCCCGCATGCCGGGCCGGGCCGGGCCACGCGCCCGCATGCCGGGCCGGGCTGGGCGCGCGCCAGCATGCCTGGCCAAGCCGGGCGCGCGCCAGCTTGTGCATGTGCTCGGGCCGCCCGCATGGTTCTAGGCCGGTCCAATCTGGTGGGCCAGCTTGCTTTCTCTTTTTTCCTTTTTTTTTGGTTTTCTTCTAGGCTTCTGGGATCTTGAGTCTTGGGTGGATATAGCTCCATACTCAACAACTCTCCCACTTGGAGACTTAGACACCCAATCTTGCATCTACCTGAAACATTTAAAAAAAACAAACTTCCAACAAAAAATAAAAACAAGTTAGTATCCTGTGTAGCACCTCCAATCAACTAGCTTCGGAGGCTAATTGAGGCTATGCATGGCTCCAATTTCTCTGTAGTGATCGTCTCTGTCAGTATATCCATCTCAATGATAGAAAGAGCTACGATCTTCTGCAACTGCAAGACCCAACTCATCGTTATCCCTCCAATGATGTACACGTACCCTGTCGTGCTCCTCCTAGTGTCGGCATCACCACCTAGATCTTCTTTCTGTTGGAACCCTTTCATAGCTAACCTTGCCTTATACCTCTTATTGCCATTGTGCTCTTCCTTGATCTTGTAGACCCACTTGTTATTCAGTGCTTCTTTCCTTCCGGTAGTGTGCTGAGCTCCATATTTGGTTCTTTATCAAGGACTGCATCTCGTCCTTCCTTGCCAGCACCCACTTGACTAAATCTTCGCTCTCCATGGCTTCATCAAAGCACTATGATTCCCATCGATCTGTCAATAGCAAATAATACAATAAGGGTGAATACCTAACACATGGTTTCGGGATTCTTTTAGATCTTCTCGGCTGAGGTGACTCTGACTTAGATTCAGGATCTTTTGCTCCCTCGACAATGTCCTCTTTTATGATCTCTTCCAAGTCTACTTGTTCTTTCTCCTTGTCTTCCTGTCCTGCTCTATCTGGAGAACTCTGGCCTTGTATAGGCTTCTTTCATTGAACACCATGTCCTTGCTCTTGATGATCTTCCTGTCCTTCTCACTCCAGAGCTTGTAATCGAACTCATCAGTGCCATACCTAGTGAAGAAGTACCTCTCTGACTTTTTTACATTGACATGGACATAGGAGACACAGCCGAAGACCTTCAGGTGAGATAAACTTGCTGACTTCCCTGATAACTCTTCTTCTAGTAGCTTGTATTCAAGAGAGATTGAGGGCCTCTCGTTAATCAGATAGGCAGCAGTGCCAACTGCCTCAGCCCAAAATACCTCGGGCAATCCAGCATGAAGCCTCATGCTCCTGGCTCTTTTATTCAAGGTCTTGTTCATGCACTCAACTACTCCATTTTGTTATAGCGTACTTGGAATCGTCTTCTCTATCTTGATTTCATTGGTTGTATAGAACTTCTTGAATTTGATGCTGTCGTACTCGCCTCCATTATCCGATCTCAGGCACTTTATCTTCTATCCAGACTCATCTCCATCAGGCTTTTCCACTTCTTGAAAGTATCAAATATATCATATTTATTCTATAAAAAATACATCCATACCTTTTTAGTGGAGTCATCGATGAAGGTCATGTGTAGTATCGTGAAGCTGCAAAGGATGCAACCGGGGAGGGACCCCATACGTCGGTGTGTACAAGCTCCAACTTTCTTGTTCTTGGTGCCTTGCCAATCTTGGAGAAGCTGACTCTCTTCTGCTTTCCAAGAATACAATTTTCGTAGAAACCAATATCTGTTGTCTTCAAACCCAGTAGCTTGTCCTTCTTTAACAATACTTACATTCCTTTCTCGCTTATATGATCCAGCTTGTAATGTCACAACTCTGAGTCTGTCTGTGTCTGTACCACTGCATCTCTGGTATTACTAGTCTTATATAAGGTACCCAACTTACTTTTTCATGCTATCACCATCGCACCTTTGGTGATCTTCCAAGAGCCACAAACGAAAGTTGTAATGTACTTCTCTGAGTCCAACTACCCGACTGATATCAAGTTTCTTCTCAATCCTGGGACATGTCTGATATTCTTGAGCTTCTAAACTGACTGATCTAGCATCTTGATATGTACATCACCCTTTTTCACAATATCCAAAGGCTCTTCATCTGCAAGATAGACCTTTATGAAGTCTCCAGCAATGTAGTTGCACATAGACTCATTTTGTGCAGTAGAGTGAAATGAAGCTCCAAAGTCTAGAATCCAAGACTCCATCAGACTGTCCATGCTGAGAACCAATAAATCTTCAATTATCTCGGATGCTGCATTGATTGACTTTTCATTCTACCCCTTATCCTTCCTTGCCCAACAGTTCTTTCTAATGTGCCCCTTCTTGCCGCAGTGCCAACAGCCATCACCCTTCAGTCATGACTGGCTCCTCTGCTTAGACTTGGATCTTCCATGGCCTTCATTATGCTATGTAGTTCTTCCTTTGCCTTCTTGAATCACTAGGACAGAACTAGAGCTCCCTTTGATTTCTTTCTTCCTGATGTCTTCACTGAGAATTAGATTTCGGACCTCTTCAAATTTTAGCTTGCTCGAGCCGCACAAACTACTCATCACTGTCACAGTTGCACCCCAACTCTCGGGCAAAGAGGATAACAGGATTAGGGCATGGACTTCATCCTCGAAGCTTATATCAACTGAACTCAACTGACTAGTAATCAAATTAAATTCATTGATATGATCAGTTACGAACGCACCTTCACTCATCTTCAAGTTGAACAGATGATGCATGAGATAAATCTTGTTGGAGACCGAAGGTTTCTCATACATATTGGAGAGTGCCTGCATCAATCCAACTATCGTCTTCTCCTCCAGGATGTTGAATGTGACGTTTCTGGCCAATCTCAGATGGATAACCTCCAAAGCTTGGTAGTCCAGCAAATCCTAGTATGCTTGTGACATTTTGACAGGTTTCTTTCCCAGCAGCGGTAGGTGAAGCTTCTTTTGGTACAAATAGTCCTCGATCTGCATCTTCTAGAATTCGAAGTCTTTTCCGCCAAACCTATCGATCTTGACTTTTTCTTCATCTCCTGCTATTGCTCCCACTTGAACCCGGTGCTCTGATATCAGTTGTTAGGGATGTAGATCGCAGTGGGATGTCGGAAGGGTTCCCAGAAGAAACGAAAAGGAAAGCCTGAAAAATAAATAAAAATACAAGCATAAGCAACACACAGGGATTACGTCGTTCGGATCCTTTTGCTCCTACGTCCACGACCGCACCGGATCAAATCTTTACTATCAAGAACAAATACATGAAGTTATTACACAAGAGAACCCTTCCTGGATGCAAACCCCAGCCCAATATGAAGAAAAAAGAAAGAATAAAATAATATAGGAGGAACCCTTACCTTCTCTCTACCTTTCTCTCCCTCTCTTTTCCTTATTTTCTCTCTTGAAAAATCCTTGGACTTCTCTTCTGGATTGCAAAACCTCTCTCCTGGCTCTCTTCTTGGCTCTGTTGCTTAGCACTACTCTCTGTCGGCATCCCCTATTGAAACAAGAACAAAATCGATCCAAAACCGCATCAAAACTCGTCTCAAAAGTTCAAAATAGTTAGGAAACCTCTCAGGCTGCCTGAGATCAATGCCTCATATCGCATCAAAATCCGAATCAAAATAGCATCTAATCAAGCATAATCTCCATTGGATCAATCTCAATCATCTGATTAGGCAATCGGACGGTCCAGATCGCTCAGAAGGCTCGTGGACCACGGTGAGCTATGAGAAACGGGCTAGGAAACACCTAGGAAATGACCGGGAAATGCCTTAGCAATGACTGCCTCCATGTGTTGGGCGGGGCCGCATGCCTGGGCTGCGCGCGCGGGTTTGGGCCGGTCCGATCTGGTGGGCCGGCCCACTTCCTCTTTTTTTCTTTTTCTTTTTTTATTTTTGGTTTTCTGCTGGGCTTCTAGGCTTCTGGGCTTATGGGGACTTGGATCTTGGATGGATATGGCTCCACATCCAACAAAAATTATTGTAAAATCTTGCTAATTACTTCTTTAAGCATGTCCATTGAATACTTTAGTTTTCAAACTTTTATCATGAGCTTCAATTTTCTTTGGATCTTGAATCCTAACCTTTCAAAATGATTGGGGATTCTGCTTTTTACTATTATGAACTTTTAAGATTATATTTTACTCTCAACGATTGAGAGGATATTAATATGACCATTTTAAACTTTAACTAGGCTGTAAAATGTTAGAGAATCACTTGGAGGAATCAAATTATAACATAACTTTTGATTTTCTTTCCATTTATAAATTTATTTTAGCATCACAAATGATATGATACTGTTGCCTTTTTTTATTTCCCTACCCTGAACTATTTAAAACCTATTTTTTTGAGAGCCCACCAATGTTAGTGATGAAAGCTATATATGACTAATGCCTTAGATTTCAAGCAGGTTAGGTACTGTTGGGATATTTTGGTTCAGCTACGAGCCAGACTCCGGTTCGACTTATCGAAATCCCGGTTCTCCGGACTACAGACTACGGACTTCGGACTAAGCGAATGCCAACTGCAAGCAACTCAAGGCTTCACACCGAACTACAATATCCGAAAGCCAGTCCTTCGGATAGCACCTTCGGCTCCGGCCGAAATCTGAACTACTCATCGACTTCCGAAGACACGAATTTCGGTGCTCCCCATAGACATGATCTCCGGTCACGGGGAAATACCAAGCCTTCGGCCCACGCAAGGGAAAACCCGAAGCTTGAACCACAATCTGTTCCAAAAAGGAAACTGTAACCAACGGTTACAATCGACACTCATCATGCAATGATCATGGCCCGCAATTCCTGCAGCCATGCCTCCGATCTGGCCGGAACCGCTCATTGACAACCCACGATCGCCAATCATGGAAGAGATTGCCTCCCCATGATTTCCGAAAAAAGAGCGGGCCACAAATCGGAGGCCATCTTTTAAATATGGGTAAGAAGGATGGCTCGAGAGGTACGCGTGAATAATCTCGTACATGTACACTTTCAATCTCCAAAAACTCTTTTTCTCTTCCACTCTCGACATCTTCTCCATTCTGTGACTAGAATCCGCCACTGACTTAGATATCGGAGTGTCCTCCGCCGGAATAACTCTAACAAGGAACCTGTTTTGCAGGTGAACCAGGAAGCGGTCCTGCGATGCAGCGGCTCCGATCAGTCAATCCAGAAACTCCACGCCAACAGGTACTTATATGAATATTTGATAATTAGAAAAATTTAGGTCCCAATAATTATAGACCTTACAACTAGTATGGTTTATTTCTACGAACCTCCATCATTAGCTTTTATAAAATTAATTTTGATGGCAATGCCAAGAACATAAATCAATATGATGAAAAAAGTTTTATTATCCAAAATTTTAAATTATCATCGGTGGTGGCCGATGGAGCATCATTGTTTGACGTAACAATTCCTTTTGTTGAGTTGGGGTTGCATGGGAAGGGTATATTTATGCTTTAGTTGTTTCGTGGATAGATAGTTGATTTGGGAAGGAGAATTTAAAATGGTAATATCATGGATTAATATAGGAATGGAGTGTCACAATATCTACCTTTCTTTGTTGACGGATATTTAGAGACATTGTAATTTGAGTAGCTCGGGCTTGGTCTCGGAAAAGAATTAAGGGTTAGTTCAAAATTGCATGGACCTAACTTTACCCAAATATTTTTTTACTATAGTTACATTAAAAATTTTAAGTAAATGTAAAAGTAAACTATTGTTATTTATATTTTTACTAATTTTTTTAATATATATATCGCAAGCAACCTACGGTCCAAAGACCAGGGGGTTATAAAAAGTCATCCAGGATTATCCTGGGCGAAACCGGGTTCTACCAAAGCGGCCGCCATCCCGGACGTCAACACGGTCTTTAAACCGGAACCGAATGTCCATCCGAGTCCGCCCCTCCGTGTGGGGGACGCCATCTTACGCGTGGAGAGACATGAACCGGCAGCGCTATTCTTCCTCTGCTTCCAAACCGTTGATCAAGGCAAGAGAGGAGCGGCGAGCCGGCAACAAAAATGAGCGAGACGGAGAGCGCGCGCAAGAGAAGAAAGCACGAGTCCTCTCGCTCCTCCTCCCCTGCTCTCCGAGATTGCAAACGATTTCCATCAGAATCCCTCCCCCAATAAGCAGTAACCTCCTGCCAAAATTCCCCATTTTGTTCTCCAATTAGGGTATTCCGTCTAAAAGCAAACCGTCTCAATTTAGGGCTAGATCCAGAGACCCAAGATCCTCTTAAAAAGGGAAATTAGGGATTTTCTTAGAGGCCAAAGAGCTCTGATCGGCATGAAGGGGCGCTCGCACCGCCTGCCGCCGTCGGAGCCGCCGGATGACTGGGGCGACGGCTCCTGGACGGTGGACTGCTCCTGTGGCGTGACCTTCGACGACGGCGAGGAGATGGTCAGCTGCGACGAGTGTGGCGTCTGGGTCCACACCCGCTGCTCTCGCTTCACCAAGGGCGAGGCGTCCTTCGCCTGCCACAACTGCAAGGCCGGCGCCGCCGCCACCACCGCCAAGCGCCCCCGCCCGCCGCCTCCCTTTCCCTCCGATGACACCGAGGAGACCGAGGTCGCCCAGTTCCTCATCGAACTCCCCACCAAGACCGACCCCTTCCTGCCGCCTCACCGTCCCCCCTTCCGCCTCTGGACCGACGTCCCCATCGAGGACCGGGTCCATGTCCAGGGGGTCCCTGGCGGCGACCCGGGTCTCCTCCAGGGCCTCTCGTCGGTCTTCACCTCGGAGCTGTGGCGGTGCACTGGGTACGTTCCTAAGAAGTTTAATTTCCGGTACAGGGAGTTTCCTTGCTGGGATGAAGAGGAGGGCGAGAACCAGGCGAGCAGGGGGGCGGACGTGCTGTTCTCCTTGTCGAAGGACAGGGAGGCTGCCCCTTGTGTACCCGTGAGGACTTTTGACAGGAAAGTGTCTCCGGATAGGGTGAGGAAGGCGGATGGAGAGAAAGCCTCGAGTGGGGGCGGCTGCTCGTTGAGTGCTGGGAAGAAGGAGAGGAGCAAGCTTCGCACTTTTGGGGCTTCTTCGGGTAAGAAGAGGAAGGAAGAGGCAGGGGAGGGGAAGGACCGGAGCACAAAGAAGAAATCTAGGACTGATGTCTTCAAAGCTCTGGGTGATAGTAAGAAGAGAAGTCAGTATCGCGTAAATTGTTTGAAAATTTTGAGAAAAAGGTTAAATTTTCTTGAGTTTTTTTTTTATTGGTTTGTTGATTCTTCAAGAATTTTGTTTTCTTGTTTTTCGGGGTTTGATGTAACAGGTTCTGTTCCGATCATTGATGTGAACAAAACTGAACTCCGGGAGGATGGGGATTTCCAGGTTGCAGACTCTGGTATTCCTGATATGAAGAGCGGAGATAGGAAGGAAGAGATGTCGACAGAGCCCAGCTCTACTGATCACCCGGAAGGTACAGATAATGGTGTTGAGCACAAACACCTAATCGATGTAAAGGCTTCTGTGGAGGCATTTTCTGAACAGGGGATGAAACAAAAGAGTTCAATGGAAATACCCGTGAAGATTGAGAAAGCTGTTCAGCCAGATCCTGTGAGAACTGAAATTCCTCGAAAAACTGATGTCGGATCTGACGGGAAAGGAAGTGTTCTACCTGAGGAATCTGTGAAGGAAGAGGTATTTTTTCATTTGATTGTTTTTACTGTATACATCTGCATGTAGAAATTGTTTGTTCGGAAACTATTAATTACATAGCATTGCATTAGGTGAATCCTGAAAGGACTACCCCTGTATCAGTCCTATAGTCTTTAAAGATGATGGAACCTGTAAATGGAATGAAACTACCATACCCACTTAAACAGAATGTAGAACCTTTTTAGTAGGTCCATGCAACTCGATCTAATGATAAACTGTTACTGGATTCTTTTCTTTTCCTTTTGCATCAAACAAAACGAGAGTTATAAGAAAAAATGTGCCATTTGATTATTTAACTATCTTAAAAGTGGAGCAGGATACTCATAGCTAGCACAAACAAAAGTTGGAATGTGATCTGATGAGCTGCATATATAGTGATCTAGCAGAGTTCTTTGTAAAAGACAATATGGTAAGATGGTGATCTTATTTCTGAATGTGAAGACCTTGATTGGTGGAAATCTAAAATTTTGAGCAACAAAAGTTGAAGTAATTTTATAAACTAGACTAAAGAAAGTTGTGGTGGCTTCAGCAATGATGGAAAGAGATACTACAAGGCATATCAATTCAAATATATGCATTATACATAGACTATGCATGTGGATATGCTTATGTATGTATTTGTAGATAACGATGAAGCAAGCCTCTTTGGATTAGATAGCACCCCCCTCCCTCGAGCCCACGCCACCCAACCCCACCCCACCCAAATATATATAGACTTGGCTACACTTAAGTGAATTTGGAACCAAATCTGATCAAGTCTCCCATCGTTTGATTTGCATAAATTTCTATGCTGAAAAAGTAAAAAGTTAGTGCTATATTAATAGTGTAGAATAAATACAAACAGAAATAAACAAAAATGCTCTAGAATAAACACAAATGTTCCAAAATAAATACAATTTTTTTAAAAAAATAAACATAAATATTTTAGAATAAACACAAACTAAGTGTTTATGTTTATTCTGAAGTGTTTTTATTTATTTTGAAAATGTTTGTGTTTATTCTGAGAAGCGTTTGTGTTTATTTTGAAAAAGTAGGCTATCCCATCATTAATAGTTTTAACAACCACCAACAACCATTAATACATAATTAATACAGTAGAAAGTTTGTATTTATTGTAGAAAGTTGTGTTTATTATGGAGTGTTTTTGTTTATTTCTATTTATGTTTATTCTATACTATTAATACACTATTGACTTTTTTTTGCTGTGGTAAGAGACGACCAGATTTGGCTCCAAATCCACTTGAGTGTAGCCAAAGTCTATCTCTCTCTCTCTCTATCTATATATATATATATATGTATATTTATATTGTTTCCTAAATACTGATATATACTTTAGAATTTGTATGCAAAAGTGGGTGGAATTTTATGCTGTGAAGCCCTTTTGGTTGTACTACAGAATTTGAATATAGTACAAAAATGTAAGAATAAGAGGAAGCAAAACTGGATAGAATAACATGAAAACCAAACTATAGGTTATGCAATGAAGCTTTTTTGGATGTTAAAATATTATTTGGTGAAAGTAATAGGGATATCTGAAACTACTTTTGCTTCATGATAGAATGATGAAGTAATCAGGCAATTTCTTGCCTAGCAATTGATTAAAAATTTTAATCTAATTTGAGAAATGTTGTCGATGATACAAAGAGAGCAGTTATGATGGGTCACGAGTTAGGCAGTTTGGATGACATATTTGACCGTTAGCTTGAAAGCAATGATAAGAATGCAAACTATTAATGGAGAGAGAAGGTAGTTCCTAGTAGTGTATATGCGGTCACCAATTGTCACTTAGCCTAAAGTTCAGCAAATGCTTTATGGTTCTTATTTTAATTACCATCATTCTTTTATCTATTTGTGGCAGACCTGAATAAAATTCAGTTGGGGAAGTGCACCCTATATAGTTCTTGTGATTACTCAAAAATTAGCGAATTATTTGGCATATTCTTTGATTGAATTGTTTTGACATATTGTTATAATATTGAACTACCTTTTTGTGAGTTATTTGACAATTTAAGAGTGTTTCAGTGTATTTATGGATTATTCAAGGATTAATAATGAGATAACCTTTTGTTAATTCAAGGCTTTGCAATTGCACTGATTGTTGTGTGTGACTCTTACCTTTTCTTTTAATCTCACTTTGATTGCATCCTTGCTTTCGATGATTTTTCACTTATTTTATATTAATTTTCATTTTCAACCTCAAGATCATGACAATAAAATTTTTGTGGTAGCAAAGCTTGACTATGTATCTATTCACTTCTATATGCCTTATTCTTAAATCAAACAGCGCATTTTGCTACCATGCCCCATTAAAGCATCCTTCAATTAGCAAAATTTATATGTTTTATTCTCTGTTAAAATTTAATCATTCTTTGAAAAGGCACCTTGATGTGTTCTTTCTCTCTTCCATGCAATTTTACTCTCCTCGGGTTTACTAATAACTATGCATGAACAATTCATTAGTTAAGAATGCTTTAATTACATACTAAAACATACCCACAATACATTTTATATTATAAAAAATATTTTGAATTTGGGGAATATTGTACTCTGACTCCATCTATCATTTTTTTTCTGCCAAAAATGTCCTGCTGATTTTCTTATAAGAAATAACTAATCACACCAAAATAAACCAGCCATTTAAGAGAGAGCAACCTAGTTAATATGCTCATCTCTTGTTCATCTTTCCTGAAAGCTTTGTCCATGACAACTCTCCACCTAACTCTCTCCCTCACCTCTTCTTATTTAGGTTGGAAAGGTAAGGTGATCCTGATTCAGGATCCAATGGATTCTACTATCTATTTTTTAGGGAAACAAACTTCCGATTCCCTTTCTTCACTTTGATTCGAAGGTAGATTGATTCCAAATCCTACTTTAAAGGAGGCTAAAAAGGAAATTATAAGAGAGACCCCACTATTCTCTTTTAAATGAAAATATAGAAATTACTAGTGGTAATATTGAAATCAAGTTGACAGATGAATTACATTCACAATTTGAAACTTTTAGTTCCATAGTAACATAATTATAAATTATTATGCAACTTTTGAATTTAAATTACTATTAAGCAGGATTTTTAATATAAATTTTTATCTATTTCTTTGTCTTCACTTCTTTAAACTCTGATACATGTCGTAATTTTCATTATGAATTCTTCCCTTGGTGTAATAATCTAAAATTGCTTATTATGATCTCTGTTAGAGGCCTAATGTTGGCTTGATCTTCTGCATGGTTGTCAACATGTGTAGATCAATTGAAAATATGATATCCACATAGCAGAAAACTGATCTATTTGATAGATGGCAACTCTTGCTTGATTTCATATTGCTTATAGTAGTCTTGACTGACAAGCAATTGTTCCTTGAACATTGTAGTCTTCCAAAGTCTTCATGTAGTTAGAGCTCTTGTTCACAACTACAGGATGACTTTTCCTCTTCCCTCCTCATAAGTACTAAAATCTACAAAAGTGTAAGGATATGGCAAAATGAAAAGCTGGTCAGTTTGTGTCCCATGGATTTACTTGAAAGGTTAGATTTTTAACAAAAACAAACAAAAATAAAAGGCCTAGGTACTTCGGTAAAGAACCTGAATTTTGTGTTCATCCAAGTCACGAACTTCTGCAAGGATCTTGTACTTCAAGATGAACTGTGTGAAAATGTTAATGGTCTAAGAACAGTAGCATGTTGTACCATAACTAGGTCCGGCATGCATGAGTTCGTATACAATGTCATTGCAAAAAAGGAGAATGATTCATTCCTTCCTTTCCATTAGCTGTGGGAATTATCAAAGCATAAAGTGCATTCCTGCCTTATAAGGTGTAAAATAAGGGGCATATCTTAAAATATGAAGTGTTTGCCATAATGAGACTCTTTATACTATGTTTGTATAGCCTTGATCACAAACCATGTAAGGCACTTTGGAAAAGTCTTGTTTGCAGATATAAGACAACATGGTGTTTGAAGAAGCCTTTGCAAAAATAATAAATACCGTCTATTTGTAGGCCTAGACTATGGTTCATTTCACCTGTGCCTCCCACTATGTCCTGCCTCTCAAATGGTTTGAGGGGTTAATGCAAGGGAAGAGGAAGCTTATGGCTTAAATTTGCTTGTTGAATGGTTTTTGAGACCTCTTCTTGCCTTCCCCCCCTAAACTTATGATTTTTAATAAAGTTTTGGTGCACAGCACTATGTTAAGTTAGAAAACAAAAAAGGTTTTTGAGATCAAACTTGCTTGTGCAAAAGTCTTCCTCAATTGTGACCTCGAGCATCACCTTATTTCTGGTGGTACTATTCCAGTTCTCATGATATTCTAATTTGAATGCCACTAGGTGGTCTACTTTTGAGAAGCTACCACTGCAGAATGTTATTGAAGGTGGGTGGTGGAAATGGACTAGGTTGGTGATGAAGGATATTGGGTTTTTATCATTAGCGAAGGCCATCTACTTAAAAAGGAGTGAACCTGTAATTAATCTGGTGTCGTTCTATGAATGGAGTTGTCTTTACGTTATCCCACTCAAAACAGGGAAATTCAAGTAGCCATTGAGAACCTGTATACTTTGAATTCAGTAACTTAACATTTTCTTTAGATATGTGTGTTGCTGAAAGTGGAAATTTCTGGTTGGATGAGGATGCGTTGGGCATGCTAAAATAAGGGTTAGGATTGAGCTATCATAAAACTAGTTTTAGGAAGCAACATTTTGAAGTTGGCAAGGAAATACCATAAGGTATGCAAAATTTTAATTTTGCTTTTCTTCACCAGTTAGAATTTATTAGAGTGCAGAAAGTTGGAGTTGTTTCCCATAGGATATTTTTAGGATTGTAAAATAAAAAGGACTGAACGTCGGATATGCTCTGGATTTTGTATACTGCACATTCTTTTGTGTGAGGGGATCGCAATGACTTTATAATATACTGGATAATACTGGGGAACAACTTTATTAGATATTAAATAGTTCAATACTAGTAAACAAGATGCAGGTAATGAGAGCTGGGTTCTTGGGAGGATGAGATGACTCAATATCTGCTGCAGGAGATTTTCATTAGGGGATCATGTGGCAAATATATTATCTTCACTTTATTTAAATAGTTATCTCTGAGTTCAATGCAATCCAATCCTTTCTCATGCTTATGGACCAAATAGAACTCCTCAGTGGAAGCTGTACATAGAATAGTGCAGGGAGGAAAATTGGAGTTCACATTTGATAGTCTTCATCAACAGTCTTTATTTTGATCTTATTTTTCCCTTGTAGAGGATAGAAAGATTTCAAAATTTTTGGTGGATAAAACTTTAGGAGGGTAGGTAGGGTTTTTGATAATCTCTGTTGTGATCAATAATCTTCTCCTGGTTTGATTTAGTTGGTTTTTGATAAAATGTCACATGGACCTATCTGATAGAACCTGGAGTAATGAAGAACAGAGCATTCTGGAATATTGGTGTAAACACTTGATGAGCCTACCTTTCATTCATTTGTCCTTTATTTGTTGAATGCTCAAAGAGAAGCTTGGTAATTGAAAACTGAAGAGTCATAGTTAAAGTTGGACAAATCTTCTGTCTTTGATAACTGTGTCAGTTGGCATTCATAGTCCTCCAAGGTTTTCAAGTTCAATGCATAGAGATTGTTGTGGTGAGCGCATTGTTCTTGTCGAGCTACAATCTCAACCGTGAGTATAGAGACCTTGTTCTCTCATTCAATCAGTTGCATTTCCTTTTCTAGTAGCTAATTCAACCATCTCTTAAAGTCGTCAATGGCTGATTGAAGCTTTTGGTTGAGCAGAGTGGTCTTTCCTTCTAGATCAGCATTCTGAGCTAAGACAGCATCCACCTCTTTGATAGGGCTTGAAGTAAATGGTTCGACTCAGAAAGTGTTGACAATTGCTCCTTCAGCTCTAACAAGTTGGAAGGTGAGGAAGGCATGGCTGTATGCTTTATCAGAATATCTAAGGCTTCTTGAGCTTCAGAGAAAGCCGGTGATGAAATCAAATCATCTAAAGAGAGATTGGCTATTCTATGCATGGCATCATGTGATTTGATGACTTCGACCGAGAAATTAATGCGAGATTGCTCAAAAGACACTGAAGGGAGAGAGGATGCAGCTAGTTTGGCCCTTATCCGTGCCATCAAAGTCAATTGGAAGCGATGCAGCCAAGAAACATCTTGCACCAAGAAAGCAATACTTAAGTATTGTATATAAAGGAAAGGATCAACATGTGCACAAGGTGACTTACAGACGAAGTCGGAGCAAGAGCATGAAGCTTGAGGGGTGAAGACACCAAGGACTGAGTAGTTGGACTTGAGATGGTGACAGGTACCTCTTCATTTATGAAAGCTACATTCTAAGTAGGTTGGGTCATGGTTAGAATCGGACTGTGTGCTGAGGATGGCTCTTTCTTTGGCTTCTCTTCATCCAACAAGATCGCATGAGTGGATGTTGGGTTAGTTTTTTTGGACCGAAGGTGCAAACCGATGGTCGAACCTAAAGCAAGATCCAATGATTTACATATTTTGGGCACTGGCAGAGCTAAAGTAGGCTCAGGTTCGGGCTCAGGCGCTTTGATAGGAAGTGCTTCAAAAATGCCAAACAAGGACCAAGGAGTCTAATACAATGCAAATAAAATGAAGAGTAAATATATTAACCTTACCCTTAAGGAAGGATCAACTATTATTGCCTTTGGATAGGCTAGCCATTTGATGTCCGAATAGCATAACCCAGACCAAGTAATCCTCCCGTTCTCAATGGATTCTACAAGTGCGACAAGATCGACCTAACCAAACCTAGTAGAAGGTTCTGGAGACCGATATTTGTCTAGCCATCCATTGAATCGTCGATATCACGAAAACCAATTTAAGTGCCTATTCTAATATTCCTAACTAAATTCTCTGAGTAAAGTTGGAATTTATGTTTAAAGCCCTCCAGCAGTCAATCTTCGACCTCTTTTCTACGAAGCAAATTGGTTTATCTTTTGACCCAGCGTACTTGATTTCATAATATTTGTCATATTTTCTTATGGATTTGCAAAGCTCTATGAGTGTACCTCGATCAGTGGGAAAGGCCAATGAAGCACCTGCAGTGCTCTTGCATGGAAAGTTGAGCTTTAATGACTACAAAAGCTTTGCCCTAAGTGATTCGGGAGAGAACATTTAAAACTAGTTCTTGCTGAAGTATCTTTAGGTGGGACGCCCACCAAGGAACTCTTCCACCATGGCCAGTTTGGGAGAAAAGGGGTGGAATTCAAAAACAGAACAGGACTGATTGAAGATGAAACTGGCTAATTCCACATAAGATGGATTGGTAATGGAAGTTCGATCAAAAAGTCATGATTGAGGGAGTATAGGAAAGGACATGGAATGGCTTGAACAAGGTTGAATTGATGGGCTGGCTAGGGGAGTAATGCTTGACTGAACACTTATTATTGCTAGTTAATTTAATGACCAGACTGAAGTGTAGATTGTGAGGGAGAAGAAAGAATCACCAAAGTAAGCTACTAGATTTTGCTTTATCTTCGGTCATAGAGGCTGAAGGGAGGGGAAGCCAAGAAGGGTGAGGGGCTTGCAAAAAAGGAAAGAAAAATGTATCTTTTCTTTGAAAAAGTCCTTCATAAAATTTGTAAAAATATTTGCAAAAGATAAGAAAGGACCCTCTAAATAGCCTAACTTGAGGCCAACAAGTTCAGAAGAAAAAGGAATGGTCGAAGGCCGAAACTTTGGAAAATATACATAAAGCTGGAGCAACTAGAGAGGGCCTCCACAACTCGTGGAACCCAAGCAGGATTCTTTTCAGCCTCTGAACAAAGAATCTACAGAAGTGGAGCAAGGTAGATAGAATGGTTTTCAGCCAGTGCTGCTACAAGTCTAAGATGTACCTTCACAACTTTAACAGGCTTGCAATAAAACAGAAACTTACATGCCCAGACTAGATAGAAGGATGCCTATTCTTGGTGCATTATAGGGCCAGTTCAATTACTGGGGGACTCCATGTAAGACATATAACTAGCCACCTTATCGAGGTATAAATTGAAGTTATTGGCCATAACGAAGATATCAGAAACGGTTGAGAAATTCTCAACCGTTAGCTGAAGGTCAAGCAAAACTTAAATCTAAAAGGGTCGAGGCAAACATACCATGATTGAAATGAAGGTATTGGACGAAAAGGACCAAAAGCACATCATGGCTAGAAGTAGGGACTGGTTTTCAACCATCTAAAAGGTTGACAATTTGAGGAGATTTGAAAACCTGTTCCGTTCCTAATCTGAATCGTTGTAGGAAGAGATACAATGGATCCGATGGTCCCAAGATGAAGAAAGGGTGGGCCATGGCTTATGGGGGGTTTGTCCCTTCCCAAACAGTGGTGGTGAAGCTAGGTTGTTGATAAAGAAAAGCATTCTTGTTGTGAAGTGGAAAGTAAGAGGAAAGGGACGAAGGAATGTCGGATTCGAAAATTGGATCCAAAATGGTAAAGTTAGGGGATTCGGAGATGAGTATCTAGGGATTGATAAAAGCGAGAACATTGGAGGCCTCAAGTTCTCTTTTATATTGAGAGTACCACTCGGCCAAGGAAGAAGAAGATGCCATTCGAGAAGCTTGGAATAGAGAGTATTAGTCAAGACGAATTGAAGATGACAAAAAAAGAAAAATTTGGTTGAAAATATAGCATATTTCAGAAGTGTAAATCAAACAAAGACCACCAAAAACTCGACACGTGGAAGACTACAACATTTGGAAAAAATATTGAATGTTGTTGCGATTAAGATTATGGTTCCCAACCGATAATCAATTTAGGCCAAAGATAGTGGCATGAGATTTGATGACACTTCTCTTAACCTTCATGACCGTCAGATTAAACGATATGGGAGGCATTGTTTGGACCAAATATTTGCACCAGCAAGTAAATTGTTTTTAATTGGATTTTAACACAAACAGAAGCCCAATAGGAAGTGCTTGCATGTGAAGGGCACGAAGGAATACATGGAATGAAGAGATTCAAATATTTCCGGGAATGGTTTTGAAGGTGAATGGTTACTAAGGAGTGGGCAGTTTGGATATAACTGTATCGTCGATCTATTTAAACTAGATGTAGCCATATTGGGAGAGGGAGATATCAAAACAATGCAAACTCTAGTTTATCTTTTGCTTTACTTCATCTTTATTTTTTGAAATATATTTCCAGCATTTTACATTTCTAGCATTTCTTAAGAGTAGGCGGTGATTCTGTTATCCAAAAGTTCTTGAAGTTTCAAGGCAATCTAGTATCCAATCATCATCTTCAAGTTTCTGGTCTCGAGTCGGCGGCACACTGCTCATTTTTTCTTGCGTTGCCAATTTACTGTTATTCTTTCAACTTCGGTCATGAATTTGGGGGAAACAGGTGGGACGGTCTGTGCAGGTGGTTGGTGGAGTTATGCCTTGTCTGGTTTAAAATGATGATGGTTCTTTATTTGACTTTTATTTTATTGATTATTTGGCCTTCTATCCGTTATATAAGATGGAGTTGGTAATCTCTTTTTGTTCTTTATTGCTATATGAGGTGCAGTAGAGCTGTAGGGTGAGTTTATAGTAGAATTGTAGAAATTTCTTGATTGGTGTTTGTACCTTTTCCTATCTGTCATCAGTCTTGCTTCTCCTTTAAAAGACCAGCTGGACTCCTTGTATTGATTAATTCTTGTCCTTGGTATGTTATATCAAAAATCCACAAAGTTAATATCATGGGTTATCTTGAAAACAAAAAGACTTGATTAAGTGGGGAGATTTTGCAGGGTTGACTTGTTTGATTCATGCTTTCATGGGTTAGAAGATAATTTTGTTCTTCAAAGAAGATTTTGGAGTAATGTGTGCAGAATGTTGCTTTTTAAGTGAGATTGCTAATGGATCATATATGCTGGAGGTTGATGACTTTTTGTAATTGGATCCTCCCTCATTCTTTCCCTCAATCACTATTTTGTCTGTCTCTGGTTTGTATACCTAAGATTAATCATATCTGTCATGGAACTCCAACTTGCACTCCTCGGTCTTCTGCTTTATCAGCGTTCTCAATAAATTGCACCTGTCCCTGATCTCATTGCTTTTTTTCCCCCCTATTTTGTAGGTGTTTTACTACATTATTTTAGACTTGTAAGGCTTTTAGGATATCAGTTGGGATCTAGTTGGTGAATCAGGATGTGGTTCATGCAAGTCTGACTAACCCACACCAAATGAAATCTTCTACATGATTGCCTTGTGCTTTGGAATCTGAATTCTAGCATCACACCTTAACTTGATTTGCTATGCTTATGATGTTAGCAGCTACTGGTAGGACAGATACGAGGTAAAATTATATGAAGGGAACAATACATGTTACTGACATGAAGTGCCAAAGGTAATGGGTGCTGGGAGAAGCAGAGGCATGAAAAGTGTACATGCTCAAAATGATGGTTTATTTGGTTTCTGTTTTCTCACTCACCCATAATTAATTATCTTATAACTTAATCACATTTTATCATAGAACCATTTGAATCACATTTTACCATTTTCTTTTTCCCTTCCCCTATCATTATCATAATTCATGATATATTTGAAAATCTAACATGAAACAAAGAAATCCCTAGCAAGCAGTAGAATAGTTTTTGTCAGTTTAATGTGCATATGCTAGTTTAAGTCAAGGCGTCCTAGTTGAGTCAGTGTGTGAATATCAAGCTAACCTGTATCAAAGTTCCTATTAATAATGAAGTTGACGTCATCCACTTGTGGAGGACAGCTAGTTTTAACATGATGTTGACTGTGTCTGTATCTGTGCCAGATGTCAAATCCCAACCCAACCCTGGTCTGTTCAACTTGCATAATTGTCAGAACTGCCCCAATGCTAAGGAATTTTCCTGAATATCTTCTGTTCCTCTCTCTCTCTCTCTCTCTCTCTCTCTCGCTCGCTCTCTCATTAAACTAGTTTGAAATTATTCGGGACTATAAAATCCTTTCATGTGACCAGGGCCTTCGGGGCATTGGAGCCTATAAGAACATCAGTTGAGTTCTAACCAAAAAGTTGAATAAGAATTCCTCTCTTCGGTGGTACTGCTCTTCACTTGCATGCACCATCCTTTTCTTTTGTCGATTCCATTGATATAGCCTAGCAGTCTTGTAAACCATGTTGCTCATCTAATCTCATGGGCCTGCAAGTTTGAGAAGCAGGCTACTTTAGTTTATTTATATTTGGATTGCCTTTACTCAAAGTTGTTATTACTTATCAATGATTTGATATTGCATTGCAAACTTGTGAACCCCACAAGCTCCACATAAAAGTGGCATCAGATCTTCTGTTTGCACTATAACAGAGCTTAGGGTCCAAGGGTTTGTTAGTAGCCTCTAGCAACCTAGATGTAGACCTTTCACAATGAGCCCTTGCTTGAACTTCTAGACTTGGTTTGGATGAATATTAATTGCTTCTGGTGTCCAATTACTTGTCTGTTGCAGTTTCTTTCTCATTTGATTAGTTCCACATGTCGCCTATAAGTCTGTAACAAGTCTTCTTTTAGGTTATTTGCATGTTCTTCATGAGAGAGAGGTATTTTTATTTATCCTGGTCACCAAATCAGTGTGGATTTAATTTCCTGCAATCAATTACTGAGCTTTGCATGACCAAACACTATCCATGGTTGGAGGAGACCTACAGTTTGAAGCCTCCACCCAAACCCTGATTTGCATGCTTTAATGCTGTGGTGATGAGATAGCTTTAGTAATGAGCTGGCAAAGGGAGATTACACCTCCTTATTGGACAAATTAGTGGTTCTCATGAATGATCCTGAGAGAATCAGCCTTTCGAATGATCCTGAGAGAATCAGCCTTTCGAAGCTTTGTTGACTAAGGTCTGTCATGTTAATCAAAATTACAAGTTCTATAATCCAAGAACTTTGCTGAATGTCTTTTCCTACTACATTATCTATGCCTGGAGAGAGGACATGGATCAAGATCATAGAAATGAACTAACAAAGTCTTAAATCTTGCTTTATTTGCCAGGTATGATATTGTAATGTGTTGGGTGAACTAAAAATTGAGTATTGGATGCCCTTTTTTTGTCAGTTTTAGGATTTTCTCAATTAGTATATGGTTGCTTCTTTTGTCCTTTTCTTTAAATTATTTTCCCATTCTAGTATAGTTTTGAGTCATTCTTTTTCATTAATTCACTAAAAACTGAAAAAGATATGAACTAGCACTTTGAATCTCTTTCAGGCTTCCATACTCTATTGTCAAAAGAAGTTACTATTGGATGTTTGGATGTGCCTTATAGACTTGAATGAACATTGAGTGCGGCAGAAATGGGAATGTTAATATAGATATGTGGTAAAGCCAGGATGATATATAAAGAAATAGATATATTAGAGGAGCTGTAGGAGTTGCACAAATTAAGGATAAAGTCATTGAAAATCTAGTAAGATGGTGTATATATAAAAAGTAAATATCTAAGGAGGCCCCAGTAAGGAGAGGTACTTTAGTTTGTGTTAAATGTTGTAGGAAAAGAAGAGGAAGACCAAAATTAGCATAGATGGAGGTGAAGAAGGATCTGGAGAAACTTGGAATCGCATTTTAGGTGGCCTAAGATACGAATATTTGGCAATTGAGGTTCCAACCCAGAATTTTTGGGAAAATGCTAGATGATTATGATTATAATGTGCCTCATAGACCTGTCATATACAATTTTGAGCTCCTCAGCATGAGGAATTTGAACCATCAAAGGATTGATTAGACCAAAACCAAATTACATTTCTTTGTTCAGTTGATAGGTTTTTCTTTATAATTCTTGATGGATCTGAGAGCTATTTTTTTGGCTAAACTGAGGAATTATTTGACGAACACAAGGATACTTGATTATGCTTTTAAAAGCCCCCAAAACTAATTTAGGTGAAGTTAATGGGCATTCATTTTTTTCTTGTATTGCTGTTACAGAAAACTTGTGTCATGTGATTAACGAGTTTTTCTCCTTCATATGTTTGACTAGGTTGTTGGCAAAGCTGTACATGTTTTGAAACAACCGAAGGATGAAAGCCATTTCGAAGGGGGCGTAAATGGAAGTGCATGTGGTATAATGGTGGAATTGGAGAACTCAGAGCCTGCCACCAGTGATCTCAGGAGCAGTCAGCATGCTGTGCTTGAAGCTCTGAATGTTTCAGAATCAAATAGTTTGAGTTTTCCTAGCTCAAAACTGGATAAAACTGAAGTGAAGATTGAAATGGGTGATGACCAATCTGCAGGAAACTTAAAATCTCCATTTTATCCTGTTATTGATGGGAAGCTGCATAGCATGGATCACGTGCCCTATAATCTTCAAAAGCCACTGGGTCAATCATCTGAGAGTCTTCAGGACAATGCAAGTCTTACTGCTTCACCATTTGATGAACTGAAAGCTCAGGATGTTAAAAAAGAGTTTGAAATAAGTCATCAAGTTTGCGATAAAATGACAGACGAAGCATTTGCTAGTGTTAATGACCATAATCAACATGGGCTGGAAGTAGAATCGTCATCCAAATCTACACAACAGGTTTCCTCAGAACTCAGGCATGGTTTAGTCAATGTTGATGGAACCATGAAATCTGATGCGCAAATTCAGAGCCATTCTGTGTCTGGTGGACGGAAGTTGGTGTTAGGTGCTGGAAAAGCCTCATCAACTTCATCTGTGCCTGTCATATCAAGATCTATTTCTGGTATTTACAAGTCACAGAGCATTATGACATCTCCAACATCTGGGAAGGCTATCCATTTAATTAAACAGCATCGAGTAAAGGTGAGTGCATGTACAGTTGGCAAGAAAGACAATGCAGCAACCACTGTATCTTCTGAAGAAAGCACGCAAGAGGTTTCAAGACAACAAGCAAAAGGCCATGTAAAGGGATCGATGTCTTCTGGAGCTAAATCATCTCAAACAAGCAGAACTTTTGTTTCTGCCTCTAAGCATACTTTATCGGATTCAAAAGAACAGCTACTTTGTCCATCGTCAAAAGCAGAAGAGACAACAACTATGTTAGGCTCTGGTGAAACAAATGAATCATCACAGACTCAAACTGCGTCTGTTCAAATCAAGATGTCTTCAAACTCAAGCCAGAAAAATGAAAAGACCCATCAACCAATTCCCCTACCCTCATCAAAGGTGTTCAATAGTTCAATGCCTATGCACCCACCAGCATCTGTTAATGCTACCACAACATTAAGTGATGAAGAGGTGAGAGTGAAACTGCATTTGCTATGTAACTTGTTTGCTGAAGTAGAAAATTGAATTGTCAGGTTTCTCTTACTCTACCTCTGTTTGACAGCTTGCACTACTTCTGCATCAAGAGCTAAACAGTTCTCCTAGGGTTCCCAGGGTACCACGTGTGCGACAAGCAGCTGGCATGCAGTTGGCTCCAACTACAAGTGTGCTTTCAAAACGCTCGTCTGGATCTAGTGGAAAGGATCAACGTTCTTCTCGGTCTAGTGGAAAGGATCATGTTTCGGTAAGACTAGTTTCCCATTAAGTGTCCATCTAGAAATGTAGCTAAGTGTCCATCTAGAAATATAGCTCTCGATAACATTGGTTTCCTTTGTTCTGTGCTATAGTATCATTATTTAGCTGATCTTTTTTATTATGTTTATAGGGGTTAATTGATTTGGGCTTTAGTGCATTTTGTAGGGTTCTAAAAGGAAGGATAAAGAACATGCATCCAGAGAGAGCTCCCGTAATTCTCGTGAGATAAATGATGAAACCAGAAGGATCAGCAAGGTACAGTCTTCACCTGAGTGGAAACATCAAGAATCTTCCTTCATGTCCGATGGTTCTGCCAAGAAGGATACACAGAATAGATCTTCTGATACTGTGACATCAGTGAAGAAAAATATTCCTCTTGCCTCCACTGTAGGTACAAACAGTGGTCCTCCTTCCTCTGAGGCCACTGGATCAACTTCATCAATACTGAACTCACCTAAGGATGTTCCGAGTGATGACAGTACTCTTGCTTCACGCACTTTGCCTGGTATATTCAAGTTTCGCTTAAAGTGCAACGGATCAAATCATTGGCTCTATCATGAATATTTCCTAATCTTGATTTTCAGGGTTAATTGAGGAGATTATGAGTAAAAACAGACACATTACATATGAAGAGCTATGTGACGCTGTTCACCCTGTATGACTCTATCAGATGCTGCTAGCCTTGCATGGTTGCTTTAGTTCTGATCCTGTATGTTGCTTTGTGTGTTATTTGCAGTACTGGAATGATCTGAGAAAGCCAAATGGGGAACGTTATGCTTATCCTAGTCATTTACATGCTGTTCATGATTGTCTGAGAAACAGGAGTGAATGGGCTCATCTCATTGATCTAGCCCCAAAGGTATGCAATATCAGTGCCATCTGTCTTTGTGTGCAATTTGATTTCCATTGTTCCAGATTATTTCCTCTATTTTTCTTTGGCAATACCCTTATTTTAGGCAACCTGCCCTACCGATGCATTAATTTATAGCTTTGATGACTGATTATTAGATGCAGTCCTTATTCTATTATGTTTTTCTATTTCAACTAGTAATGCTACAGGATATGGGGTACCCATATGTCAGGTAATTTTGAGAATAACTGGATTCCTTTGCAACTGTTTTGCTGTTGCTTCCTCCTCCAATGAACACCCATTCAGGCTGGATTAAATAGGAAGTTGGTGGGTTGATACAATGATATTTATTCCTCTTTTTTGGAGACCTAAAAATAAATGACAACTGGCAGCGAATGCTTCTGTAAATAGAAGTATATTAAAGGTGGTTTGTATGCTCAACTACACTATCCATGATTCTCCATTGCAGGTGGGGCTCCTAGGTAGTGAAAGGGAATGAATATACGAATAGGACTCTGTGTTGGCCAAGTTCCTCAGCCAAGAATGTCTTCTCGCAGATCTCTAGGCAGACCGAGCCTAGCATTCATGATACCAGGGAATTGAGTTAACAGGCACTGAAACTGGGAGGACACCCTGTTTAATAGAACCCCCGCTTCTTGCCTAAAGTGGCAAAGGATTGTACCATCCGAGCTAAAGTTTGGTGGTTTAACAGTGTGCTTTCTAGTCTATCTTGTGTGCTCCAGAGATTCCTGCATTGCCTCCATGATTTTTATCCTTTTTGGATTGGCTCTTCGCACCTTCCCAAGGTTTTAAATCCCGTGGGACAGGGCTGTCCCGATTTTTTCCTGGAATGGGACGCGTCGGCATCCCGTCCCATCCCGATATTCGGGACAAGGGATGTTCCAAGGTGTCCCGATTGGAATACTGGGATGCTAGTGAGATGTTCCATCCCGACACATGGGATAATATCCTATCCCAGTGTCCTTTGGGATGTCCCGCCGGGACCTGAATCCTTGTACCTTCCAACTTGCATTTATCACATATAACAGTTTGGTGGTCCGGACAGGCTATTTGTAGAATTAGGGAATATGTATATTTTTAACCAAGCCAAACTTGACTGTCCGGTTTACAGATGGCCCTTGACACCTAGCAAGTAGCTGGAAGCCATGCAAATCAGTAATCTGGAAATTTGGGTCATAACACATCATAAAGTGCTACAGTTAAGAAGTTATTCTGTTTTTTGGTATGGTTTTTGTAGTCCATTTTAGATGACTGATCAGCTGTTACTGGTTGCTGAAACATGGTCTTTGGCTGCTACGCATGGATATTGTCATTGCATCTCATTCTTTTTAGCAAACTTTATGATCAAAGCTGCATTTTCAAAGCCTGATATGGATCACTAGGTTAATTTTTTCTGCACTTGGCTGTGTGAAAAATATGAATAGAATAGTATCTGTTTCAGACCAATTCCAGCAAGAAGAGGCGAAAGCTTGATCCTGACATGCCAACCACAGAATCAGAAAGTGAAAAGGCCAAGAACAGGGCATCGGGGAAGGTAGAAGATAGGAGCACAGAGTCGCATCATGAAGATTTCCCAAAAGGCAAGCGGAAGGCCCGGAAGCGGAGACGGCTTGAACTACGAGGCAGGGGTGTGAAGGAGGCCCGGAAGAGACACAATCAGGATATTGCTTCCGATGATGATCCTGGAACCTTCTCCCATTCTAGCAACGAGGGTAAAGAAAACCTTTTCAGCGAGGATGAAAGCCAGGCTGGTGGGTCGCATGCTGGTGGAGCTGAGCTCTCCAGTTCTAGCTCCGATGATACTTAGTGATGCAATGCTGATGCTGTTTTCTGGAAACACATCATCAAGAATATGGCTACTCTTTTGATCCATCAAACTGTAATGGTTGTTTGGTTTGCAGACCCATTGCACTGTCCACAAATTTGCCCAAGATCTGTCAGGAGATGCAGACACCACAGGTGTGAGAAATTAATATTGTCAGCACCTCCCTTCGATAAGGGAGAATAGCTTCAATTTTTTGGACGTTAAATGTTGTATCGTGGACTGGGGACGTGGGTCTGCGAGTGTAACATTAGTGTATATGTAAAATTGTTTAAACCTGGTTGCTGCTAGCTTCGTTGCATGGTAGTGAACAGAAGAGCTTTCGAGTCATCTCTCTGAATAATAGCAGCAATCCTTGTTTATGACAATGGTTAATATTAAATCATGTACTCTTCTTATTCCTGTTCCTTTAGTTTCAATTTTAACATAAGTGAAACAGCCAACTTATGCAGGAGCAAGATGCATCACTAGCAAAAATGGCTCTCAACTAGGGATGGGAAAATAAGTAAAACCCAACTCGTGATTAACTCATCTTAAACAAGTTTAGATTAAGTTTAAATAAGTTTGGATTATAAATGAATTAATCCAGTTTAATTCATTTATTAAATAAATGGATCAAGTTCAAGCTTGAAATTATTAATCTATATAATTTATTTATATATTTTTTAAATTAAATTAATATATTAAAAACTTAAAATATATTTGGATAATTTTTATTTGAAATTTGAATTTGCTTTGTCATGTTATGTTGTCCTGATTTCATGCATATGCCAGGCCGCTCGAATATCGGTAGTCGGATATTTTTTTTCCTCTCATTTTAGCCTCTCCATCCTCCACTCCTCTCTCCCTCCCTCCCATGTAAAAAGGGACATCCGTAGCTCCCCCATCGCCGCCCGTAGATCTTCCGCCCTCTCTCGCTACCAGTAGCTCAGCTCCTTAGCCCTCCTTATCGCTCGTGGGGCCCCCTTCTCCTCCACGCCCTCCCTTTTGTTGCTCGCAATTCTCCACCCTCCCCCTGCACGCAGCTCCTTGCCCTTCCGGTCGCTGTCCACAACTCCAACTCCCCTACCAACCGCAGTACCCCCTCGCCTACCTCCTCCACCGCCTATGACTCTCTGCCCTCCCCCTATAACTGCTCGCAACTCTTCGCTCCCCCTCCCGTCACTGCCTACAACTCCTCCAGCCCGTTGCCTCTCATCACTGCCCACAACCCCCGATGCTGCTTCAATTTGCTACCACTGGCAGTGATCCGAACCGTGACCATACCCTCAACCTCCTCGACGAGTACTTGGCCCTTATCTTCCACTCCCTCGGCTCCAGCTATTGCAAGGACTACTCTGTCGTCTATCAGGATGGCTCGTGGCCCCCTCTAGCTCCCGGTCCACGATGCATCCCCCTCCTCCCATCGGCCTGTCCTGAGCTTCTCCGAGCACTCCCCTCCATCGGCTCGTCACCCCTCCTTCATCGGTATATTTTTTTTAACCAGGTTGAATAACTGATCCGATCCACATCTTCCTATCTTTTTTTAACTGGATTTTAAATGGTTGAGTTTTTTACATATTTTTTAATTAAATTGTAAATGGATCATAAATTGATTGTATCAGGTAACCTATTTAAATTCAAATTGAATCTTTTTTTTATTTTTTGATCCGATCTAAATTTAATCCGATTCATTTATAGCTGATCCAACCTGATTGCCGTTTCTACTCTCAACTTAGCTGGTATTACATCAGCCAATAACTAATTGACTCTAGCCAAGGAACATCATCCTGATATGAATGTCTTCAAAACCAAGAAGAGGATTGATGCCAGGTTGAACTCATCCCATTTGATGGTATATGTAAAATGAGATGATCGGTTTCAATCACTAGCCAGGTTACCGAGTCATAGTAAATTTTTTCTGGCATCTTATTCGGGACTATTATTGTTATATCCTTCTCATCCAGGCTCATTAAAGGCCGAAGCTCCATTAAAACCCATTAAGGCCCATCAAGATCCAAGGCCCATTAAGATCAACCACTTCGGTTATTCTGTTATTCGGTTACAACCATTTCGGTTATTCGGTTATGTGGTTACAATCATATTCGGTTATTCGGTTATAACCATTTCGGCTATATGATTACAACCATATGGTTATATGATTATAATCATATTATGTTATTCTGTTATTCGGTTATGTGATTACAATCATATTTTGTTATTCTGTTATTCGGTTACAACCACCACAATCATATTCGGTTATCATAGGACATTCTAGAGGGAAGCAAGGCCTGAGGCCACTCCGCTCTACTCATTTCCTTCTCCATCTATGCTATTTTTCGATTAATTTCCTTCTCCATCTATGCTATTTTTGGATTCTCCATTCTGTTAATGCCTAGACCGTCCACTGACTTGAGCATCGGAGTGTTCCCCGTCGGAAATTCGGTCCGGGGTCTTTTGCAGGTACTTGAGAGCAGGATCAGGAACGCGAGCGAGATGTCCGACGCTGTCGAAGCTTCAGCCCAGGTGATCTAGCAGGTGATCTAGCGGCAACAATTATCATAGCTGAGCTAGACATGTTATAAAATTTAGCAATGTATGTAGTCCATTTAATATTCAAAAATATTCTAAGTAATGTGGTATAAAAAATATGAGCCATATTATAAAATTATAGAAGAGAGTAATTAAGCACAAATTGATGTCTGACATAAAAAAATATTAAATAACTAATTTGATTTAGGATGATTGTGGAAATTATTTTTCTCCTCCGGAGGTTAACGAGGAAATACGGGGAAAAGAGATAATTCTTTATATAGTTTTTATTATCTAGAGAAAATATATGATAGATTTCTAAAGAGGTGTTATGGTGACTTTTAGAAAAGAAAAATATTCTATTGGTTGTATTAGTGTGATTAATTAACAACACGTATAATAGAGTGGATAATTACCATGGGAATCACTAGTAGTAATACTAGCTAACTTGCAATCACGGTTCGTTTACCCCCCTGGATCTGCTTCAAATTTTCACTTGACCATGCTCGAGAATCAATAAGATCAGCCTCTCCTTTCTACGGGGTATTCAGGACAGCAGTAGCAAAATTAAGATTCTTGCGAGCTGGGATCAGGTACGTCGGCCAAAGAAATTGGGTGGTCAGGTCTTATTAACCTCAAGCTGCTTAACAATGTCCTACTCAAATGGTAGTATGCTTTATTTTTTTTGATAATATTTGGATAAAAAAAAATTTATTTCTGAAATAAGGATGCCAATTAACAAGGAATGGCTAGTCATTCTTTTTATTCCAGATTTCTATTTGGTTGAATATATGGAATAACAACTTTATTCCATTATAATTATTATAATGGGACCCACCACATATAAATAAAATGATCCGGAGTAAGCCATTCCATGATCTATCATGAAATAACTATTATAAAATACTAAAGATTGGCTGGAATAATTTATTTTAGGTGGTCCATCACGATTTTCATAACTATTTGGAAGAATAAGTTGGAATAAGGACTTATTCTAGATGTAATTAAGGCAACCAAATATCTAAATATCGAAAACGGTTATTGTTTAAACTAGGATATGAAATGATTTTATGATAATCAAGTTATTTTGAATACATGACATGATATTTATGATTCGTGATTTATTATTATTTCTTTATTATTTTCGAATCATATTATTATTAGTGTAACTGTGTAGAAATTCTTATTAGACTAAAGCTCATCCATCACTTCTCTTTTTTTTTAGAATCGTAGGATGTATAGCATGGATGGAGTCGAGTATGAGATTCGAGTACAAAAATTATAGATAGATTAGTTAATTCTTTTTCAGATATCACCGTAATCAAACAAGTTGGTTATTTAATTATTATAAATTTATTTTGACGATATTTGATTATTTAATTTTATATATTAAAAATGATAAAATTTTTTAATATTTTAGATCTAGTATGATTTATAGGATGATGTTTTATAATTTATGTGGTCAATCATGTAGCCGATCCGAATACAGGGTTCAGAGTGTCACACTATCGAAAACACTGATTCTTGCTCTCTACTACTCCAAGTGTACTCCATTTTCTGAATCTAAACACATCGAACTTGTTGCATCTCCATTCTGGAAGAGTATCATGGCAGTATCTGAATTCGCGTAGTCATTATCCAAGCCATTGCTTCGAAGTGGATCAATGGCCACATTTTGGAATAAAAATTGGGTCGACAGTGGCATGCTAAAAATTGCATACCCTATTATTGGGATATGACAAAGTTGATCTGTTTATGTTGACTTGCTAAGAGATCGAAATTGAAATTGATCAATGCCCGAAAGGCACGACTACGATTAATGTCTCTTATAAAAAGTATAAAACCGATCAATGCCTGAAAGGCACAAATATGATCGATACTTAACTGATCGATATTCAAGAGATATGAAGTAGATTACTAACCAACAAACACAAGACTGACTTGCTTCTAGGTAAGTAATAGATTTGTTTGGAAATAGGAATTGTTAATAATTATGTAGTGCAGGAGACGATCAACTCTGGAGGAGACGACCAATTTTGGAGGAGACGATCAATTTTGGAGGAGATGACCAACTCTGGAGGAGACGATCAACTCTGAAGGAGACGATCAACTTTGAAAGAGACGATCAACTCTGGAGGAGACGATCAATTGTGGTGAAGCTGATCAGCTATGAAGAAGTCGATCACTTAAAGGAGAAGATTGATTAACTACGACCAACTTTGGTTGCACGTGCTTATACCCTGGATTAACCATTTTACAGACGGATGCTAGCTGTAAGCGGTTAATTCCTTAGCCTATAAATATCCATGGTTGCGATGATGAAGGAACTTTTGGCAATTCATTCTTACAATACTTTCAATTTAGCCTTCCTTCAGAATTCATCTATTTCCGTCCAGACGCCATTAGCGAGCTTGGGGACCTCTTCAATCCTCAAATTCTTCAGGAAGATGGCTAGGAGCTAGATCGAATCAGTTCAATCTAGTTCATTTTATTTTAAGCTTGCTGTAATTTTGTTTGGACGCAACAGATTGGCGTGCCAGGTAGGGGATTCTCTGTAAAAGAGTTCCGAAAAATCTGGAAGGAAGCATGGTGAAAAGTAGGAAGAAGAATTTGCTAACAAAAGCCGTTCCTGGTTCTTCAAAAGAAACCAATCTTGCTCTTGGCAACTAAAGGAAAAATCTTGTTCTTGATGGCAAAGCAACAGATCCTGTTCCTAATGAAAGAAGAAATGACCCTGTTCCGAAGGAAAGGGTGAAAGTTCCTCCCGTAGGGCACTTTGATCAAGAAAAGTTGAATGCTCTATTTGACAAGGTAGAAGTGTTCACCACGGCGATGCAGAACCTTCAAGAAATTACCATGAAGGAGTTGTGCAGCCAGCTGTATCAAGAACCAGCCGGCAACCTTCACTTCAGGTAAGTAAACATCTCAGCCCTAGAAGACGTTCCTCTTATCAATGTTCTTCAGGTCAACAATCTCCTATAAGACATCATCACCGATCTCGTCATTACTTCAAGAAGCAAAACAAAGGAAAACGGCCATGATCTCGGTTAACTTCATCTGGAGAATCAACCCCTGACAGTATCCAAGTTCAACACCTTGCAAGAGAGCGATTTTGATAGAAAATTCAAGAAGTTGGAATTGCAGGTCGCCAAAGTTTTGGAGCAGAGGAGAACAGAGGATGTTGCACCAAGTTATAGTATTTTACCTCCTTTTCCAAGAAGATTATGGATGAAAAGATTCCGCATCATTTCAAAGTACCGCCGATTGAGTTGTACGATGGGTCGTCTGATCCTTTGGACCATTTGGGTAGCTTTAAAGCCCATATGCTAATTCAGGGAGCGTCGGACGCATTGCATTGTCTTGCTTTTCCCGCAACCTTGAAAAAGTTAGCAAGAATATGGTATTCCAGTTTGTAGCCGGACGCCATCCATTCATTTAGTCAGCTAGAAAAGTTGTTCGTCTCTCACTTCGGGACAAGCAGAAAAATACCCAGAAATTCTGATAGCTTGTTCTTTATCCAACAGTCAGAAGGAGAATCTTTGAAGGATTATATCAAGAGATTTAATTCTGCCATGTTGGAGATAACTGATCTCAGTGAATATGTGGCGATGTCTGCTATGAAAAAAAGGCTTGCGAACCTCTAGATTTATATTTTCTTTAGATAAGAAATTCCCGACCAATTATTCAGAATTATTGGCTCGTGCTCAAAAGTATGCCCCAGTCGAAGAACAGGCTTTGAGTCGGCGACAGGTGGAGAAAAAATTAGTACCAAGTAAGAAGAGAGCCAAAGAGGTTGAATCCCGGTTTTCTGGGGTCCGATCTATTCAACAACAAAGTCAAAGGCCAAGAGAATTGATCGGCATAGACTATGTCAACTGATTTAATACTTATACTCCACTAACTCAATCGATGTTTAATGATCAGAACAACTGATCCAAAGATTGGTCTGATAAGCTGATCACAATCCGACAAATCGAGTTAGTCTAATCTACTAACTCAATCGGTATTTAATGATCAGAATAACTGATCCAAAGATTGGCCTGATAAGCTGATCACAATCTGACAAATCAAGTTAGTCTAATCCACTAACTCAATCGGTGTTCAATGATCAGAACAACTGATCCAAAGATTGGCCTGATAAGCTGATCACACTCCAACAAATCGAGTTAGTCTAATCCACTAACTCAATCGGTATTCAATGATCAGAACAATTGATCCAAAGATTGGCCTGATAAGCTGATCACAATCCGACAAATCGAGTTAGTCTAATCCACTAACTCAATCGGTGTTCAAAGATCAGAACAACTGATCCAAGATTGGCCTGATAAGTTGATCACAATCCAACAAATCGAGTTAGTCTAATCCACTAACTCAATCAGTGTTTAATGATCAGAACAACTGATCTAAAGATTGGCCTGATAAGCTGATCACAATCCGACAAATCGAGTTAGTCTAATCCACTAACTCAATTGGTGTTCAATAATCAGAATAAAGATAAGATCACATTCCAACAAAACAGACTGATTTGATATGCTAATTCATTTGTGCTCAATGGTTTGCTGATTAATCAAAGGGACATATAAGATTTCATTAATATTCTATTACAAAAAGAGAAAGGAAGTAAATAAATGGCAGTAAAGTTATCGCCAATTCTCTATTACATATATTATATAGCTTCTTTCTGAATGGTCTGATCAATTGGAATGTTCTTTTGGCCAGATGTTTCCTGATTAGGTAACTTTGTCAAATCATTGCTTGGCTGTCATTCTTCTTTCTCTACGAGAACATCTGAGGAGATAGTGGAAAGATCAAGGTCAGGATATGATTTTTTGACCTTATCAAGACAATCTTTAAGACCGAGGTTATAGCCTTTGGCTCCCATTTTTTCTATTCCAAAAGAAACCGTCAGATTTCATGAATTCCTCAATTACAAATACTTCTGTTAGGCAGCAAAACATTTTCTTATTCGGTTTTCTTCAGATTTTCTTCAAGAAGTGATATTCTCTTCTTTATCAGTAGATTCTGGTTCAGTACTTCTTCGTATGCTCGAGTTTTTTCTTCTATAACTTCATCAGCATGCTGAAGTATCTTTCTTCTTTTGGCCCCGTCTTCCATGAGCTGATGGACATATGTCTCGTTTTATTTTAATTGCTTCTGTAAAGACATAATCTTCGCCATCAGAAGGAGAACTTCTGTTCTGAAGACCTTCCGATCGGCGATGGCCTTATCTTTCTCTTCCTTAGCTATTGCTAGCTGCCTTCGAAGATCTTCTTGAAGGTTCTGTGCCTCATCCCAACCTTCTTCAATCATGGAGATATCGCTGACAAACTATATAACAGGTTTGCGATATTGTTAGAATATGAATAGTTTGTCATAAAGAAAAGAAAAGAGTATCGCTTACCTTCAAGATTTTTGGATAAATGGAAGTTAAGGCTTCCTTCACTCCCTGTTTGATAGTCATCTCCCAATCCTTCTGAACAATAGTGGATTGTAGTATAGTTTTCACCAATTTCGGATTGTTGATACTTGTATCAGCAACCAATACTTGAATGGGTTTATTACCGGTTGGATCAGCTGATTCTTCTATGGGGGCCTTTCCTTTTTCCGACGGAGTATGTTTCGTAAATAGATCTTGGTTTGCTTTTTCCAAAGCAGGGATGAAAGGATTTTGTTCTTCTTCTTCAGACGAAGATGGGATATATTCAGGAACTGTTGATTTGTTGGAAGTACTTCTTGATAAACGGCTTCTGATGGGGACATTGAGCCAGTTCAGATCCACCCCGCTCGCAAACTGCTGGTTCGGTATTTTGGACAACCTCGAGACGATCTCACTCATCCAAGATTCGTGAGACTCCAAGTTTTCGAGTGAGATCCACCTTGAGAACCTGATCTAGTCAATTGCTGGTTTTATTTCTATTTAATTAGATTTAATTTAATTAAATTGGACACCCTAATCTAGCGATCATTTCTTAACGATCAACGGTCCGCATCAATTTTTAAGTCTAGTTAGCCCGTCCCGCACCAGCCTTGGTATCAGAGCATTCAGTGCCACATCAATTTTGGTATCAGAGCAATAGGTTAGGTTAGGGTCAATTTCAATTTTTAATTTGCATGACAACTAGGTCAGGAATCAAGTATCAATCAGAATCTTCTTCCTTAGATAACGTAATGGATCCTAGTTTAGAAGCTACCCTTCAAGGAATCATAGGTAAACTTGACACCATTGACAGCAAGTTAGGATCTTTAGATGCAAGGGTATTAGCTCTTGAAGATGAACAACTAGTGAATACCAATTACCCTGTTAGGAACTCTTCATCAAGAGTTACAGATCCTAGAGTTACAGATCCTAGAGTTCCAGATCCTAAAGTTCCAGATCCTAGAGATCCTAGAGACCGAAATGACTATCTGGATTATGATGGTGGTCGAACTCGTATCCTCCGACCTGACCCTAGGGATCGACATGATTATCCAAGTAGTCATCCAACACTTAGGCCTTATCACAACCCAATTGATCAAGATGAACAAATCATGAGGAGTGTTAAGGTTGACGCCCCAAGTTTTGTAGGTCACCTGGACCCCAAAGAATATATTGACTAGGAAGCTGATATGGACCATTACTTCTCCTGGTATGATATGTCTGAGGATAGAAAAGCTAGGTTTGCCCAAATGAGATTGTTAGGTCAAGCAAAGCTATATTGGTACAATGTCCAGAGGTTAGCCATTCATAGGAGACAGGACCCCGTTGGAACATGGGATGAGATGAATGATAAGCTTCGAGAGAAGTATCTTCCTGCATCTTATCAACAGCGACTCCTGGACCAATGGCAAAGGTTGACCCAAGGAACTGGACTTGTAAATGATTACATCGATAAATTTGATGAATACCTTATGCGATGTAATGTGAGTGAAGACCTATCTGTCACTTTATCCCAGTTTAGAGCTGGTCTGTGAGTGGATATCCAAAAGGAATTGTTTTTGAGAGAAATTTATAGTCTAAAACAAGCATATCAATTAGTCCAAGACTATGAAAGATTTCAGCAAATGTCTATCACTCGTAGATTGAACTTTCTAGACTAGGAATTTTAGGTCCAAGGCCTAGCATGATCCAAGCCCTGACTGGTCCACAACCTAACATTAGTCAGACCCCTGGTAGTCAACCCCCGAGAGATGACAAAGGAAAAGGGATTATAGGAGAAACTTTCTATGGAAGTAGCTTTAAGATCCACTGCTTTAGGTGTAATGGGATAGGTCATGTAGCTAGCCAGTGTCCATCTAGAACCTTGCATATAGGGGCACTTGAAGAACATGAGGATCTAGGTGATGTCCTTGAAGAGGAAGTTTACAATGCTGACAGATTAGCCGATTTATACGAAGAACATGACCATGAGGCTAGAGCTGAAAAACAATTAGGAGTTAATTTGATTAATAATTTGGATCTAATTGAATATAAAGAACCAGCATTGATATCTGGTGAGTTATTTGAGCCTGCATCTCCCTTTGAGAGTGATCCTCCTCTTGAGAGCCCACCAGTCCAAATGAGAGGAAAGCACGATGTGATTAAACGAATTTTGGACAAGAAGGTCAAGTCTTCGAGGAGTCGAAATTGCTACCGCTACCTGGTTCACTGGCGAGGCAGACCGAAGTCAGAGGACTCCTGTATTACTGAAGAGGAGCTGCAGAACATTGATCCAAATCTATTTGAGCACCTCCAGCCTGACTCGACGGAGTCGAGTTCTCCCCACCACAGGAGAAATGATGGGGACATTGAGCCAGTTCAAATCCAGCCAGTCTAGATCTCGGTACCAGCCCAGCACGGATCTTGATGTATTTATTTTATTTTATGGGTGTACGTGGGATTTGGGATATCTCCGAATCGGAGATCAGATTTTTTTATTTCTTTTAGAGTTATCGAAATAACTTAGTCGTTCCAATTATCTTGAGATTGTTTAGGATTTATGTTTATCGGTCGTTTACTTTTTATTTAAGTTGTTTCTTCGTGAATAAAAAAATTAGCGAAGAATATTTGAGAAATCATCTGGGTGCGTCCCGACTTCTCCCCCTTCTCTTCTTCCCTCTTCTAGTTCTCCCCTCCTTCCCTCTCCTCTACCTGGGTCTCCTCTCCCTCTTCTCTGTATTTTCCTCCCGGCTATTTCCTCTCTTCCCTTCCTGGTTCTCTTCTTCTTCCCTTTCTCTCTCTTCTTTTCTGATCTCTTTCTCCCCTCTTATTAGATTGAGAATTTAAGAAAACACCAACCAGCCTTTCAACCGCCGGTCTCCGCTGCAAACCAAAACCGCCCGAGCCTCACTACCGGGCATCCGTCTCTCCTCCCATCTCCGATCCAGCCATCGATCGGAAGCTGACCGGAAGTCTCCAACTGAGCCAAGCCGGCCATTCCGCTCGCCACCAATGCCATCCGAGCCCCTGCGCCGGGTCCATGCAAGCCGAAGTCCTCTTGTGTCGCAGATCTGCTCACTATCGGAACCTTCTACTCGACCGCCGGACACCTCCAACTCCCCGTCCTTCTCCTCCGGCACTGCACGGACACCAGCCAGCCCAACTCCCCCGTACAAGCTGCACAGCCTGCAACCGTGCCCCCCCCACGGCCGCCAACGACCGTGGCTTCCCCGTCTCCGCCCATGCAGCTATGCCCTCCACGACCGAAGTCCCCTGCCGCAATGCCCGCCGCCGTGACCCCACACCGGCCATTCCGCCATCACCGCCCAACGCCGACGCCGGTGACTCCAGCCGCAGCCCTTTCACCCGGTCCCCTGTTCTCAGCATTTGGTTGATCCGTGGAGAAGAGAACACGAACATGAAATCATTCACATTCTCTATTGATTTCTGCATCGCACGGATCTTAGAGCCATATAGATATCAGGGCATTGATTTATTTGACTTATGTATTTTATTTGGGATTATTCATTGCTTCTTTTTGGTGATTCCAGGTCCAACGGCTTCAGATCAATCTCGCCCGAGAACTACTGGTCCGGATTTCGATGACCTCTAGACGATCTCCCTTTTCCAGGATTCATGAAATTTCATGATTTCGGGTAAGATCCATTTTGAAAACCTGATCTAGTCAATTGCTAATTTTATTTCTATTTAATTAGATTTAATTTAATTAAATTGGACACCTTAATCTAGAGATCGTTTCTTAACGATCAACGGTTCGACACCAGTCTTGGTATAAGAGCATTCAGTCCCACATCAATTTTGGTATCACAGCGTTCAGTGCCACATCAGCTTCTTCTCACACATGACCTTCTCTAAATCGTACCGGTCCTGCTTTCCTTTTTGACATCTGATGCAATTTCTTATCACCCGGCTTTATTTTTTGAATACGATGAAGATGAAGATTTTTTTTTTTCAAGACTATGCCTTAGAACAAAGAGTTGCAAAGGAAAAAACTTGAAACGAAGTTGATTCAAAAAAAACAAGCTTAAGACCCCTTTATATAAAGGGTGCCAGTGGTCATGATTCATGGCTCAAGTTCCGAGATATCGGGAGATTTTGACACTTTCAGATTTGATTTAGTGGGAATTCGTGCGTTGTTTCTGATGTTCAGAAAGTTAGTTGTAAGGTATGTATATAAAGGTATGTGATTCGAATTTCAAATTTTATGTGCCTTTCTAGGTTCTGATAAATGCAGTTATATAGTCCTCAATAGTACCTCTGACAAAAAGATTACACCTGGTAAAGTAGGTATGATCACCTACCTCGTTTGGAAAAAGTTTTTATAAAAGTTGGAAGTCTGACAAATTAGAAATTATTCTTGTAATAGTTATTTTCAGAAGAAAAGTTAAAGATCATGCCGTTATGATCGGATTATTCCGTTAGAAAATATTGTTTAATAAACTTATCTAGGGTTAGTTCTTTTGAATTTCTTTTGAAATATTAGTTAATGTTTATGATGCAAGTAAAGGATTTTATGAATAGATCGAGTTTCCTTGGAGATTCATTTAATTCGATTATTTTATACTTTTTCGTGATCCGACAAACATTGAGAAGAAGGATTTTTCATTAAAAAGAAAGCTAAGTTGTTACATCATCAATCTGTTACATTAACCCTGATGGAACTTTCCTCTATTTCATTTTGAGCTACAGAAGGAACTGGTAAAATTTCTTCTGAAATTTGAGAAGTTAGTGCCGGTCCTTCAATCTGATATCCAATCAGTTGTTCAGTTTGGCCTCCGGTTAGTCTTTCCGCTTGATCAGAAATTGGTTCATCAGTTTGATTTTCCTCATCCGAGCTCTCTTCATCAGAATTTTCTTCATTGGTGTCTTCCTCTATTCTTGAAGTGTCAAGATCAGGGTAAAATTTCTTTACTTTCTTCAGACAGTCGGCGAGACTGTGGTTGTAACTTTCAACTCCTGCCTCATGGAGTTTGTCGTCAAAGGCTTTTGATTGGACATATTTCTTGACTGCCCCATTCACGGCTTCTTCAATAGCTTGCTCAATTCTTTTAGTTGTTGTCAAAACTTTTTCTTCGGCTACTAAAACCTTCTTTTTAGCTATTGCAATTTTTTCCTCAGCTCCCTCTAATTTAAGGGACAGTGATCGGATCTTCTTATTTTTCTTCTTTAGCTTAGACTCCATATTGTTTATTTTTGATCCTGTTTCTTTTAATTCTGCCTCTAATGCTGAAATTTTAATCGTCGCTTCTCCCAATTTCTTCTCCATAGAGATCTTCAGTTCTTCGGCTACTTCTTTCTCCGCTTTCGCCATGTTTACTTCATTACTCATGGCTTTACGGAATTGATCAAAGTTTTTCAAACTTTCATCCATGATACTGATCCCATGGATGAGCTGTTGTTTCATACTTTGTATTAATCAGATTTGGCAAAAATAAAGAAGACGATCAAGTATCTACTTAAAATATAAGTATAATTCATACCTTTAGTAATGTTGGGTGAAGTTGCAAAATTGTGTCGTCGATTTGCTGAGACTTTGTTATTTCCCAGTCTCTTGGAATTATTATAGACTTCAGCAGCTGGCGGGCCAGTATTGGGTCGTTCAGACTCGAATTATCATCATATATGGAGAAACCAGCCGAAATATTTACGATTGGGATTCTTTCTTCTTCTTCCCTCATCGGAGCTTTATCCTTGTCCGGCTGATCCGTAGGGTAAGATGATGGGTCGTCTCTTGCGGTACTTGTCGTTTGTCTTTATGTTGGAAGTTGAAGGGATGTTGATAAAGGGGCTTCATCGTCCAACACACTGGCTATCACAATCGGAGAATCAAGTCTTGCTACTATTGGTGAAGTTGTTGGATTGATCGGAGTCTTCTTCTTCAATTTTTTGATCTTCCTCTCTTCTTGAATAAAGGAAGTGGCTTCCTCCTTTCTTTTCTTCGAGAGCTTTCGAAGTTTCCGGACATCCACCATGACTGATGTGTCTATAATAAAGGAGAAGTCAGAAAATAAGACATATTGATCAGAAAGGTTGATGAAATAATATCGGTAATAAAAATACCTAAAGAGGGTTTAGGACTGATTTCTGCTGAAAAGAGCCCTCTTTTATCAAGAAGTTCTTTAATTGGAGGAACTTCCATCCCAGTAAGCTTCTCGTAATCTTCTTGATCAGAAGCCAGAACCTTTTTGCCGTCGTTAGGAGTTAGTCGGGGTTCCCTATGGCTAGTGATAAAGTTCTAGGGGATTTTAGAGAAGATATAAAAGGAACTCGGTTTCCAGCCATGAATGGCTGAAGGAAGTCTCAAAATAAATTTTCGACCATGTCGTGGGTTGATTACCCACCATCCATGGCCATGAAAATCTCGTTTCAATACGAATAGAGAAGTAAAAAGTGAGGTTTTTGGAGTTATATCTGCGTCCTTGCAAAGAATCAAGAACGCTCAAATAATCCGAATGCTATTAGAGGTTAGTTAGGATAGTAATACCCGATATAATTTGAAGATCATAAGAAAGAAAGGATGGATCGGAAATCTAAGTCCGGCCCTTAGATGTTCTTCGTATATGGTTATGCTACCAGGAGGGGGCCGATCTATTTGATCTTCAGCAAGAGGGAGGATTACAGCATATTTATCAGAAATATTATAATGCTATTTTAATGCTAAAATCCTATGTTCGGACAGAGAATACCTAATATTCCCTATTTTTACTTGTTCAGTTTGTTTTCTTTGTTACTGAGAACTGGATTCTTCAGGATTTCCAAGGTTTTCTATATGACTGGTTTCTAAGATCTTAACCATAATGATGAAAGGAAATAAAGGAAGATTAACTTGGAAAAGAAGAAGAGAATTAAGAAGCCGACTTGTGGAGTTTTTCTTTCGCTTCTAAAGCAAAAAGACAGAAATGACAGAAAACCTATTTTTTTGAGAAGGCTGGTATTTATATAATACCTTCCAACGGACCGAGATCTCTTTGCAAACAACGAGAATAAGCCAGATTCAACCATCTGTCCATAGGTATTTAATAAAAATTGGGTTTCTCGAAAGGTCGAAATAGCTTTAATGGTATGATGGTTGCGATCTATTGATAAGACGGATATCTTTATTTCTTTTCGAAGATATTTCAATTTTCTTGGATTTTGAAAAATTATAATGATAAGAAGAAGATATGGTTGTTCGTTCTTCTAACCGTTTTCCCAGTTGGAATTTGACACATCATCCGGGCGTGTTGCCCCAGAGTAGCAATTTCTGATAGTTTCTGATTTCCAATTAATGAACTCAGAAACTGGAGGGACTAGTGTTGGGATACGACAAAGTTGATCTGTTTATGTTGACCTGCTAAGAGCTCAAAATTAAAATTGATCAATGCCCGAAAGGCACGACTACGATCAATGTCTCTTATGAAAGGTATAAAATCGGTCAATGCCTGAAAGGCACAAATATGATCGATACTTAACTAATCGATATTCAAGGGGTATGAAGTAGATTACTAACCAACAAACACAAGACTGACTTGCTTCCAGGTAAGCGGTAGATTTGTTTGGAAATAGGAATTGTTAATAATTATGTAGTACAGGAGACGATCAACTCTGGAGGAGACGACCAACTCTGGAGGAGACGATCAACTCTGGAGGAGACGATCAACTCTGGAGGAGACGACCAACTCTGGAGAAGACGATCAATTCTGGAAGAGACGATCAACTCTGGAGGAGATGATCAACTGTGGCGAAGCTGATCAACTATGAAGAAGTCGATCACTTAAAGGAGAAGATTGATTAACTTCGACCAACTTTGGTTGCACGTGCTTACACCCTGGATTAACCGTTTTACAGATGGATGCCAGCTGTAAGCGATTAATTCCTTAGCCTATAAATACCCACGGTTGCGATGATGAAGGGACTTTTGGCAATTCATTCTTTCAACACTTTCAGTTTAGCCTTCCTTCAGAATTCATCTGTTTCCGTCCAGATGCCATTAGCGAGCTTGGGGACCTCTTCAATCCTCAAGTTCTTCAGGAAGACGGCTAGGAGCTAGATCGAATCAGTTCAATCTGGTTCATTGTTATTTCAAGCATGCTGTAATTTTGTTTGGACGCAACATATATATTGTTTTGCAAAAGAGAAGAATTGCAGTGTTTCCCATTTTATGAGCAAACTTGATACTCCAGAAAACTTCAACGGACCATTGCCTCAATATGCTCTTAACGAGCTGCTTTTCCTCCAACAAATTCTAAATTCCATTCAGCTTGGCGAGGATGAATACTTAAGAAAATGGACTCTGACACTGAATGTATCCAAACACTACTTTCTGTCTCATGGAGGAATTACGTCTCATTTTAGCCGCATTATGGCATCTCCCCACCCCTGAGAAGTGTAAGTTGTTAAATTGGCTTTGTTACAATAACAAGGTCCTAACTTGGGAGGTCATGGCAAAGAAGGGAATGCAGGGGCCAAGCATATGCCCCCTCTGTACGTAGTACTCATGTTTAAACTTTAGACCACTTGGTGCTATCTTGGCCCTTCTCTCGGAACATCTGGAAAGCATTATTGCCAAATAACTGCTAAAAATTTTTATAAGGTGAACTTTCATTAGTCACGGATCAAATTAGACTTTGATTTATTTTATTTTGAAATACAGACTAAATTATTATCTGAATAAATAATTAAAGAGTCCATGATTATTTATGATCATTTCATTATTTGGATCCTATTATTTTAGTCACATAATGTAACGGATATCGATATAAGCTTGATTTTAGTTAATGGATAGACCTATTGCTATTACTAACTGAACTAAGTCTCCACTCCACTCATATATATATATATATATATACACGTCCGTGGAAACCCTAGGATATAAGGTTTTTTTTATATTCCTAAGAGGCACCAATCCTATTGAGGAGGTAGGTATAAGATTGAGATGGGAGGAAGATCTAGAATCTTATTGTTATTTTTTTATTTTGTAGGATGCTACAATAAAGATCATGGATTCTCAGGCTTTCAAGGTACACATGATTTGATCATTTTTTTTTATTTTGTTCTAGATTTTGTGTTCTAATCGTCTGCATGCGATCAAAGAAAAAATCCTACAATAACTTCTTACCTAATAGTGTCTATGAACTATGGTACTTTTGGAGAGGAAGGCAAGTTCTCCTTGGCTCTAGAAGATCTATGGATACCCCGATTGCTATTGCTCTCTGTAGCTTCTGGATCAAGCGTAACAATAGGATCTTCATATATCAAGGCCAAGTTGAAATCGCATGGAAGATCAATTTTCTTTTAGGAGACTGGACTAAGTTCAACATGGATGATATTATTCATCAACTACACTCTGCCTTATTGGATAGAATGGAAAATGAAGTTCAATGTCATGGAAAAGGCATAACTGGTTGTTGCCAACAAATCACCCTCCACTAGAACCACGATGGTGCTTGAGGGTTTCTGGCTTTCCCTGTGGAATGTTCTCAGCACCTCTCAGATGAAGACATGCAAGAACAATCCTTTGATCAGTGGTAGCTAGTAGGGGATCCTTTGATGCTCAATTAGGTAAGAGGGTGAGATGGGCTATAATAGCTGAAGCTAAGAGCATGAAAGAGAGGTATCAAAATGTACCTGCATTGGGAGTCTTCTCTCATCAATTTATAGAATTACATGAGGTAACATAATACTATTAGAGAGGTAGCCTCTTCTGACATGGATAACAAACTCCAAGTTAGATGTTGGGATCCTGTCCCTTAAGATTTTTTTTTTAGAATCTTTCTGTTAGGATAGTAGCATCTTTTGAGATCTTGCCTTCCATGATCTTGTCTATCACAATCTGTGCTGGAACATCTATGATTTGCTAGCTCTATCATTTACTTGGGCAATAGAGACTCCGAGTATCTTGACAACTTGTCATTGCCAAGAGAGGGCCCCAACATTATCTCTTGGTATATTCGACTAAGACTATGCTAGTAATTAGTTGGGCCTGAGTAAATACTTGATGGGACTGAATGTGTATTTGATAGGGCTAAATAATACTCGATGAATGTGTACAGGGGGATGTTGTGTCTGTTAGGCCTGGCTATTTGTAGCCTCTCGGTTAAGGGTGTAATAGTTAGTCAGCATAGCAACCTATTTAATCATCCCCTCCATAGTCATCTTCTTCTTAGTCGATAGCTTGGTCGCTCCTTAGCAGATATGCCAGCCATCTCTTCCTCAATTAGTGGCCACCTTCTTAGTCGGTAGTCTAGCTCGTTCTTGAGGTCAAGTAAGCAGTTACCATAATAGTTGCCCCTCATTCCTGAGTCCAGAGCATTACCAAATAACTCATTCAGGCCTTGTTGCTTTAGGGTGAAGAGAGTAATTACTCCGTCAGCCTTAAGAGTTGGGTAGATCTTTTGCTGCTTCGGTACTCATTGGCACCTTGGAAGCTATCGCCAAATGATTTGCCATCTTGATTGCTAGAGGGAAAAATTATTGGCACAGCACTCAAAAGCACTACATAATAACTCCTAGCATGGCTAGCAATTCATCTGATCTTTCTTAACCAACAAGGTAATGCCACATGGCCTGACAGCCACAGTTTTTAAATGATTTATATGGGAACTAGAGTTAGGAGTTAATCGATCGATTGGAATTTTGAAATGGTGCGACATTGTCCAATCCAGGTAGCACTACGTAGAAATCTTAGACCTCCAGCTAGATTGGGGCTTCAATCCTATTCATTAGGGCTTGTATAAATAAGGCCTTCCTACTACTGTTGCAAGGATCCCAAGCTTGCGGGAAAAGGCAAAAGAAGAAAAAAGACTTTGGCCCCAATTCTCAAGAGACTTTGTCCCAAGTTGGTTCCCTTCACCATCCTTTGTCTTCTTCTTCTTCCTTTGCTCCTCTCCTTTGAAGCTTTCAGAGATCCCGTAGGGCTTCCATAGGTGCTCTTGCTTCTTCACTGCTTGAGTTTTCTCCTCCTAGTCTTCATCTAGTTCTTGGGTGGAGACTTTTCCTTCAAGTTTCTTCCTCTTTTCTTGCTTTCCCTTGATCTTTTTTCCTTTTTCCAGAAAATGTTATCCAAGGATGAGAGTCATTCGATCAGCAATATTTCTGGACTGCAGGGATCTCAGGACTCATCTTTAAGCGAGGTGAGTTTTGAGAGCTCGAAGGGAGCAGAAACTCTTTTCCCTCATGCAAATCTACTGGTGGGGCACTCCAGTAGTTAGGAGAGTGCTTCTATTGGCCCGTTGGCTTAGGTTCCCACCATAATTGAAGCCGATGTTCTCTTGATATGTGATAGGTACAATTTTTTGAGTACTTATCATGTCTATGCTTTGAACCTAGAGGATTGACTAACATCTTATCTCGAAGACTGAGTAGCCAGGTATGAAGAATTCTTTCATTCCATACTTTGATTCCCTCCTCACCCTTTCATTATAAGTATTCTTAACTTTTACCAAGTTGTTCTGGCCTAGTTGGCACTGAACTCCTTCCAAATTTTATGTTGCTTCATCATTCTCTATCATTTCTTTAGCTTTCAGCTCTGAATTACCTGTTCCAAGCCCTATTTATATTGAAAAAGCACCCTAAGATAAGGGGCTAGTGGTTTATCAGCCCATGCCATAAAAGAGCTTTCATTTCTAGTCTTCCCTCTTCCATTCATAGCTAGAAGGGGAGGTTCTTTTTTGTATCCTCTGACTAATCTTGGGGACCTAGTTGGATCTGGGGGAAGCTAAATCAGTTCCCAGATAAGAACAACTGAGTCCTCAAAGAAGACAAAGACGACTTCCATAAACTACATAGCAAGAAGATTCCCTCTCTTCTACAAATTTTGACCGAATAGAACCTTCACAATGCTAGGTTGAGTCCAAGTAACTCTCTCAATAAGTCTCTCGGGCACTTTCTTTTTTTCTTCTCTTCTTGAATCTTCATGAATTCCTTTACTAAGTAACTTGCTCATCTTGTAGACATGAGAAATGTTTCTACTGATTAAGAAGAGGTCATCCCCCAAGGTGAACATCAGAAGCAAGCCATGAGAAAATGGCCTTGCCCAGGCATGTCAATCAGGGGCCCATCTATCACCGCACGGGCTCCTACATCCTTTCTAAGGTATGTCGTGCTAGGAGACCCTCCAACCATTCCCTAGGGAAATGATGAAGAGGAGGTTGTTGCGGCTCCTCTGGTTGTTTCTTGGGCATCATCCCTAGGGTGCTTGGGTTGGACTTCTTCGATTCTGATGGTGGCGGGTGCAACTTCGAGGGTGACAGTGCCCTTATCTCGCTTGGCTTAACGACCAGGCCCTCTGAGAAGAGAGTCGGAAGTGAGATCCACCATCCATGTCTTTAGCAATAGAAATGGCAACATGCACAATCGAAAGGCTATCTTCTGGGTGGACGACTCTGCCTTGCATGACTCCCACATGGTGAGGGAGTTGTCCAAGGTGGTGCTGCTTCCCCGACATGTGGAGGAGTGACAATCTCTCTTAATGAAGGAGCTTGTTGTTGGTCTCTTTCTAGCATTGATTGGATAAGCTTTTCTCAATTTTCCTTCCTTTGCTTGTTGGGCAATGTGTTTCTAATCAACTGACTTGGTATTTTTCTGGTGTGTAGCTTCTCCATGACGTGTCCACCATTTGGGGAGGGTTTAATCCCTCGTCAAATTCCACCACTCCTTGAGAGCTCAGCTGAAGGAGTTGGAGGCCCGAGTGGAGGGCTATGACCAGCCCCTAGAAGTTGCCCAGGACTAGGAACAAAAAGCTAAGAGAGGAGTTAGCCACCCTCTAGGATTCATCCACAGTGGCTACTCGAAAGCTAGAGGCCCAAGTACTCAAGAAGGAAGGATTGCTTGTTGGGAAATAGAAATGGCTAGCCGACGTAGAAGCTCAACTATTCAATCAAGGTAGAAGCTCAGGTGGTGAGGGCATACAAGGATTCAATGAACTTCAAGAATGATGCTACCGAGGCTAGAGCAAATGCCTATGGAATTGGCTTCATCGACTATAGGGACAAAGTAGCTTGGGCCTACCCAGAGTTGCATCTAAGTGGCATTGTAGTGGACAGTGCCAGTCCCAAGGAAGAGGAAGGAAGAGAAGGAGCTGAGGCCGAAAAGGAGAATGCAGGGGCTACGAAGAACCGACTAGTACTCCTGAGGAGGGAACTTAGAGTTTCTTTTCTTCTTCCTATACTTTGTTTTCTTCCTCAAGCTTTTAGTCTAAGTTCTTGTAAATACTTTTCATCAATGAAAATCTGACTTTTCTTTTCAATGAAAAATCTTTTCTATGTTGCAATGCATGGATGCTGTTGGCTTAGATGTGGTACTCCCAAGCCTTGGGAGGCTAGAAGAGGAGTCATGGTGATAACTCTAAGAGTCTAGGATCGGTTTAGATCCTCATGATAGGACCAGTTTGGGTCTAGGGTGGAGGTTTGGCCCTTCATAGGCTCAAGGTCTAATATTTTGGGGGGCTAATCAATATTGGATCGGGTTTGGATCCAAGTGGATATGAGAGTTGGTCGAGTTATGGATGTACATGGGCTTGGATGAGTGCTCTCCTAATTGGATTAATGTTGAGGAAATTAGAGTTAGGTTTAGATTTATGTATCTAGTCCTATTTGGATTAGGAGAATCCTTTGGTCTATAAAAGGATCCTTTATATAAACCTAACTTGAAAGAATAATAGAATTCCTTTCTTCCTAACCTCTCCCCCTTCTCTTTGGTATTGTATGCCATCCAAGGAGTAGTAGCAAGAAGCTTTCATACATGCCCCTCTTCCTTGGAAGAGGGGTGCACGCTGCATGAAGACTAGCACCTAATGCTAGCACCAGGAGAGAGACCAATCTACTTGGGAGTCTTTCTCCTAGAGGGATCCAGGTGCCCAAATCCTTCATGCCTTAGGAAGAGCACATCTAGTTCTGATTCCATAAGAAAGATGGAGAGGAGACACGCTCTAGAGGGAGGAAAAGGAAGGCATGCACACTAGGATGATTTATGCGGCGAGCAGGCTGTGCACGAGGAGTTTGAGTCCATTGGGACTCTCTCTCCCAATGCCCAAAGGAGGTTCCATGACCAAGAAATGCTTCTAGTCTGATCAAGGATCAAAGTAAGAGGCATGAACAGAGACTTGGAGGTGGGTTCAAGTCTAGGAAGTGCATCAACCATCAAGCACAGGAAAAGGTTGTTGCAAGAAGATACTGCCAAGGAGTCCTGTCAAACAAGGACTCTCCTCTATCCATGGTTTTCAGTCTAGATCTTCAAGTTCCAAGGTACTACACCTCAAGCACTGATTCTTAGGATGTTTGGGGGTATAGTTGAGATCTGGAGGTACATCCGAGGTCAGGTGAATCGGAGAAACATTAACAAGGTCGCTACAGTAGGGTTCTTGATGTGCAATGACCTAGGGCTTGATCTTTGACTATCCAAACAGTTCTCAAATGATGTAAAATTTGGTACAGTAGGGTTCTTGATGTGCAATGACCTAGGGCTTGATCTTTGACTATCCAAACAGTTCTCAAATGATGTAAAATTTGGTAGAGTACTTCTTCATTGGTGTTCTCAGGTCCATTCATGAGCACAATAGTCCTAACAATTGGTATCAGAGCTTGGTGAGCATGGAAGGGAAGAACAGGGTGTTGCAGAAACTCCATTCCAAATAGAAATTGATAACATAGTGTTTTTTACTCTCTCTGCTAGTCCTATGTTTCTAGAACTTGATGGGACTCCTACATGAGGTAGGAGGCAAGGAGAGGATCCTCTAGAGGTCAGGTTTTGAGGGTGGGAAGCAAGGAGAGGTGTCCAAGAAAGGAAGAAGAAGGCTACTATAATTCTATTTAGATTTGTTGAAATTTGTACCAATTCTTTAGTATACTTTCGATCTACCTTTTTTTATTGTGATTTGGCCAACCAAAAGTAGCAAGTTGAAGGTGGAGGTTGAGAGGCTTAACGAGAAGGGGAGCTTCTTAAGGTAGAAGGTTTCGGTGATAGATTTTCTATTCTAACTTCGGTTGGATCCAGTTTTAGAGGAAAGGTCAGAGTGTATGGCAGATTCACAGCAAAGTTCTTTGGTGAAGATGGGCAGCCAAGGGATGGTTTTTTATGGATGAAGAGTGTTTGGCATATAGGGGGAAAGGTCATTCAAGGGATCATGGTTGAGCTAGAGCTGAAGAAGCAACTATGCGGCTTTCGGATGCAGGAAGGTGGAGAAGTAATTGGTGTACCTTCAGTAATTCGACCAAAGTAGGATTTGCAGAGTCTTGAAATGATGGAGATGGTTGAATCTTAGAGTATTGCTACTAGTTCAGAGGAGGAGGAGTTCCTCTTGCATGTTTCAGGGAGGTCCACAGAGTGCGAAGGGTTCAAATGGGAGCAATAATGATGAGGTGTAGCAAGAGGTCCAAAGGATAGCTTTGGGCAGCTAACCTCATATTTTACTTTTTTCTTCTATAGGGGCAGCAAGAGGAGCCATCATTCAGATAGAGCATTGGTCAAAGGTGCCTCAATATGTGGAGGGAGGTTTGGCATAAGTTTAGAACCGAGGGGTATAGGGAAAAGCATTGATTCTAGCATCAGCGATGGTGACATACTACACTAGTCAATGCGAGATGTGCGGGCACCGAAGAGGTGTGACTTTGAGGAAACCATGTCAGATAGTTTAGTTGCAGTGAGAGAGGACCTGAATACCTATAAGAAAACCATGTCAGATAGTTTGGTTGCAGTGAGAGAGGCTTGAATACCTATAAGGAGGCTAAGGCAAGTCCCATGAGAGTTAGGTGGGTCCAAGCTAGGACAGGTAAGTTGCAATCCCTCTAAGAGAAGCTAAAATGATGGCTATGCAGGTGTAGAAGAAGAAACACTAATATGACATAGGAGGATGCCTAGACACATGCAAGAAGCTTCAGTCCTGGTGGAGGTGGTCATCTCAGAGGCCTGCAGGGCTGAAGGGATCACCATTGATTTAGAGTTGGTATAGGGAGCTATCAGGGTGCACAGCGACAGTGCGACATTAGCAAGATCGTATAGATGGATCGCACAGAGTGTGCCAAGACTTGTGGGCCTCAAGTTAGAGATTATTGGCACAGGTGTGGTGCTCCCAAGCCTTGGAAGGCCAGGAGAGGATTTATGGCAATGACTCCGAGAGTCTGGGATTAGTTTGGATCCTAGGGCTAGGATCTGTTTGGTCTAAAGATGGAGGTTCGGCCCTCCAAGGGCTCAAGGTCTAGGATTTTGGATCTTGAAGGGGCTAATCCATATTGGACTGGGTTTGGATCTAAGTAGATGTGAGAGTGGGTTAAGTCATGAATGTACATGGACTTGGATGAGTGCTCTCCTAATTAGATTATCCTTGAAAGAATTAGAGTTAGGTTTAAGTTTGTATTTCTAGTCCTATTTAGATTAGGAAAACCTATTGGTCAATAAAAGGGACCCTTATGTAAACCTAACTTTGAGAAATAATAAAATCTCTTTCTCTCTAACCTCTCTCCCTTCTCTCTGGTACTACACATCACCCAAGGAGCAACAGCCAGAAGCTTTCATGCATGCTCCTCTTTCTTGGAAGAGGGGTGAACGCGGCATGAAGACTACTGCTTAATGCTAGCACTGGGAGAGAGACCATTCTACTTGGAAGTCTTTCTCCTAGTAGGATCCAGGTGCCCAAATCCCTCATGCCTCAGGAGGAGTGCATCTAGGTCTAATTCCATGGGAAAGATGGAGAGGAGAGGCTCTAGAGGAAGGAAAAGGAAGGCGTGCACACTAGGATGATTTGTGTGGTGTGGATGCTGTGCGCTATGAATTTGAGTCTACTGGGACTCTCTCTCCCAACACCCAAAGGAGGTTCCATGATCAGGAAATGCTTATGGTCTAATCAAGGATCGAGGTAAGAGGCATGAACAGGTACTTGGAGGTGGGTTCAAGTCCAAAAAGTGCACAAACCATCAAGCATAGGAAAAGGCTATTGCAGGGAGATGCAGCCAAGGAGTCCTGTCAAATAAAGACTCTCCTCTATCCAAGATTTTCAGTCCAGAACTTCAAGTCCCAAGGTACCACACCCTAACCCCAGTTCTTAGGATGTTTGGGGGTGTAGTTTGAGATATGGAGGTGCATCCGAGGTTTGGTAATCGAAGAACATAAACTAAATCACTGCAGCAGGGTTCTTGACATGCAGCAACCTAGGACTTGATCTTTGACTGCCCAAATGATTTGCATGATAGTCCTAATAGATGCTTGTCGAGTTGTTGAGTGTAGTTAAAATGAATTAAGTAACTTAGTCAGCAAGATTTCAATTGGGTAAAGCAATCTCCCTTGACTTGGTCATACAGGTGACTCAACTGCGATGTAGGATTGATTAAGTTCTTTAGTTAGGGAATATCTTTGCTTGAGTAGGTAGCCATGCTAGTTCTAACCATAGTGTAGATTTGTTAGCTAAGTAATATAGTCAGAGAAGAGACTTTGGCTAACAAAGAATCTCTTATCTTGTGGCCAAGTTGGTTACCTGATAAGATTTGGAGTCGTGGCCGAATATAGCAAGCTAATCATTGCTGGAAAGTGGACTATGGAAAGTTGGCTACTACTTGAACCTAGACTATGAAAAGTCGGTTGTTGCTTGAAACTAGTCTATAAAAAGTTAGCTATTACCCGAAGCCAAACTATAGAAAGTCAGCTATTGCTTGAAGTCGAACTATGGAAAGTTGACTATACTTGAAGTCAGACTGTGGAAAGTTAGCTATTATTTAAGGTCAAACTATGAAAAGTTGGTTGTTACTTAAAGTCAAACTATGGAAAGTCGGCTGTTGTTTGCATTGATTGGGTAAGCTGACCGTTCTTCTCGAGCTTGCCATCTTATTAGAAAATGAACTACACTTCAAAAGCTTAATTCATTTATTACCTTGGCGACCACCCTTCTTGGCCGGTCTGGCCGTGCTGCATGGTGGATAAGGTTTGACTCTCAACCACCTATGCTGGTCTCGAAGGTTGGATTTATTGTGGCATAATTTCCTAGTGGTTGCATAGTTTTTTCTCCCATGCTATGCCATGTGTTAAGATCTAGTAGCCTAGGGTAGGGCATAAATAGGAATCCCCCTTGCCATTTTTGTAGGAGCTCCAGTCCTGGTGGAGCATTCTGGCTCTATCCCTTTGGTTCTGAAATAGTGATCTTTGACCAGGCAAGATCCTAATGCATCTCAATAGGGTGCTCGAAAAAGGCATGAACTTTGACAGGAAAGAGGCAAACGGTGCGAAGGAAGCATCTGACAGGAATCGAAGGTGTTCTTAGAGATAGAAGGAGGGAACCAAAGGTGTCTTTGGAGATAGCTCCACCAAACCATGGTAGGTGGAACATTCTCTTCAAATATCCTTGGAGAAGGCTTGGTCTTCTTCTTTGGCTATATTCTTTGCTTTGAAGAACCAGCCTCAAGCTTGCTCCCTTGAAGAGCTAGCCTTGAGCCCATTGATCACAGGAAGTCACCAGCCTCGAAGAACGAGTGTTAGACTTGGATAGCTATCGACAACGAAAAGCCTTGTACCATTTTGTCTCTTCTCTTGCAACCGTTGCTTTTTTGGACTTGGTCTGTTTTCATAAAAATCTTTTCAAATTAATGAAAATATCTTTTTCAATTGTTGTCCTCTTTTGCTTGTTTGTAATGGTAAGTTTTTTGTAATGTCTTTCAATAAAAAAAGTTAACTTTAGCAGGATGTACTTGCTTTCCAAGTCCCATTGAGTAAGTGATCTAGCCATAATAAGGTTAAGTCCCTTAGTCAGTCGTGAAATCGATTACGACAGCTTGTACACTATTTTTCCAAACATAGGAACAAGACCTCCAACTATAGAACTTGACATATTGTCCTCCAACTATTGAGAGTTAGTCACCATTTAGAATCTGATTGTAAGAGGTTGGTTGCCGATTGAAATTGTTGTAGTGGTTAATCGACAAGTGTCCACTTGGTCTGAGTAACTTTGCAGTCGGCTTCCTTTTGGTAACTGAGTATTAATCGATTGCCAAGAACTTTGTAACCGAGTATCTCTCTATCATTGCCGTGGACTAATCGAGTTTGAGTCAACTAACTTGGTAGCTATTTATCTTTGTCGGTCAATTATTAAGCAATCAAAGGGGAGTGAGATATCAAGTAAGATGGAGGTATGGGAATACAGCTATCTATTGACTTATTATCAAGTGACCGAAGGGAAGTGAGATCCTGAGTAAAATAGAGGTGTAGAAATACAGCCATCTATTGACCAGTTATCAAGCGACTGGAGGGGAGTAAGATCTTGAGTAAGATGAAGATATGAAAATGTAGCCATCTATCAAGCAGCCAGAGATGAGTGAGATCTCGAGTAAGATGGAGGTGTGAAAATGCAGTCATCTATTTATTGGTTGTTAAGTAATCAGAGAGGAGTAAAACATCAAGTAAGATGGAGGTGTGGAATTGCAACCATCTGTTGACCAATTATCGAGCAATGAGAAGGGAGTGAGATCTCGAGTAAGATAGAGGTGTGGAAACATAGCCATCTATTGACCGGTTGTCAAGCAACCGAAGGGGAGTGAGATCCTAAGTAAGATAGAGGTGTGAAAATATAGCCATCTATTGATCAGTTATTGAGTGACTAGAGGGGTATGGGGAGCTTGGTGCCGAATGGCTAAATTAGATACTGAGACAGGACCATCTAGAACATAGCCGAAGAAAAAAATTATTGTATTATCGGATGAGTGTAAACTGGTAGTGCATTTGGAGATTTTCGACAATCTATATTCGAGGAATTGGTGTTCCATCCAGGTTCTCAATTTTGTAAGCTCCTCGATGAAAGGCTTCAATCACTCAATAAGGTCCTTCCTAGTTCAGGAATAACTTACCTTACTAAGTAGGTCTTGATTTCTGTGTGGCAATACAAGATCTCTTGAATGAAAAGTCTTGGACCTTATTCAGGAGTTATAGTACCAAGCAATTCATTATTAACATATCTCCATCCTTAGGTAGACTTGATTTTAAGTCTCCTCCAGCAAATCAAGGTTGGCTCTTAATCAGTTTAAGTTGCTTGACTCATCGTAGTACTCGATTCACATAATCGATAATTTCATCTTGATCGGGATCATAGCTTTAGTACCGAAAACTAAGTTGAAAGGAGACTCGATAGTGGATACTCGAGGAGTTATTTGGTATGCTCATAGCTCTCTAGGTAGCTTCTCAGCCCATCTACCTTTGGCTTCATCCTAAGCCCTTATAAAATAGTCCGGTTAATGACTTCTGCTTCCTCATTCGATTGAGAATGTAAATCGAGTTGAATATGGAGTTCGGCATAGAAATTGTTGAACACCCAGTTCTCGAATTATTGCCATTATCAATGATGATGGTGTGGAAAAGTCTGAATCAATGGATAATAAGTTTTAGAAGAAATTTTTGACTTTTGCTCTTAGTAATGTGCACCAAAGGTTTGGCCTCCACCAGTTGGTGAGTAGTCGATGGTAATGATCAAGAATTTCAGCTGGCTGGCAACTGGAAGAAATGGACCAAGTATATCCATATCCCACTAGGCAAATGGCTAGGGAGAAGAAAGCTTAGTCATGTGTTTTATGTTGGGAATTATGTTCCAAAGCCAATTGTCTAGGCTGTAGACGGTTGTGCTACTTTGTATATGAATTTTTTATAATAAATAAAAGTTATTTGTTTTTGGCTGTCCATCATTTTATATTTTTCTGTAATGAACTCTTGTATGATGGAGTCCTTAGAACTACATTATTTGATATAGAGAGGATATATCTAGTAGTTCTTAAACTGGTTCACAACCAAATGATACATTGTTATAGGACGATGATGTATCAAGTATAGGTTGTTGTATGTCACATTTGTTGGTTATCCTCTTAACCAAGGAGTGCGGAGACACTGGTGTGACATACAAGTGAAGTGTATGACACTTCACTAAACGTGACCATCTACAGAGCTCCCTTTTGCCAAAGGGTTGCTCGCGAAGAGATATGGGTATATGTGTCCCTCAGACCTGAGGTCACCATGGCAGCTTGCAAGCAACTCACTGTACTTTAGTACTGAACTACCTGGATTTCTAATCCAGTGATGGAAGGTTTCTAGGTGCAGTCAAGTACTTGTGGAGCGATGGTGAATCAAGATGGAATTGACCTCTCCAAATAGTTTGGAGTGAATGACTCACTATGTCTCAATTCAGCAAAACCTTGGTCAGGGTAGTTCTTGTGAAGAGTCACAAAACTTGTAAGGTTGAGACAAAATCTGGATAGACCAAATTAGGGTTGGCAGTCTAACCCTAGGTCATCCTGAGCATTATAAGGTCAAAGGGATGAATTATGCGGCAACCATATGCCAGAGGTTCTTGTGAGGTGCTCTACATCTTCGACCTATCCGGGCGTCGGGTATCATTTCTAGATAAGGACTTTGACTGGTATTGGAAATGTTCCAGTGCTACCAGTTTAGCATTCGAACCTATGGGGTCACACACCATAGAGAATTTTTTTATGATCTTTTGGGCTGATCAACGATTGAGAATCGTTTGTCATCACCTGAAGTCAATTTGGTTGACTTTACTCCAAGTGTTGACACTTGGATTTTTGCAGGTGTCGACACTTGGTGAAGTGTCGACACTTGGCAATTTTCGAGTGTCGACACTTCCTGTAACGAGCAGAAATTCTGGGAGATTTCGTGGAGATTTTTTGGGCAGGTTTGACCTGGTTTGAATTTCAAATTCAAACCAGTTTTGGCTCCAAACCTTTATGGTATGAAAGTCATACTTGCCCAAATGGGTTAGACCCATTTGGCATGCCCATGATCCTATCCCCATTCTCTCCTCTCATCTCTCCTCCTTCCTTCTTCTCCCTCTCCCTGCTGCCCCTATAAATGTGAGACATTGTGGTGGCTACTGGGGTTAGACATACAAGAGCAGCAACTATTTCTTCGGAGAAAAAGGTTGAGAAGAGTGAGAGCTTTAGGGTTTGGGTGTGGGCTACCAAGCAATCAAGCTAGGTCTTGGGAAAGATATTTGGGAAGGCGTTCCTGCTATCTTTCTTGTCTTCCTGGAAGAAGAAGTTCGGCCCACGGATCCCGAAGAGCTAGCACTCCGAGGGAGTTGATCAGAGTTGAGCCCAGGTGTGGACATCCTGTAGAGGCCAGACACTTGTGTGGCTTGAGCGCCCTATTCCTCATCAGATCTCTTCGTTGCTTCTCTCCAGCACTCGCCGAGGTATAGAGGTATAACCTTTATGTTTATGTTGCTTTCTTGTTTTTGATATTATATGCATGCTAGTTTTTTATACTAGATCTTGTTGCAGGTAGATCGGTAGATAGTTTTGATCTATCTACCGAGCCTTCCACTGTGCATGATTTAAAATTATTTTAAAATGCATATTCTCTGTCCTGTTTTTCTTGCATAATGTATGCTAGGTGTAGGTATTTTTCACCTTCAGCTTATTGGTTACCGTTGGATATTGGCATACCGCTGGCATCAATTGCACCTCTGAATAAATTTTATAGCATCTTCTCGCATGGTGGGCTAGTAGTATCCCTATCTCAAAGCTTTGTAGGCCAAGGACTTATCCCCCAAATGATTCCTATAAATTCCTTCATGGATCTCCCGAAGTGTGTAGTTGGCATCAGTAGGCCATAGGCACTTGAGTAGGGAAAATGAGTAAGACCTCTTGTAGAGCTATCTGTCTAGTAGTATGAATTGAAAAGCTTTCTACTTGAATTTCTTTATCTCTGAGGGATTGTCAAGTAGGGTGCTTTCTGTTAGAAACTTGACGAATAGATCCATCCAACTCAATTCATGGGCGACCTATTGGACTTCCTCGATTCCTCAATGTTGGAAGCTTCCAGGTACTCGATGTAGGTCCACTCGAGAAAGTTGTCTAATAAGGTTGCCAATCAGGAAGTGCATCTGCCCGGGCATTCTTATATTGGGGAATGTGGAATATGTCAAAGTACTTGAGTGTTTATGTGAGCATCCACACTTTATTAAGGTACTTGGCCATAGTCAGATCCTGAGCCTTATACTCACTAGTGACTTGACCGGCTATAAGTTGGGAGTTGATAAAAATCCTGAGATTTGTTGCTATAAGTTCCTTTGTAAGTTTTAGTCCGGCCAGCAGAGCTTAATACTCGATCTGGTTGTTAGTCACCTTGAATGAAAAGTGTGGTGCGTATTCCGTAACCATTCCTTCCGACCTAGCCAAAATTAGGCTAGCTCTACTCTCTTGGGCATTTGAAACTCTTATCTATGTGTAGTATATAGGTCATCCCTGGGTCAAGTTACTTAGCATGTACTTTCTCAAGCATGTTGTCCAATTATATGCACTCAACAAAAAGGTTAGCCAAGACTTGGACCTTCACAGACAACATTGGATGATATGAACTTGTTGAGTTTGAAAGCCCGTTTAGCCATTCTCTTAGAGGTGTATGGTCATTGATAGATAACTTTGAGTAGCTAGTCGATCAAGACAATGATTGAAGAAATTTTTTTAAAATAATATTTTTTATTAAATATTTATAGAATCGATGCCATCCCATTTTTAGTTACGAGAATAGGTGTTTTAGATTGTGTGGATTATATGGATACAAGAAAAAAATTTTGGGTTGGATGTGGCAGCCAGGGTGGACTTGAAATCGTCTTTGACAAAGATGATTTCAAATTGGGATGAAATCATCTTTGCCAAAGACGATTTCATTTAAATTAAAAAATAAATCTCACCTGAAATCGTCTTTGCCAAAGATGATTTCAATGCAGCAAATTTTTTTTATTCATTTAATTAGGGTTAAATATATATATTTTAAATAATAATTAAAAATTAACATAAATTAAAATTATATATTATATTAAAATTACTAATATGTAAAAATAATTTTTAAGTTTATTAATTAATTATATTAAATAAAAATAATTTAATATATATTATTACATTAATTATCGTTCAGAGTCTGCATGTACCATGCATCTCCTGTACCATGCCTATGCCCTCGTGTCCTCGTGAGCCCCGCATTATGTTGTTGCGAGACTACGGTCGGCTACTAGGATTCGGCCATCGGTTCGGCTCCCAGTTTTTCCACCGATCTGGTCGCCAGGGTTCGACCACCGATCCTGTCATTGGTCCTGCCAGGATCCGGCCACCGGACCGATGGCAAGACCCTAGCGGTCGGATGACGGTCAGACTAATAACAGGACTAGGGACTAGATCGGTGGCAGGACTGGTGGCCAGATTGATGGCAAGACTAGGGGTTGGACCAATGACAAGACTGGGGACTAGACCTTGGTGACTGGACCGGCAACCGGATCGGTGGCTGGACCCTTATAGCTGGACCAGTGGTCGAACCCTGGCAGCCGGATAGGTGGCAGGATTTTGGTGACCAGACCGATGGTAAGACCGACTACTGGAGCGGTGGTCGGACCTTGGCAACCGGACCGGCGATCGGATTTGGCAAGACTGGGGGCCAGACCGGTGGTCGAATCCTAGTCGTCGATCGTAGTCCCGCGACAGCATAATACGGGGCTTGCGAGGGCACGGGGGCATAAGCCTGGTATGTGGAGATGCATGGCATGCCCGGACTCCAAACAATAATTAATATAATAATATATATTAAATTATTTTTATTTAATATAATTAATTAATAAATTTAAAAATTATTTTTACATACTAGTAATTTTAATATAATATATAATTTTAATTTATGTTAATTTTAATTATTATTTAAATAATATATATTTACTCCTAATTAAGTAAATAAAAAAATTTCGCTGTATTGAAATCATCTTTGGCAAAGATGATTTCACCTGAATTTGAAATCATCTTTGTCAAAGACGATTTCAGGTAAGATTTATTTTTTAATTTAAATAAAATCATCTTTGGCGAAGATGATTTCATCCCAATTTGAAATCATCTTTGTCAAAGATAATTTCAAGTCCACCTGGCTACCACGTCCAATCCAAACATCTTTCTCTCGTATTCGTACAATTCACGCAATCCGAAACACCTATTCTCGTAAATAAAAGTGGGATGGCACTGATTCTGTAAATATTTAATAAAAAAATCGATGAATGGATGGACTTGGAAAAATGGCCTGAAATGCTATGCAAAGATGATTAGTGTAGTAGATGGATTTTTAAATTCCCTGATCGTCCACCCAAATAAGCATGGAGCTGATTGCTTTTGGAGATATAGTGAGATACAAGTAAAGCTCATCTCTGACTTCGGGCTTGAAAAGTAAAGGTGGAGATCCAAGGAACTTCTTTAACTTTCCAAAAGCTTACGACATCCCTCCATCCAAGTAAAGTTATGCATTTAGCGAAGAATCTTGAAGAAAGGCAAGCACTACTCAGCGGATCTTGAGATGAATCGATTGAGTATGGCAATGCATCCGGTTAACTATTGCACTTCTTTTTTAGAGATTAGATGATGCATATCAAAAATTGCCTAGATTTCTTTGGATTTGCCTCGATGCCTAGCTTTGTAACTAGAAATCCAAGGAACTTACGAGAGGTGACTCTAAAAGCATACTTGCTCGAATTCAACTTCATTTGGTATCGACAGAGGGTGTTGAATGCCTCTTTTAGGTTTTTGATGTGGTTGACTTTTTTAGAACTCTTGATGAGCATGTCATCAATGTAGACTTCTATTTTCTGACCAATCTGGTTTTTGAAGTCTTGTTGACCAATCTTGGTGTAGTCATGTAGATTCTCTCTACTTTCCATTAGATTTCTTAACCATGATAATGTTGGCTAACCAATCAGGGTCATGGGCTTTTTAGATGAATCTGGTAGTCAGGAGTTTGTCAACTTCTTTGTCAATAGTCTTTTATCTCTTAAGGGTAAAACTCTATTTTTCTACCAACCAGCTTGCACTTTAGGTTGACATCCAGCCTTTGGGTTGACATCCAGCCTTTGGGTGATGACTTCAGGAGGATTCCCAGGCATGCATGATACCAACCAAGCAAAAATATCGGCCTTGAGCTATAGGAACTCTAGTAGTTGGTTTCTTTTCTTTTCGAGTAGAAAAGCTCCAATCTACATGAGCTTTGAGGAGTCATCCTTTAATAAGAAAGAGAGGAGCTACTCAGCTAGTTCACCCCTCTTTTTTGGCTCCCTCTAGCCTAATTGTTCGATAGTCGGTATCTCATCAGCCTTCTATACTTTGGTTGCCATCAGAAAGTACTGTCGGGTTAGCTGTTGATCTCCATGCATCTCACCAACTCCATTCCTTATTGAAAATGGTCTAAAAGGCATTTGGTTGAGACAACAATGTCTAGCAAATTTAGTCATGGCTATTCGAGAATGGTGTTGTACACCAAGGGCACTTGGATGACCATGAACATAATCAAGATAGTGCTTTATCGAGGCATGGTCCCTATAGTAATGGGAAGTGCGACCTCGCCTTTAATCCTAATAGAGTTTCCAAAGAAACTAATAGTGTAGAAACCTATTTGAATTGACTTTCAGATAAGTTTATCTGAACAAAAGTATTGTAAAACAAGATATCAGTCGAGCTTTCACTATCGACTAGAACTCTTTTTACATCATGTCTTGCTATCATCATGAATATGACAACAGCATCATCATGAGGATTTTAGACTCTAACTAAGTCTCTATCAAAAAAAGAGATTATATTTTCACACTCTCATCCTCTCGGCCTATTTGAAGGATGCCCTACCCCCAGGAGATCATGTCGACCTATCCAGCTATCGGCCAATTATTAATCTTGACATGAGTCTGTAACTAGCTTGAGTTCTAGGCATTAGGCCAAATCCCTCATCAACAAATATAATTCTTGAGGTATCCACGTTAGGATTGGAATTGAGCTAGGTTAGGCAGGGCTACACCCATACTCGAGCCTAGCTTGAAAAAAAATTTTGGCTTCGGGCCGGGCTTAGGCTCAAAATATTTTGAAAATATTAGACTTGAGCCCGACCTGAGCCCAAGCCTAAGCCTGATTGGGCCGGCCCAAATCAAGGCTAGCCTGATAAAGCTCGAATGATTAAAACAAAAAAAAAACATTGGCTGGAGACACGGGGACTGTCGGGTGCACACGCCGAGACTGGGGGAGGGAGATCAGAGCCAGGAGAGCCACGGGGTCATGTGGGGGGTAGGGGGTGTCGGGTGTGGTCATCGGGGCTGGGGTAGAAAGATCGGAGTCGGGGGGCTGCGGGGTCGTGCAGGGGCTAGGGGGCATCGAGTGCGGATGTCGGGACCAAGGGAGGGAGATCGGAGTCGAGGGGCTGCAAGGTTGCACGAGGAGAGGGGGCATCAAGTGTGTGCACCAGGGCTAGGGGGAGATCGGAATTTGGGGGTTAACAAGGTCACGTGGAGCCAAGGGGCACGTAGTGCAGGTGCCACGAGGCTGGGGGTTGGTGTGGAGCTAGTGGGTGGCACAGGGTGCACCACCAGGGCTGGAATGGGGAAAGCACCAAGTGGTAGGGGTGGGAGGCTGGAAATGATAGAGAGGGAGAGAAGCAAAGTGGTAGGGGCAATGGGCTGGAAACGAGAGAGGAGAGAACACCTAAATAGTCTCGAGCTCAAGCTAGGTTCAAACGGGCTTGTTTTTGGGCCGAATTTGGGTCAAACTAGGTTGGGCCAAAGGGATACCCAAGCCCGGTCCGAAAATTGAATGGGCTCTATTATGAGGCCCGAAGTCCTATGCAAACTACTTGAAGCTTGGCCCTAAGCCTGGCCTGACTTCGGTTCGGCCCAGCCCATTTTCAGTCCCAATCCACATCAAACAAGATCTTCAATCTCTCTCTTTAGTTAGAAGTAGTCTTCAATGTCATGGTCATGGTCTCGATAGAATTGGTAGTATTTACTTTGGTCACGGGAAGCTGAGGGACGAGGCCTTCACAAATATTGCTCTCCTTCTATTTTCATAAGAATTTTAGTTCTAGGGGCTAAGAGAGGAGTGTAGTTACCAAATTTATTGGCCAAACTCCTCGACCTAGGAATTTATGGACGGGACAAGTTAGGCTTCTCAACCCGACTTCTGCTTGGCTCTTCTCGGGCTTACTTCCTTTTCAGTTTTCCATCAGCCTCTTATTGAGTGAGAGCACCCTCCTCCACACAAATGCACTTCTGGGCATAAACTAGTAACTTCGAATATGACTTAGGATAAGTCTTATCTAGTGAATAAGTAAATCAGGAGGGGTGGAGTCCTCACTTCATGGCAACATGGCCACCGACTCATCTAGATGGTAGATTTTTAGCATGGCTAACTTGAATCGGGCCACATAGTCTTTCAATGATTCTTCATCCTACTAAAGGATGGAGAAAAGACTGCCACGTTCTCATAGCATCTTCTAATTATTATTAAAATAGGTCACGAACTACTTTTCCAGTTGCTTAAATGAGTGAACCTTTCTAGCTCAAGCCTGAAAAATCAAGCTCGGGTTGCCTTATAAAAAGTGGCTAGAAAGGTGAGGTAGAGTAAGGCATCAAAGGTGCCTTGGATCCACATGAGAGTCTTGTAACTCTTCAGATGGTCCAGCAAGTCAAATGTGCTATTATAGGGCTCCAATTGGGGCATTTTGAACTAAGTAGGAATTAGTTCCTCCAAAATTTGCTAAGAGAGAGGAGGATGGATGTTGAACTCCGTCTGGGCTCCATTATGTCCCTGAAAGTTGGTGAGTCAATGGTCGAGCTCGCACAGCTTGTGATAATAGTAATGAGCTGCCACTCAACTAATTATCAAGTCTCCCGTAGACCCCTTTAGAAGGATTTGGATGAAGAATGGGGCCATTTTTCTTGCTTTAGCTCCCTTCCTTGTCGCTGTTCCTCGCATTGGGAGCTTACTCAATGATAATCTATTAATTATCTCAATTTAATCATTAAAATAATATTAATTATTTTAGATTTATTAAAATTGATACTTTTATTGATGTTTTGTAGAAAAGGAGTCCATAGATTGAAAAAGCTTGATTTTTGGAGTCCAATGATGCAGACATCACTCAAATTAGAGTTTGAACGAGCCTAGAATTCAAATTAAAAGTTTATTAAAATAAATGCATATATTTTAAAGCAAACGGTCCACCATGGACTGGCTACTGGGTCTATACATCATGACCCAGTTCATAGTCTGCCATGGCTGCCAATCCACGAGCTTGACAATGGACCAACTCCTTTCCCGAGCCATTCTTTCATCGGAAAAGCCTTCGGAGGTCGTCCCCTTGTTGCCAGGAGCCCCCTCGTTGCCGAAGATCTCCCCCTCGCCACCGAACACCTGCCATGGTCGGAAAATCATCCAGAACTCTCCACCTGTTCCTCTTCTCCTAAAATTGTCCTCACTTCTGTGATGCCAAGGTGTTGCCACCGGTCATCATTTCTGCCCTGCTGACCACCATTTCATCGCTGTCCCCTGCCATTGCCATTGCTACCGGAGAAGCCACCGGCCACCATCTTCCATGCTCCATTCACAACCCCTATCATGGCCTTACTTGGTCTTCCCTGTTGCTGGGTTATCAACACTGTCGTCTACCACTCTGATTGCCATTTTCCATTGGTTCCATCCACAGCGTCGAAGTTAGGAGAAGCACAATCCAAATCCAAGTGGGAGGGGGGGATCTAGGGGTCAGTGAGAGTCCGAATCAGACTTTGTTCATCTAAGAAAGAAGAAGAGTGATTTCATACAATTTCTAGCATGATTTGAGGTTTGTGATGCAGAATGGATGGCTGAAGAGTTTTCTTATGATTTCTGGCCGATCTTGAGCCTGATTGACTTGAAATTTGATCGAGAGGAAGCCCTAAATGAGCTCCTTAAAAGGAGGACCCCAGGAAACAATCCAAGCATCAGTTTCTATAGCAATTCTTGTACTAATTTATTTTCTTTCTCTTATTTAGATCATTGTATTAGGCTTAAAAAAGAGGAGTTTATATTCTAAGCAGATGTGTCATGATCTTCGAATATGGCCTATGCCCAACAAGAGATAAATTATTCTAACCCTGAAATTGCAAGAATTATTGATATTGCAACATAAAGAAAAGAAGATAAAACCTGTTTGCATGGTGGATTTGAATTCCTAGGTTATTTTTCCTACCGACTCAAATTAATTAATTAATTAATATCTTTTAATAACTACTTCTCTCATTCTAATCCTCTACAAATAATTTCTTTTTCTCATGAAATAATTACTCTTGATCTCCTAGGATACAATCCCGACTTATCACTAGCTATAGCAGTGAGTAGGTTTTATTTTTGACCGCTTATAATAGCGATCAAATTTTGGTACCATTATTGAGGATCTAGGCGTGATTGTTTCACAATATATATATATATATATATATTGCTCTCTTTAGTCCATTGCTTTTTTTTGCCTTAATTATTAGATTCCCTTATTTTCTTCTCAACATTTTTTTTCTTTTCCTTCTTTTAACAAATCCACTTCTAACCTAATTAACCTTTCCTTTTAATTAACTTACCTTAAAGAACCTATAAGAAAACCCTAAGATACCTTCCATGAAATTTACTTAATTTAAGGAAATAAATAATACACCTTAAAAACTTTCTAACTTGTTGGATACCTTGTTTGATTTGCATTGCATTTTTATAAAATACCTTAAGAGCATAACCCTTAAATAACATAAGGTGGGGACGTCATTACCCTTCCTTTGCCCATAAACTATCACCCTACATACTGCATAACCCAAGCCTTCATTTAAAATCAATTAGACATTGGTCGCTAAGGATTTTTGAGCTCACTAGGATAAGGGACCCTAAGAGTTGGACTAGCTCAGAATTAGATGGTTAACTGGTATCTAGGAAAGGGGTTCAAGGATGATGTACCCCTGAAGGAAGGTGATTTTTTAATTGGTTCTATTGTTTGACCTGGCCAATTAATTTGGTGTCTAAGGAAAGCAATGAGGGACCCCCACCGACCTTACCCTACTTGGCTAGTGGCTAGTTAGTATCTGACTTCGAAGACTCAAAGGCAACCTTGATAGTTAGAAGTTATCTAGATATAGGATAATCCTAGGATAAAGAGTTCAGTGCTTGACAACTTATTTTTCTAACATAAACTTTAACCTAATTAAGATACTCTTCTCCATCATCACTAGATTTAGGACTCCTTAGGCTCTCATCTTTAGACCTCTTCTCTCTCTTTCTTCCTCCTTCTTCTTCCCCTTCTCTCCATATAATATAAAAAACTAATAAAAAAACTTTCAAAATTGTAACTTGGAAAAGGGAGTCTGGTCGATTAGTAAGGATAGATCTAAACCCTATCCTTAACCAAGAAAAACTAACTATAGAAAAATTAGGACATCCCCTTAGCCTGAGAGACTACTACTATCCAATTGGATCTGTCCAACTATCGTGCATTTGACTACCCCAAATAAATGCCTCTAGCTTTGAAATTAAGCCTCATATTATCAACATGTTCCCCAAATTCACTGGAATAGAGAATGCCTACATTTTTATTAGAGAATTTGAGGAAGTATGTGATACTATGAGAATACATGAACTCTCGAAGATGTTGTGAAACTTAGGTTGATTAACTTTGCCCTCAAGAAAAATGCCAAAAAATGACTGTATAGTTTACCTACTCAATCAATCTCAACATGAGAGAGTTTTATTAAAGCATTCTTAAAAAATATTTTCTATACCATAAAATAGCTAAGTTGAAAAATGAAATTATCCAATTTTATCAATTAGTGAGAGAGCCTTTCTGAAAGTATCTAGATCGATTTAAAAACCTATTAAGCCAATTTTCACACCATGGAATAAAGATTTGGAGGTTATGCCAAACATTTTATGAAGGTCTAAACCCAAACTCCTAAATCATGCTCAAGTCAATGTATCAGGGTGACTTTATGCAGAAACTACCCAATGAATCCTGGTAGTTTCTAGAGGATTTAGCAGTGAAGAGCCTACAATGTGAGGGAACTAGAAAATCTGAACCCACACCATCAAGAGGTGGTACATACCAAATCTCTCCATCCATAGTTGAAGAAGCTAAGATGGCATCTTTGATTCATAGGATAGAAGCCTTGGAACTCAAGGGACAGACCCTGATAAATCAAGTAAACCAAGAATCCACACCTGTATGCACTGGATGCAACTAGCCAGGATATGTCATAGAATAATACCCTTACTTCATGACCCAAACTAAAAATGGTTATGTACAGGGGAATGCAACTTATCAAAGAACAACCAACAATCCCTATGCACCAACCTACAACCCAGGGTGGGGGAACCATCCAAACTTTTTCTAGTCACAAGGTCCTAGTGCATGTTGTCCCAGCTTCAACTAGCCTAACCCAAGGCCCAATCCGACATGAAACAACCCACCAATCAATGAGAATGAAAAGAGATTTAGTTCCTTAGATAAAGCCCTGGAAACCCTAGCTAAGTCCCAAGTTGATGCCTATGCCACTTTGAATAACTTCATGCAAAGCACAAGGCAATAGCTATCCTCTAATACCCAGGCTATAGCTCATTTAGAGATGCAGGTAGGTCAGTTAGCCGTGGCTATATATGAAAGGGAACAAGGTAAATTATCAAGTCAACTAGAGGCTAACCCTAGGAACCTAAGCATCCAAGGATCAAAACAAGGATCCCAAATTAATCAACTAAATGCCATTCATATATTAAGATCTGGAAAACAAATAGATAACTAGGTGGGTACATATGAAGAAGAAGAATTAGAGGTCCCACTACCTGATAACTTATTGAGCAGCATCAGCTCGAAATACCTGAGGCATTAGAGTCCATGTAGTGCCCAACCCACCAGCTGAGCCCATGTGAGAAGTAGTTAAACCAAAAATCAAGGCTATAGCACCATTCCTAAATAGAGTTAAGCCCAACTAAAATTCAACCCAATTCGATAAGATTTTAGAGGTCTTTAAGCAAGTTAAAGTGAACATCCCTTTACTGAATATGATCCAACAGGTCCCAGCCTATGCCAAATTTCTTAAGGATCTATGGACCAAAAAGAAGACCACCAATGTGTCCAAGAGAGCCTTTCTGATAGCTAGTATAAGTTCTTACCTGTCAAACCACATGCCAATGAAATACAAAGATCTAAGGTCATCCACTATTTCATGAATTATGGGAAACCCTCGTAAATAGGGTTCTATTAGACTTAGGGACTAGTGTTAATATATTACCATATTCAGTATATAAGCAACTAGGGTTGGGAGACTCAAGCCTATGGGAATGACCCTACAACTAGTAGATCGCTCTTTGAAGGTACCCAGGGGAATAGTAGAGGATGTATTAATTAAAGTTAGTGATTTTATCTATCCGGTAGACTTTGTGATTCTAGGAACTGAACCGATGACAAATCCAAAGAGTCACATCCTAGTTATCTTAGGTAAACCATTTTTGGCCATAGCTAATGCCCAAATCAATTGCTGAAATGGATTAATGAGACTTTTCTTTGGAAATATGTCAATCGATCTTAATATTTTCAATCTTACTAATACACATCAAATGAGTGACATAAATTATATTTAGGATACAGTTTATGATCCAATTGATCTTAGCGATGAAGAGCTTGACCTAAAAAGCTGCATAAACCAAGATGAGGAGCAAATTAATGAGATTTCTACAATCAATGGAAAATCAAGATGGAAATCTTCAATTGAACCACTAGAGAAAGTACCCGAACCATTACTCAGACATCAATGGAGGAACCACCCAAATTAGAATTGAAACCACTTCTTAAGCACCTCTAATATACATACCTAGGTCCATCAGAAATTTTGCCTGTGATTATTTTAGCTGACCTAGACTCCTCACAAGAAGGAAAATTACTGAATGTCCTAAGAAAAAATAAAGAATCTTTAGGATGGGCCATGGCTGACATAAAGGGGATTAGCTCCTCGATCGTTCAACACAGGATCCACTTAGGAAAGGAAGCCAAGCCTACAAGAGACCCCCAAAGAAGACTTAACCCAGCCATGAAGGAAGTAGTAAGTTAAGAGTTCATCAAACTCCTTGACATCGATATAATTTATCCTATTTCAGATAGATCTTGGGTAAGTCCTGTGCAAGTGGTACCCAAGAAGTCAGGAGTCATGGTGATCCAAAATGACAACAATGAGTTGGTCCCAATAAGAATTCAAACTAGATGGAGGATGTGCATCGATTATAGAAAATTAAATACAACCACCAAAAAGGACCACTTTCCTTTGCCTGTTATAGACCAAATGTTAGAACGATTAGCAGGACATGACTTTTACTATTTTCTAGATGGATACTCTAGTTATAATCAAATTGCAAAAGCCCTAGAAGATCAAGAGAAGACAATATTTACCTGTCTATATGGAACCTTCGCCTATAGACGTATGCCTTTTGGCTTGTGTAATGCACCATCTATTTTTCAAAGGTACATGATTAGTATTTTCTCTAATATGATAGAACGGTTTCTTGAGATTTTCATGGATGACTTTTTCATTTTTGGGTCTACTTTTTCTGAATGCCTATATCACCTTATACTGGTCTTAGAAAGATGTTAGGAAAAGCATCTACTACTCAACTGAAAAAAATACCAATTTATGGTGAAGGAAAGTATAGTCCTTGACCATATGATTTCAAACAGGGGTATAGAAGTAGACAAGGCCAAGGTGGATATGATTGCAAATCTTTCTCTACCTAAATCAATCAAGGAAATAAGAACATTCCTTGGACATGTTGAGTTTTATAGAAGATTTATCAAGAATTTTAGTAAAGTGGCTCGATCATTGACTAACCTACTAACTAAAGAAGTCAAATTTGACTTCTCACTTGAATGTCTCGAGTCTTTTGAATATTTAAAGAGAGAATTAACCTCAACCCCAATCATTCACCCATCTATATGGACTCAACCTTTCAAGCTTATGTGTGACACATCCGATCATGCCATTGGAGTGGTCCTAGGTCAAAGAATTGATAAGCTACATAAAGTGATCTACTACGCTAGCAAGACCTTGAATGATGCACAGCTCAACTATTCTACCATTGAAAAAGCATTTTTAGCTATGGTATTTGTCCTAGAAAAATTTAGATCTTACGTAGTGGGGTCTCATGTCATCATCTATAATGATCACTCTGCTATTAGACATCTTCTTTCAAAGAAGGCGGCCAAGGCATACTTAATTAGATGGATCATGCTCTTATAAGAATTTAACCTAGAGATCAGAGATAAAAAAGATATCGAAAATGTAGTGGTCGATCATTTATCTAGGTTAGCAATTACACCTACTGAAGAAATACATGTCAAGGAATCCTTTCCTGATGAACAACTTATATCTACCACCATGGAACCATGGTACGACGACATAGTCAATTACTAATGCTCAGGACAGAAATCAATTTTTCTTCTAAGTAAAATACTTTATTTGGGATGACCCATATCTATTTAAACAATGTCCTGATTTGATTATTAGAAGATGCATCCCAGATCAAGAAGTTAAAAGCATTTTATCATTTTGCCATGACCAAGCTTGTAGTAGTCATTTTGGAGCTAAGAAGACAACGGCAAAGGTGCTTCAATGTGGATTCTACTGGCCTAACCTATTCAAAGATGCTTAGAATATTGTAAAAGTTATGTTAAGTGCTAGCAAATTGGTTGGATCACAAAGAGAGATATGATGTCTATGAATCCAATATTGATTGTAAAAATTTTTTATGTATGGGGACTTGACTTTATGAGACCATTTCTAAAATCTTTTTGAAATGAGTATATTTTGATAGCCATAGATTATGTATCCAAATGAGTAGAGGCAATACCTTGCAAAACCAATGATAGCAAAGTTGTTGTAAAATTTTTCAAGGAGCATATCTTCTCCCATTTTGGTATTTCAAGGGCTATCATCAGTGACCCGAAACATACTTCTGCAACCGATCCTTTGCTTCACTAATGAGAAAATATAACATCACCCATAAGAGGCCACACCCTATCACCCATAAATAAGTAGGCAAGTAGAAGTTTTTTAATCGACAAATCATATAGATTCTAGAGAAGACTATGAGCTCTAACAAAAAAGATTGGTCAGTAAAGCTAGTGGATGTACTATAGGCATATCGCACTATCTTTAAGACCAATTTAGGAATGTCTCCATATAAGCTCGTGTTTGGTAAGGCATGTTACGTGCCGGTAGAATTAGAACATAGGGCAATGTGGGCCATAAAATAACTAAACATGGATTTGGATGCAGTCAGAGGCTAGAGAAAGTTACAGGTGGATGAACTTGAGGAAATTAGGAATAACGTATATGAGAACGCAAAAATTTATAAGGAGAGAACTAAAACCTTCCACGATGAAGCTATCTTTAGAAAATCTTTTAATCGTAGGCAAAAAGTTCTTTTATATAATTCAAGACTTCATCTATTTCCAAGAAAATTAAAATCTAGATGGATTGGCCCTTACATAGTGAAAGAAGTCTTCCGATATGGAGCTATAGAAATTGAAAATCCAAGTAATGGTGTTATCTTCAAAGTTAATGGACAATGCCTGAAACCATTTTTGGAATTAACCACTGAAGAAGCTAGAGAGGTTATGATTCTTTACGAGCCAAAGTAAGCCGTGACGTCTAGCTGAAGACAGTAAACTTAGTACTTTTTGGGAGGCAACCCAAATTTTTATTTTTTGACCTCTATTTTAGTGATTCTTATTTCTAGGAATAAGAGACTGCTTCGCTCAGTCACTCCTGGCATTATACGAGGTATATCTTGTCCAGGTAGTATCTCTCCTTGTTTTATTCTTCCTTACTCTATTGAGGACAATGAAAATTAAGTTAGGAGGTAAGGAAACCTTTTTAAAAATACCTTGGCAATTTCTAAAAATCTTGAGATTTTTTTATAAATCATGTGCCATGAAGAAGATTCTTGAGCAAAACAGATTAGAAAAATGTAATAGAGTTAAAAAGTATATACTAACTACTGTAGCGAGCCAAAAAGTAGATTAGCTAGTCAGACTTTTAGTGACCTATTTAGGTCATCTAAAGGCTATTAGCATGTCCATTGCACATGCACACTGTTGAGGTAAACTAGGCAGAAGTTGTAAGGTCAATTGGAGATTGAATTATTACTAAAAATTTGTAATTGATATACATCCCATTGAGAGAAACTTGAATTTGAGGAAAGAGCTACCTATTTGATAATTAAAAAAAAAGTAAATCTAAACATTGGTTTTTCACCGAGTAACCGGGCACCTTCATTTAAGTAAGTATTGTTGTTCGCATCAAAATATGGGCAGTATGAAGATATCACTAAAAAAAAATCAAGCAATGTGAAAGCACCTCAACTCATGTGCTTAATTCGAGGGTGTATAGAAAATTAATCAAAGTATATGATAAGCAAAGATACTATTGTTCCTTACAAGCTAGTACCGAAATATTAAGTTATCCATCATAAATACAAGTACTATAGATCTTTGGATGAACTCTAAGAAAACTTCTGATGGTTCTGACTGCAAAATTTACTTTGAAAACTTGATACTTAATGATACTAGCTAGCTTCTTTTAACCTTAAGCCTCGATCTAATTTTGCAAGGGAAGATCTTGGTGATACAAGATTCTATTTTAATTACAATGCTAAGGGACTAGCAATGATTAAGTTAGGGGTGTGATAACTCTATTAATTATCCTAATTTAATCATTAAAATAAATATTAATTACTTTAGATTTATTAATAATTGATACTTTTATTGATGTTTTATAGAATATGAGTCCATAGACTGAAAGAGCTCAATTTTTGAAATCCAACGGCGTAGACAACACTTAAATCGAAGTTCAAACAAACCTAGAATTCAAATTAAAAGTTTATTAAAATAAATGCACACATTTTAAAGAAGCTAATCCACCATGGATGGGCTACTGGGTCTACACATCATGAGCCGGTTCATAGGCAGCCATGGCTATCGATCCATAAGCTTGATCATGGACCAACTCCTTCCTCGCACCATTTCTTCATCGAAAAAGCCATCGGAGGTCGTCCCCTTATCATCGGGAGCCCCATCATCACCAAAGATCTCTCCCTCGTCGTCGAACACATGCCATGGCCAAAAAATCATCTAGAACTCTTGGCCTATTCCTCTTCTCCTAAAATTGTCCTCGCTATTGTGATGCCAAGGTGTTGCCACCGGTCATCATTTCCACCCTGCCAACCACCATCCTATTGCTGTCCCCTACCATCGCCGTCACCGTCAAAGAAGCCACCGGCCACCATCTTCCAAGCTCCATTCATGGCCCCTATCATGGCCTTACTCGATCTTCCCTGTTGCTGGGCCATCAACATCGCTGTTTGCCGCTCTAGTTGCCATTTTCCACCACCTCCATCCATGGTGTCGAAGTTGGGAGAAGCACAGTCTGAATCCAAGTAGGAGAGGGGGATCCAGGGGTCAGCGAGAGTCCAGATCAAACTCTGTTCATCCAAGAAGGAAGAAGAGTGATTTTGCATGATTTCTAGCATGATTTGAGGCCTGTGATACAGAATGGATGGCTGAGGAGTTTTCTCACAATATCTAGCCTATCTTGAACTCGATTAACTCTAAATTTGACTAGGAGGAAGTCCTAGATGAGCTCTATAAAAGGACCCCAAGCAACAATCCAGGTATCAGTTTCTAAGTAATTCTTATACTAATTTATTTTCTTACTCTTGTTTAGATCATTGTATTAGGCTTGGAAAAGAGGAAAATTATGGAGGAGATGCTGGCGGCAGTGATGCACGGCTAGACTCCTTCAACTTGGGATGAAGATGAAGCCTGTAACATGATTTTATCTCACTTTTTATACTTAATTTCTATGTAATAGAACTCATATTCTTCCTCTCTATCTTTTGAGTTATTTCTCTGATCATTGATTTGATCTGGAATACATGGCCTACACCCTCTATCGACGTGCCATGATCTTAGGATACAGTGCATGCCTAAGAGAGGTTGATCATAGTATAGTAGATTAGATCCCTAACCTTGCAAATTAGTTAGGTTATACTCTAAGCGGACGTGTCATATCTCGGATACGGTCCATGCCTAACAAGAGATAAATTATTCTAATCCTGAAATTGCAAGAATTATTGATATTGCAACATAAAAAAAAGAAAATAAAACATGTTTGCATGATAGATTCAGATTCCTAGGTTATTTCTCCTGTTGACTTAAATTAATTAATTAATTAGTTATTATCTTTTAATAACTACTTCTCTCAATCTAATCCTCTATAAATATTTTTCTTTTTTTTTCATGAAATATTGTCCTTGATTTCGAGGATACGATCCTGACTTATTATTACCTATAATAGTGAGTAGATTTTATTTTTGACCACCTATGACAACGATCACTCGACATGCTAAAAAGGACCATGACTAGTGGACAATCTGTCGATGGAAAGATATCTCTTAAGGAGATCGGTGACCTACCCAGCACGGGGAGAAAGACTGGGATTGGGATGGGTAAGGAATCTGCTAGTGAGAAGATCTCCTATGGGGAGATCAATAGCTTTGACAAGTAGTAGCAGTTGGTATAGCTGGGGCGTTCGACTACTGGTAGTTCATCACGGGATGCTGTTGTTGCGGCCCTTGCACTACTGTAACCAACGTTTGGACCTACTACATCAAGGTAGCAAGAAGGTCCTGCTAGGTCATCGGTGGTGGGAGTGGAGGAGCGAGAGGCTCCATCGCTGGACTATGCCATTCATCACATCACAAGGAATGGCTGGTATGGCTGGTATGGCTGGTGGAGGCTTCCTTCGCTCGAGTTGTCACTATACTTTCAGGTTTCGAGATCTTCTTCTTGATGCCTTATGCTCCCTGCTTGGTATGCCAATCTATTATAGATAAATCACCCTCCACTAGAATCACAGTGGCACTTGAGCGTCTTCCGGCCTTCTCCGGTGGAATGTGATACTACTTCCGATATTTCTTGGATGGAGACCTACAAGAATAATTCTTTAACCAGTGGTAACTAGTAGAAGATCCTTCGATGCTCAAGTTAGCGAGAGGGTGAGATGGGCTAAGTAACCAGAGCTGAGAGCGATGGTGAGGCTGAATAAGCATGAAAGAGGTGTCAAAATATACCTACACTGGGATCCCTTTTTACCAATTTATAAAGTTATGTGGGGTAATAGAATGCTATTGGGAAGGTAGCCTCCTTTGATATGGATAACAAACTCCATATTGGATGTTGGGATCTTGTCCCCTGGAGTCTTTTTCATTGATATCTTTTTATTAGGATAGTAGCATCTATTTGGATCCCGCCTTCCATGACCTTGTCTACCATGATATGTATTGGAACAGCTTTGATTAGCTAGCCTTTATCATTTACTCGACATTAGGGACTCCGAGTATCTTGATAGCTTGTCATTGCCGAGAGGGGTTCTTGACATTATCCTCCTGCATGCCTGACTAAGGTTATGCTGGTAGTTTGTCGGGCCCGAGTAAATACTTGATGGAACCGAATGAGTATTCAGTAGGGCTGAATAAGTACTTGATGGACATGCCAAGGGATATTGTGTCAATCGAACCTAGCTATTTGTAGCCTCTAGTGCAGGGTATGATAGTTAGTCGGTGTAGTAGCCTACTTAGTTGTCCTCTCTATAGTCATCTTCTTCTTAGTTGATAAACTAGTTGCTCCTTGATGGATGTGTCGGTTATCTCTTTCTTAATTGGTGGCCACCTTCTTAGTCGGTGGTTCAGCTAATTTTCGAGGCTGAGTAAGTAGTTTCCATAATACTAGCAAATGGGAGACCTTGGATAGAAGCATCTGTAGGTTGAGGTCTCTTGTAGAACTGTTAAGCATTCTAAAAATTTGATCTCTTGTATACTAGCCACCATTAAGCAACTCATGCAAATATATTTACCAACAATGGGGACATCTAATATGTGGACCATGCGCATTGATTAACCATGGTAAGGAAGCTGATGGTATAAGCAATAGTAGGTTTAGAAGATGTATGTTACTATCTCTAAGATTTAATATTCCTTTTAGACCACTCCCTCACCTCTTTCATCTATTTCGATAACATTTCCTTATTTGTTATCGGGTTATTCCCCACCCTTCCAAGCAACTCTTTTCTTCCCAAATGTATCCTTTTATCACATACAACATAATATGTTGAAGGTGGGGAAAGTGACTCACTAACCTCACTTATTCTTGAAAAAAAGATAAGTAGAATATCATCCACGTATAACACAAACATGTTGTTTATATTATATGAATATATATATATATATATGTATATTTTGAAAATATTTCAAAATTAATTTTTCATGGTGTGTATAACAAAATATTTTGGTGTGATAAATAATTTTAAAAAAGGATTTAAGAAACCAAATAAAGGTTTGAAATCCTGGCCCGGGAGGTGGATGAAACCACCATCCTAAAGGAGATTCGGCCCCCTTCTCGTGCGAAGAACAACTAAACCTTACTCTCTCCTCTAAGGTACAATTCGGAAGCCAACACTCCAACATTTGCCGGTGGCACGATCTTGAACGAATGCAGATCAATTCATCTTTGGCTTAAATAATAATAATAATATAAAATTTAATTGAGAAAGAGTATATTTGAGTAGAGAAAGAGAGAAAGAAATTAGTTTTTTGGAAGCTGATGGATGATATTGAGAGGCTAGAGATAGAGGTCATTTATAAGCTCAAATTCCCGAAAGAAAATTATGACAAGCTTCCCAAATTAGCCATTAAAGGTATTTAAAAAATAAAAAAAATTGGAAGCAGAATGGTCGAACGACTGCTCGTGCACGGTCCACAAGAAATGAGCAACGGTCATGGGGGAGTTTTGAAACTCCTCAACTAAATAACAACAATATTCCACAAGTTTTAAAACTCATAAAAGTATTCAAATTTGGCAAATAATTTAAAAAATAATTTTTTTGGGCTTTAATTGTGCTTAGTGTAAGCACCTTCTAGGTTTGAACTTCTATTTAGTATAAAAATACAGACAATATGAAGATGAATTGATCCTAATATGGGATAGTGCTATTTATGCCATGTACTTGCCTTGATTTTTAAAAGAGTTACTAGGAATTTGCTCTAATCTCATAGTTACGCTCTCACGACTACTCTCATTAAAGTAGATTCTCCAGGGATACGTGCAACGAAATCGTATCTTGCTGAACTCATAGTCTTGGATCTATTAAGAGCTATGCTCAACCTAACCATCATAAAAAAGTACCATACTATAAGGATGAGATGGAGACAGACTTCAAATTGATGCTCCCAGATGTCATCTTAGAGTCATTTTTCTTTAAACCTTAACCATGGGGTAGCCATGATGGTAGGGGTCCACTCTAGTAACTAAGGTATGGGCTTAAACCACATCTCTCTTGATGTCTTAGATATCGCAGCCTTTGAAAGATTTTTAGTTAAAAGATCAGTTAAGTTATTTTTTGATCTTATAAATTGAAGTAATATTATATCTTTCATTTTATTTCTTACATCTTTTTATTAGTTGTTTGTTAATTTAATAGATCAATTAAAGCTTTACAATTATAATTCAATAAATTTTTTAATGAAAGAGTTTCTATATCATTTATTAGATTTTTGAGCCCTTGTGCTTTAGTGTATACCGTGTCAAGAGTAGTCAACTCAGATTTTAATATGCTTCTAGTAATTATTGTTTATTTATAAAAATCTCAAGATACTGCAGCTCTTCTTAACAATAAGAGATATCTAGTAATGGACTGAACATCTATGCTATCTATTATCCAATTAATTGTTGGGATCGGTATCAACTCACTCTGATACTGGTTGTTGCAGAAGCGAAACAGGATCATCAATTATCGATGTTGATACCATAAGAGAAAGAAGAAAAGATAACAAATATAATTTTTCGGGCATGCAAAAGGTTTCACTATGAAAAATAAACTTACAAATTGAACTCTCTCTCAACCCCGTACAAGTATCTCTCAACAAGAAACCTCGAATCCTTCTCTCAAACTCTCAATCAGCCCTCTACAAGAGACCTCTCATCACTTTTTCATCCTTCTCCCTCTGTCTGTGTCTCTGTCCACAAATTTGTAGCCTCCACTGTGTAGAGTATCTCACCAGGAGTCCAACGGTCCAAACAGAATCCAAATCGAAGTCCTGTAGCTCTCCTAATCGTAGTTTGATTGCAACGCTGCTCATGACCGTTGATCGCATTGAGATCCATGTAGGTTTTGTCTCCTTCTGGGTTTCCTTCTGCTGGGCCCCATGTATTTTTTTTCTTCTCGTGGGTCGCACGGGTGTTGAGGCGTCATTGGTCCAACATTAGTATCACTATAACTCAAGTACTTCTAGATAACCTGAGTATACTAAAGAGTAATCCAAGGTTTCCTTAAGATACCTAAAGATTCTTTCTAAAACTTTTTAATATTTCTCACTAGGATTATTAGTATACATACTCAATCAGCCTACTGCAAAAGCTATATCTGGACGGGTTCTATCTAAAATATATAATAGAAATCCTATCCTCTAAAAATATTCTAATTATTTAACAGATTTTTCTAAATTTTTAATCAACTGAGAACTATGATTAAAAGCTGTGGATAAAGGTTTTAGATCAAAGCATCTAAATTTTTAAGCATTTTATCTATCGAATGTGTTAGGCTTATTATTATTCCACATCTACTCTTTTAATCTTTATTTTTAAAATTATATCAGCTTTTTCTAAGTCTTTCATATTAAAATTATTTGATAGATAGCTTTTAGTTTCTTGAATTATTTTCATTGATATTTCAAATAATAAAATATCATCTACGTACAAATATAATATTATAAAATCTATATTCTATCTTTTATAATATATATATTTATCATATTCATTTATTTTAAAGTTATTTTTTAAGATTGTTGCCGCCAAGATTGTTGTGGCCCGTAGCTGCTGTCGGCGACGGAGTGCGCTCCCTTCACTGTCTGGCTGTCCGGGCCTGCAAAACAAGGGTTAGTGACCCGGGCCGGGGTTTCCGGCGGGGGCACTCCGACGGTCAAGTCAGTGACGATCCAGGGGAACAAATCCTCTTGGTCGAGCCCCTCTTGATGGACTCCATGCTAGGAGGAGTGAGTAGTGTGAGAGTGGGATGCAAGTGTGTCGGGGGGAAGATCGACCTGGCTAGAGAGATTCTCTGTGTGGCCTTTCCACCCACCCTTGCATGGATTTGCTTGTTGTGCTATGCTCTCTGGTTGAGCTTGCACTTGTATTTTTGGTGGTATTACATGTGTTACCTCCTTTGTCTTACTTCCGTCGAGCTTTGTAGTCTAGGTTACCGTTGGGTGCTCGTCTTGGGATATTCACCAGGCTGTCAGGCGCGTGTGATAGTGTCCTGAGGCACCTTTCCTAATTTATGATAAGGGAAGCTGTCATGTATTCTGACATTTCCTCTGGTTGCCTCATTCTAGAAAACCTGGCAATACCTCGATTGGTGGGCCACCGCCCCCGGGATTCGAATCTCCTGGTTGACTTCCTCTTTCAGGTGGTTCAGGAGGTTGGTGAGGTGCATAGCGCCTTGATCAGTGGGCCTCTCCCCTTTCTGGTGTAACCGGCGACCGTAGGTGGTCACGGCGGCCTGACGGATGTCTCTGTACGATCCTTGGGTGGCTTGCCAGAGTCCTAGGATAGTGGTGCTTACGCCTGAGCTGGGGGCTGTGCTGGAAAGGCAGGGCTTGACTCCGACCTAGGTGCCTGAGCTTGCGGGATCGCCTCGGCAGAGGAGGGTAGAGCACGGGCCCGGTCTAGAGGGCACAGCCTCGGAGAGGCTCCACGTGGTGGAGGAGGGCTGAGCTCGACTCCGACCACGGGGCTCGATCTCCGAAGGGCTCGCTCTAGAGGGCGGAGTTCGGGCCCGGTCCAAAGGGCTCAGCCTCAGAGAGGCTCCACGTGGTAGAGGAGGGCTGAGCTCGACTTCGACCACGGGGCTCGATCTCCGAGGGGCTCGCTCTGGAGGGCGGAGCACGGACCCGGTCCAGAGGGCTCGGCCTCAAAGAGGCTCCACGTGGGAGAGGAGGGCTGAGCTCGACTCCGACCACGGGGCTCGATCTCTGATGGGCTTGCTTTGGAGGGTAGAGCACGGGGCCGGTCCAAAGGGCTCGACCTCGAAGAGGCTCCACGTGGTGGAGGAGGGCTGAGCTCGACTCCGACCACGGGGCTCGATCTCCGAGGGGATCGCTCTGGAGGGTGCCACTCAGCTCCAACCTCCGCATCCCGAGCTCGCGGGTCTGACCTGACGGAGGATGGAGCTCGGCTTCAATGGACGGTCCCGTTGTCCTGGGGGAGCTCAGCCCGGTGAAGGAGTCCGAGCAGGGAAGTCGACGTGGCGTCCGACGCGGTGACTTTCTTTGACATGGCGCCTGTCAGCTGCCCCATGTCAGCGGTCTTGCCACATCATTTGCCTGCCACTCCCGAGGCTCATTAGTGCACGGCACTCGGGTCGAAGGGAGTAATTATGACGCTGACATGGAAAGGTGAAGATTTGGTGCAATGATGGCCATGATTGCTGGCGCTCCGGGGGACGGTCCTGCAGGCCAGTGCAGGGGTGCCACGTGGCCACGTCTGAGGAGCAGTTAATGTTGGTGCATAATTCAGAGTGGCTGGGGTGTCTTTTTCACCGATGGCTGGTACGTGGCATGAATCCATTGGCGGAGAGGTCATAACGGTATGGATGCACCAGGTCACTTCGAAATGAATGGAGGTTCTTACTCGAAATATCTATTCTTTTAAATTCTCTGTGCCCATCGCCGCATCCAAGCTTTCTCCTTCCTCCCAGTTGCCTCAGATCTTCTAAGGAACCAGGTTAGTTCCCTCTTTCTCCCTCCTTTGTCAAAGTAGGGTCCTTCCTCCAAGTTCAAGGTTTCCCTTGGGTCGAGTCCATCCCTTCATCCTCTTCTTTGAGTCCTTTGCTTCTTCTTCCTTTGGGGATGTCTCACTTTGGCCCGAGCTTCCGCCCCTCCACCAACCAGGGTGAGGCTGGTCCTTCTGAGCAGAGGCCAGCATCTCCTTCTTCTTCCGGTGAGGAGGAGGATGCATCTCGTTTCGAGTTTAGCAGGAGGCATCCTCCTGGTCTAATACTCATCAGGGAACCAGGGTCCGATCCTTCTCTCCCTTTTCTTCCTCCTCCCACTTCTGAACTTGCTCCTGGGTCCACCCGGTCCATAGGTCCTGGCGGGATTGCCTCGACGATCACCACCGAAGAACTGGGGACCATTCGGGATGTCTATGGCATCCCGTACTCTGTTCGGCTTTTGATTCCTCCTCCGGGGGAATGGATCACTTCCAGTGGCCCGGGCCGTATTGCTTTTTATGAGGAGACCTTTTCTAGGGGTCTTCTCTTTCCCTTCTATCTATTCTTTATGTCCATCCTGAATAACTATCGTTTGGTCCCTGCTCAGTTAGTACCAAACACTATTAGGGTCATCTTTTCCTTTGTTGTGCTTTGTCACCTTCATGGATTTGTTGCCCGGTTCTCTCTATTCAGGGCTTTTTTTGCCCTGAAGCACCACCCGACTGAGGATGAGTGGTGGTCCTTATCTTCTCGCCCAAAGGGCATTAGGTTTGAATTCCCCTCTTCCATCAAGGGGTGGAAGAGTAAATTCTTTTTTGCTATGGTTGAAATGGTCGATTGGGTCTGGAGTGACCCCAACCAATCCCCCAACCAAAACTCTGTGATCGATGCGACTGACCGGGATGACTACGAGCAGCACCGCACCACCCAGATTCCTCCTCTCGAGATTTTGTTGTCAGAGCAGAACCTCTCCGAAGCCAGGGTCGACCCAACGAATGGGTTGGATGAGTTCGACCTGAACTTTTCTTCTTCTTTGTTGTACTCCTTATATTGCTTTCTGTGGGCTCTGACTATTGTATGGCTTGCATGCAGGCATGATTTTCATGGAGAGCGACCTGCTGGCGATCACCCGGAAGAGGTCGCCAACCGGGCTGGTCGAGGAGCCTCCATCGAGATGAGCCCGAGGGGAGAGCATGTCTACGATCGCTCCCGTCGTGGTGGCCGACCCGAGCCGGTAGGTAACTGAAGTTGCTCCTGCCGTGCCAGCTGGCCAGAGTTCGGGGGTGACTGAAACCGCTCCTGCATCGGTGGAGAGGGCAGCGTCTGTGGCACTGGGACCAATCCAGTGGGCAATTTGGAAGATTTCAGAGCGGCACGGTCAACATGGATCGACCCCCACCGCGGAGCCCAAGGTGGTCGTCCGGACGAGGGCTGTAGCTGCTGCCGCGGCATCCCCCAGTCCCCCGAGCCCAACTGTGATCGAGGTCGAGGACAGGGAAGTCCAGGCTGGGGCCGAGCTTGCGATCGGGGCACCGCCTGCAAAGGTGCCGGGTCCTCAGCCTGCCCCGGGGGCCCTGCCACTAGTGGGGCAGGCCACCTGTCCCTGGATAGAGCAGGAGGGAGGAGGCGTGGCACCGACTTCCTTTCAAGATGGGGTCGGAGAGTTCTTTTCTCCGGAGCCCCTTACTAGCTGAGCGCATGATGGATTTTTCAATCCAGCCATGCGATCAGCAGGAGATGGCTGGGCTGCGGCTTGGCGATGTGCTTAGTGCCAACTTCCCCTAGCTCTACTCGGTAAGTTACTTCACTTTTCTTTCTTCTCTTTTTTTTTTTTTGGCTAACCTTTTACATGGTGCAGATCGGTGCCGAGGACCTCTTCATCAAGGGCTACTGTCGAAACTGGGAGCACCATGAACAGTAGCAGGCGATCGAGATTGAATCACTGAAGGCCGAACTAAAGGAGAGGGTCGGGGCAAACGGAGTGCTTGAGCAAAAGGCCAAGGACCTAGAGAAGCAGCTCCCCAACGCTGAGGGGTGAGTGAAGAAACTCCTGGAGTGTCTTGACCTAGAGCGGAGTCGCTCGATGAAGAGTGCTGATGAGCTCTCCCTCGCCGAGAAGAAATTTAGGTGGTACAATGCCGAGGTCGATCGGCACAAGGAGACCGCCCAGTCTGCTCAGGTCGAGCTGGTGGTAGGGAAGGAAAGGTTGGCCGCGACTGAGAGGGCGGTAGAGGTGGCGGCCAGGATAGAGGCCGCCGAGGCAAGGAAGGAGGCCGTCGGGGCCAAGAAGGATGCTAGAGAGGCCGTCGCCAGGTACAAGGCCTCAGAGGAGTTCATCGCCGAATTTCAGCAAACGGCGTCGGACTCCTTCTACAAGGGCTTCATGTTCCTGCACGGCCAGGTTGAGATGTTCGTTCCTGATGAGGGCCATGATCATCTCAGGTATCCTCTAGCCTCAAACATGGAATCTGGCCGGGAGGCGGTCGTTGAAGAAGCTATGGCCTCCGAGCCTTCCTCGCCGATCGAAGCTGAGGCTGGACCACCTGGAGCCGACGCCTTTCAGCCAGAGGTTCCTGGGAACGAGACCTCACAACCTCAAGGTCCAGCCGGGGAGCCAGCCAGGGTGGAGTAGTCTTCTTTTTTATTTTCCTTTTTGTACTTGGTCGAGGTCACCTGGCATGTCGGGGACCCGAAAACATTTGTAGTTGTCTTTTGTTAATGAAATGAAAATTTTTCTGTTACATGTTCATTGCCTGATTTTTTCTCTTATTCTCTTTCTTTCCTTCCCCCTCTCTCTGTTTCTTCTTTTTTCTTCTCCTCTCTTTTCTCTTTTTTGTTCTCTCTTTTTTTGTTTTTTGAGATGAGTGGGGAGATCAGAGAGGAGGGTTCCACCTCATCTGGGATTTAATTGCCATACCTCGGTGTTGGCAAGCTGAGCACATGATTTTGGCAGTTGAGAGCAGCTGGGCTCAAAGATTTCTTGGCCGGGAGTTGGGCCCCGGTCCAAGGTGCCTGAGAGCTAGGCTCAGGTCTTGAATGCCTTGGAGCTAGGCTCAAGGCCTTCTTGGCTGGAGAGCTGGGCCCCGGTCCAAGGGTTACCTGAGAGCTGAGCTTGGGTCTTGGTGTCTTGGAACTAGGCTCGAAGACCTTCTTGGCCGGGGTGCTGGGCCCCGGTCCAAGGATTGCTTGAGAGCTGGGCTCAGGTCTTGTCTTGGAGCTAGGCTTGAAGATATTGATGAATTGAGAGCAGAATGGCTCGAAGGTCCCTTGGCCGGAGGGCTGGGCCCCAGTCTTGGGTTGCTTGAGAGCTGGGCTCAGGCCTTGGCATCTCGAAGTTGGGCTCGAAGACGTTGATGATTTGAGAGTGGTGTGGCTCGAAGATCCCTTGGTCGGAGAGCTGGGCCCCAGTCTTGGGTTGCCTAAGAGCTGGGCTCAGGTCTTGGCATCTCGGAGCTGGGCTTGAAGATGTTGAAGATTTGAGAACGGCATGGCTCGAAGATCCCTTGGCCAGAGAGCTAGGCCCCGGTCTTGGGTTGCCTGAGAGCTGGGCTCAGGCTTTGGCGTCTCAGAGTTGGGCTCGAAGATGTTGTTGAATTGAGAGCGGCGTGGCTCGAAGATCCCTTGGCCAGAGAGCTGGGCCCCAGTCTTGGGTTGCTTGAGAGCTGGGCTCAGGCCTTGGCATCTCGGAGCTGGGCTCGAAGACATTGTTGAATTGAGGGCGACATGGCTCGAAGATCCCTTGGTCAGAGAGCTGGGCCCCAATCTTGGGTTGCCTAAGAGCTGGGCTCAAGCCTTGGCATCTCGGAGCTGGGCTCGAAGACATTGTTGAATTGGGAGCAGCGTGGCTCGAAGGAGGTCCCTTGCTGGAGAGCTGGGCCCCGGTCTTGGGTTGCCTGAGAGCTGGGCTCAGGCCTTGGCATCTCGGAGCTGAGCTCGAAGATGTTATTGAATTGAGAGCGGCGTGGCTCGAAGATCCCTTGGCCGGAGAGCTAGGCCCCGGTCTTGGGTTGCCTGAGAGCTGGGCTCAGGTCTTGGTGTCTCAGAGCTGGGCTTTAAGACGTTGATGATTTGAGAACAGCGTGGCTCGAAGATCCCTTGGCCGGAGAGCTGGGCCCTGATCTTGGGTTGCTTGAGAGCTGGGCTCAAGTCTTGGCGTCTCGGAGCTGGGCTCTAAGACGTTGATGATTTGAGAGCGGCGTGGCTCGAAGATCCCTTGGCCGGAGTGCTGGGCTCCGATCTTGGGTTGTCTGAGAGCTGGGCTCAGGCCTTGGCATCTCGAAGCTGGGCTCGAAGATGTTGTTGAATTGAGAGCAGCGTGGCTCGAATATCCCTTGGCCGGAGAGCTGGGCCCCGGTCTTGGGTTGCCTGAGAGCTGGGCTCAAGCCTTGGCATCTCAGAGTTGGGCTCAAAGACGTTGTTGAATTGAGAGCAGCGTGGCTCGAAGATCCCTTGGCCGGAGAGCTGGGCCCCGGTCTTGGGTTGCCTAAGAGTTGGGCTCAGGTCTTGGCGTCTTGGAGCTGGGCTCAAAGACATGGTTGGTGGTTTTCCTGCCAGGCAGATAGACACTCGTGCAAAAGGAAAACCATTGCTATTATTATTGGGGAGAAAGTCTTACATTATTGATGGTATCTTCGCAGATTGCAGGCATTCCACGTTTGAGGGAACCTGACGCCGTCGAGGTCCTCAAGATAATAGGCCCCCTGTAAGAGGGCCTCAGCCACCTTGTAAGGGCCTTCCTAGTTTGGTGAGAGCTTGCTGCACTCCCGAGGTTGAGATGCTTCTGCCCGGCGTAGCACCAAGTCTCCGGATCTGAAGACTTTTGGTCTGACATGGGCGTTATAGTACCGGGCTACTCGTTGCCGGTATGCCGCCATTCATATCCGGACTTTATCCCTTGTTTCTTCGAGGAGATCCAGGTTGAGCAGGAGGTGTGCCAAGTTCCGTGCCTCGTCATATTGTTGCACCCGTAGCGTGGGTACGTTGAGCTCAACCGGGATGACTGCCTCGGCACCAAAAACAAGGTTGAAGGGTGTCTCGTCAGTTACCGTTATGGGCATTATGTGGTAGGCCCACAGAATGCTTGAGAGTTCTTCCACCCACCTGCCATTGGCTTGGTTTAGCCTGGTTCTGAGCCCTTGAAGGATGGTCCGATTAGTCATCTCGGCTTCCCCGTTTGTCTGAGGGTGAGCTACCGAGGTGAATCGGTGTTGGATGCCGTGTTTGGTGCAGAACTCTTCGAACTTCTGATTATCGAATTGTCGCCCATTGTCAGTGATGATACAACGGGGGAGTCCAAAGCGGCAAATAATTGACTTCCAGAAGAATTAGCGGACATTGGCTTCCGCAATCCAGGCCAGTGGCTCCGCCTCGACCCACTTAGTGAAGTAGTCGATCGCTACCAGCAGGAACCTTCGCTGCCCTCATGTAGGGAGAAATGGCTCCAAGATGTCCATTCCCCACTGGGCAAAAGGCCAAGAGGCTAAGAGCTGGGAGATCGGTGCCACCGGCTGGTGCTGTATGTAAGCGTGGCGCTGGCATTTGTTGCACCTTTTAACGAAGTCAGCGGCGTCTTCCCTCATGGTCTCCCAGAAGTATTCTTGGCGAAGGGCTTTATAAGCCAGCATTCTCCCTCCCACATGGTTCCCGCAGAGGCCTTTGTGGATCTCCTGGAGCACGAAAGCTACTTCTGCAGGCCTGAGGTACTTCAGGAGCGGGTAAGAGTAAGATCGGCGGTATAGCTGGCCTTCCATCAGAACGAACCGGGAGGCCTTCTTTTTGACGAGGGCTACTTCTACGCGGTCCTCGGGTAGGGAGCCGTCGGTGATGTACCTGACATACCTGTCCATCTAGCTCGGCTCGGGGGTGACTTGATGCACCTCCTCTAGGCCTTCGCAGCTTGGATTTTTGAGGTACTCAATATAGATGCATCCTAGCGATGAGTCCGGCAGGGTCACGAGCCTAGACAGTGCATCCGCGCATGCATTCTCCCCACGGGGGATGTGGAAGATGCTGAAGCGCCGGAAGCCTGTCGTGCTTGAGCGGACCTGCTCCAGGTACTTCATCATCTGGGGGTCTCTGGCTTCATATTCTCTGGAGACTTGTCTAGCAACCAGTTGGGAGTCGATGAAGACTTTCAGATTCTGCACACCCAGCTCGCGGGAGACTCTTAGACCCACGAGGAGTGCCTCGTACTCCGCCGGTTATTTGTCATGACAAATTTGAAGCGGAGGGCGCATTCTGTCACAACCCCATCGCTGTTGGTGAGGATGAGGCCTGCTCCGCTCCCGCCGGAATTGGATGTGCCATCCACATGGAGGTTCCAAGGCTCCTCCCCTGGTCCGGGCTCTGTTATTATCTGCTCTGGCTCCTCGGCAAATCTGGTGCACTCGACTACAAAGTCGGCCAGGACCTAGGCCCTCTGTGAGGACCTCGGTTGGTACACTATGTCAAACTCGCTGAGCAACAAGGACCACTTGGCCAATCTCTCGAAAGTCTCAAGGCGGCTGAGTATGGTCCTCAGTGATTGGTCCGTCATGACCACTATCGGGTGTACTTGGAAGTAGGGCCTGAGGTGCTTAGCAGACATTATTAGTGCAAAAATGAGTTTCTCGGAGCGAGTATACCTGATCTCCGTATCGTGAAGGATTTTGCTGGTGTAGTATATCGGCTTTTGAGATTTGTCCTCGTCTGTGCGGACGAGAACCAAGCTGACAGCTCTAGGTGTAACTGCCAGGTAGAGCAGGAGCTCCTCTTCCTCTTCTGGCCTGGAGAGCAATGGGGAAGAGGCGAGGAATTTCTTCAGCTCCTCGAAGGCTATCCTACACTCCTCCATCCAAGTGAAGTCATGCATCTTGCACAGCGCCTTGAAGAATGGAAGGCAACGGTCAGCCGACCTCAAGATGAACCAGCTCAAGGTGGCAATATGCCCTGTTAGGCACTGGACCTGCTTCTTGGAGGTCGGGTGCTCCATGTCGATGATTGCCTGGACCTTCTTCGGGTTTGCTTCGATGCCTCTCTGGGTGACCATGAAGCCGAGAAACTTCCCAGCCGCCACTCTGAAGGTGCACTTTGCAGGATTCAGCTTCATCTAATGCTGTCGGATGTTGTGGAAGGATTCAGCGAGGTCAGCAATATGGCTTGAGCTCGGCTTGCTCATGACGAGCATGTCGTCCATATATACTTGCATGTTCTGGCCAATTTGGTCCTTAAAGACCTTATTGACCAGACGCTGGTATATGGCTCCTGCATTCTTCAGACCAAAGGGCATCATCCTGTAGCAGTATGCCCTTGGTCGGTGATGAAGACGGTGTGCTCCTCGTCCTCCAGGTGTATATGGATCTGGTTGTATCCGGAGAATGCATCCATGAAGGAGAGCAGCCTGTGGCTAGAGGCGGCATCCACTAGCTAGTCAATCTTTGGTAGAGGGAAGCTGTCCTTTGGGCATTTTTTGTTGAGGTCAGTGTAGTTTACACTGATCCTCCACTTGCCATTGTTCTTCCTTACCATCACCACGTTCGCCAGCCAGCTCGGATATTGGACCTCCCGGACGAAATCGGTGGCTAGGAGTTTGTCCACTTCCTCCTTGATAGCCGCCTGCCTTCCCAGGGCGAATGGTGCGGACACCAAAGGCACCAGAATAAGGCAGAGGCTTCTCAACCCTCTATGGATCACTTAAATAATATTCGAGTCCACTGTAATAAAGCTTAGTCCAGTTGAGTTGTTTCATTTAAGTCTTGTAATTATTTAGCTCATGTTGAGCTAGTTCAGTCCAGTGTTAGTCAGCTCATGTCGAGCTAATTTTATTTTTTTGAGTCCTATTCAACCATATTGAAGACTCAAGACCACATCATACAAGTAAAGACCAAGTCCAATCAGATTGAAGACATGGAAGTTTAGCCCAAGTCCAACCCAGCTTGAAGATTTGAAGACCCTAGGAGGAAAATCAGAAACCCTGATTCCTTGCAGATGCCCTCCAGATGCCCAGATTTCCTTCCAGATGCCAAAATATATTCATAGACCAAGGAATCCATGATTTTAGAGGTCCATCTGCATCCTAGCCCAAAGAAATCAAGCCCAGGCACCAAGCCCAAGCCCCTAAGAAGCAAGATACCAGGGAATATTCCTGCTACCTGGCTACCAGGCCACCCCAGCTTCCAGAGGCCCAAACCCATGCACCCGGGCCCCTTTGGGCCAGCCCCTTGCTGCTCTTAGAAGCCCAACACGTCCCCCTAGGTGTCCTTGGAGTGTTGGCCAAGTCAAGAGAAATTTTAGGGATTTTTTTTACCTAATGTTTCCTTATTTTCTAGCTAGGGTTTGAGAGGGAAAAGGATTCTCATGTAAAGACTAATGTGCCCTTACTTAGAGCCCAAGGTTAATGGTCTATTTAAGGGACCCTAGCCTCTTGTATGAAACCCAAATTTTTGATGAATAAAAAAAACCTTGAGTTCTTCTATTGAGTTGTGTGATACCCTGCTGTGTGCATAAAGGGGTTTGGGAGAGTTTTTCTTCCCAGTGCTGCAATCATCTTCCTGCTGCCAACAAGCCTCTCAGATCCCTGGATGCCCACTCCAAAAGAAGCCTTTCCTTGCTGTTTTTTCTTTGTTTTCTTGTTCCTTTGTGAGTTTTCTAACCCCTGACAGGTCGTTTACAGGTCCCTGAGTTCCTACGAATCCAACGACTCCAGCCAAGCCTCAATCGGATCACCGAGCAGAAAGCCGGGTATCCGCGGGTCTTTGGCTCGATTTTTTAGGCCGCATCCGTCGAGGAACGAGAGACCCCTTCGCTGCGATCTTCACAGACATTGTCAGGTACACCCCTCTACCTCTAGTAGTTTTATTGTAGGAGAACTTGCCCTAACCAAGGCTTCTCAGCCTCGGCGGTCCTTCTTTGCTACTTTTCTAGGTCCTAATCTGCATGCTGATCTTCAAAAACTCATACAAAATTCCCTACAAATAATTTTGATCTGAAATTCGGGAATTAATCACCTAACTCAACATGTAAAACATACAAAAAAAATTGCATGCATATTAGTCCCCCATCAGCGAAGCTTCTCTTCTTCTGCCAAATTGGCCTGTGCTTTGGATCAACACTCAATTTGTGAGTAATGATGTCAGGAGGGATACCTGGCATGTCCGTCGCTGTCCAGGCGAATACATCCGTGCTTGCCCGCAGGAACTCCAGTAGTTGAGCCCTCTCCTCCTCGGGTAGTTGGGCTTCAATTTGCACCGTCTTCATGGGGTCATCCCCAAGCGGATAAGAGAGTAGGCGCTCGACCGGGTCTCCCCTGGGGTCTTGGGCCCTTTGGTCGAGATCATCTACCTTGGAATCATCCTCGAGAACCTTGGCCCCAGGGAGGGTTTGGAAGCAGTGTTGCACTAGTTGAGGTGCTCCCCTCATCTCCCTGACACCATAGGGAGTGGGGAACTGTACAAGCAATCTCTTGGTGGAGACAACGGCATCGAGCAAGTTGAGCCCGGGTCAGCCCAGAATCATGTTGTAGACAGAAGGAAGCCTTACAGCCGTGAAAGTCATCATAATGTTGCTCTGTCGAGGTGGGGTCCCGGTAGTGACCGGGAGAGTGATCTCTTCTTCCACTCTTACAAAATCACCTGTGAAACCAACAAGGGGAGTATGCACAGGTTTGAGCTGGTCGGGAGAAAGGTCCATCTTGGAGAAGGCATCATAAAAAAGCACATCCATGGAGCTTTCACTATCAACCATGATGCATTTTACAGGATGCTTCGTGATCGTCATCTCGATAACCATGGCATCATTATTTATATTTTTTCTCCCCGTCTTTCCTTTCCCTCATAAAGGAGAGTACATTCTCAGGATCCCCTACCCCCCGGCCTTCTTTGGCATGTGCGCAGCTCCCCAGGAGATCATGCCCACTGGCTTCTCGGTAGGGCGGTTGTCGAAGGCTAGAGCTGGCGGGAGAGTGACGAGCGCTTGGGATTCCACTTGAGATTTGCCTCCCACGAACCTTTTGAGGTAGCCCCTCTTGATGAGTTCTTCGATTTTCCACTTGAGGTTGCGGCATTCCTCGGTGTCGTGGCAGTGGTCACGGTGAAAGCGATAGTACTTCGTTTTATCATGGCCAGTGGAGGAGTTTATCGGAGGCGAGCATCTCAAGTAGTCCTCGCCTTCGATCTCCATGAGGATCTTCGTCCTTGGGGCGAGGGGGGGTGTAACTCTCCTCAGGAGCAGGAGTGCCTTTTAGTCTTGGCCCCCTCCGGGAGTTCGGAACATGAGGTCCTGGCTTCCGGGTTCCGGGCATCTCGGTGGGGGTCGGCTTCTTCGGTGGCTTCCCGTCGAGCTCTCATCTCGTACAATCTGCCTCCTCGGCGTGGATGTACTTTTGGGCTCGGAGGAGGAGCTCGGAATAATTCTTGGGGAGCTTCTTGTCGAGCAAGTAGGTCAGGCGGGAGGTCCTGAGCCCTTGCTTTAGTGCCAGCATGGCAATTGGCTCATCAAGGTTGTAGATCTCCAATGCAGCAGCCTTGAAGTGGGCCACGTAGTCCCGCAGTGGTTCACGGTCCTGCTGCCGGATGGAGAAGAGGCTATCTGCCTCACGTGGCAACTTTCGATAGGCATCGAAGTGGACCATGAACTTCTGCCCCAACTGGACGAAAGAGTTGATGCTCTCCGGCTCCAAGCGGGTGAACTATACCCGGGCTGGCTTTCAGAGAATAGCAGGAAAAGCGATGTAGAGAAGAGCGTTGGTGGCCCCCTGGACCCTCATAAGGGCCTGGTAGCTTTCCAAGTGGTCCAGGGGGTCGGTGGTCCCATCGTAAGGATCCACCTGCGGCATATGGAATCGACTCAGAATCGGCTCCCCTTGGATTTCTTGGGAGATCTATTATCAGAGCAGAACTTGTTCGACATCAGGATTAGCCCAATCTAGGTCCTAGGTGGGTATCTCTTCTTCAATGAGCCCTTTTCAGCCTGTTGCTGAACTTTGTCTTCTTCCTACAGGCATGAAGTTCTAGGTGCAGGAGCTTCTGGAGTCCACCCATAAGAGAGGCCTGACGTCCGGACCTAGGGAGGCTCCACCAAAGAGGGCCCGGGTTAAGCCCAGCCAAGAGGCGGGGCTTGCTTTAGTCTCTAGCCCTACAGGGCAAGTAGTCGAACCGGCCCCTGGGCCTTCGGAGCAGTGAGCCCAGCTTCCAACCCGGGAACCTTGCATAGGCATGCTGGCCAGACTGACTGTAGCGGTTGCGGTCCACCTTCCTGTAGTCATCGAGATGGACATAAAGGGAGAAAAGATGGTGGAGCAACCATCATCGATGCCATCGCCTGCAGCGACGAGCTCCCCACCACCAGATGAGATGCCTTCGGAGGTGGCTCCCTTGGACATGGTGGCGCCATCAACACCGAGGAGGCCTACTGTCTGGAGGGCGGCACTTGGGGTGAGACTGAATTCGGCGATCACCTAGGATCTTGCACTTGCAGAGCGCATGATGTAGTTCGTGGTCCAGTCGTGCGATCGCTGCGAGAGGAGAGGCAGGATGCTGGCGGAGGCCCTTCTTGGCACTCTTCTCCTCCTCTCCACGATAGTCTTCTGCCCTTCTATTGCTTCAGTCTGACTACCATGGCTAACATCTTTAATGGTTTAGATCGGGACCGACGTTCTTCTCGTTCGTGACTACTACACCCAGTGGGAGCGGGAAAGGATGTCGCTGGTGGTTGAGGCCCAAGAGCAAGCTGACAGGGGCCGGGCCTCGGAGGATAAGAATAGGATCCTCCAGGCCAAAGTGGTCGATGCCGAGAATCGGGTCAGGGACCTCAAAGTGTCCTTGGCCTGAGAAAGGGATCAGGCCTCCCGCCGGGCGGAGGAGCTCAAGGTTGATGCTACCCGAGTGGAAGAGCTGATGAGTGGCCTTCAAGCGCGACTGGAGGCAGTACAGGCTTGGCTATCGACAGCCAAGGAGAAAGTTGCCGAGGCAGTGGCTCTAATGGAGGCTGCCAAGAAGGAGATCGTCGAGGCAGTGCCCAGGTTCAGGGCCTCGGTGGAGTTTGCTGATGAAGTTTGGGAGGCGGCCATGGATTCCTTCATCAAAGGATTCGGGGTCTACAAATTCTTGGTGGCCTATCACTTCCCAGGGTCGAGGCTGGATGAGATCGTGGTCCCAGGCAACATTGGTGGAAGCTCAAGGGGAGCTACAACTCCTACTGCCATGGCTAAGGTGAAGCTTGCCCTGATCACTGAGGAGGTCCCGTCGGAGGGGGCTACGGAGGTCCAAGGGGATAACGGCGCACCTATCCACCATCCCTGGAAGGAGCATGGGAGAGATAGGCTCTGATCTCCTTCCAGAACCTGCCCTTCTTTTCTCTCTTTTTTTTTTTGGACCGCCCGGCCTGTCGGGGGTCCTTTGATGATGTATCTTTTTATGCAACATCAATGAAGTCCTTCTCACTTCACTGAGTTTTTATTTTTATGGTTACCTTGAACCTCTTCAGTTAATCAAGGAGCTGGTGGATGGCTTAAGGGGGAGCCTGCGTGGCCTTGAGAGGCCGTCATGTTGGGGAACTTGATACAAGGAGTCTTATGATTGTCCTCACTAGCTCTGAGTCCAGCCGACAAAGTGTGGGCCTTCGGGAGTGCCCTACTTTGCCATCTCTAAACTGGGGGTCCAGCAAGTTGAATGTGGGACTTCTGGAGTTTCCCGGCTTGAGGTGCCGGGTTATGAGTCAGACAATAGATGGTGGAACCGTTGGGGTGTCCCACTGACATCTCCAGACTGTGAGCACGGTGACAAGTGTGGGGCTTCAGGAGTATCCCAGCTTGAGGTGCCGGCTTCTTAGAGTTTTCGGTAGGTGCCAGGCTTCAGGAGTTTCTGGGCTTAGATGCTAGGCTTCAGGAGTTTCCGTGCTTAAGGTGCCAGGCTTCATGAGTTTCCAGGCTTAGGTGTCGGGCTTCAGGAGTTTTCGAGCTTAGGTACCGGGCTTCAGGAGTTTCTAGGCTTATGTGCGAAACTATGAGCCTGGTGGTAGATGGCGGAACTTCTGGGAAGTTCCGCTGACATCTCCAGATTGTGAGCATGGTGACAGGTGAGGGGCTTCAGGAGTTTTCTGGTTTGAGGTGCCAGGCTTCAGGAGTTTTCAGAGTTTCAGTACCTCGACCTAACTCAAGCCCCAAGAGCTGACTCAATGAAGAACCAATGTTTTTGAAGTCTGAGACCTCGAGCTGACTCAAGCCCAGAAGAGCTGACTCGTCCAAAGTTATGTTTGTTGGTAACTGAGACTTTGAGCCGACTCTACCTTGAAGAGTAGACTCAAGAAAATTTTGAATTTGTACTGATTAAGGGTTCAAGCAGACTCAAGCTTGAAGAGCTGACTCGTACAGAATTTTTGTTTGGACTGTCTGAGACTTCGAGCCGACTCGTGGACCTCAAGCCTTCTCGAGCGACCGTTTTCTGCAGTCTAACAGCTAGTTGCTGAAAGTTAATTTTGAACTCCAAAAGGTCTCCAACAGCTCTTTCTCAATTCCCTAGGCCCTACAACGGCTACATCTCATGGAAAACTATAAAAGGGAGTATTTTTTGTGGAATAAACAATTTTTAAGGGATTATTCATTATTTTATTTTGGAATTTTGAAAAGTCTTCAAGTCTTTCACTAACCCACTTCAAGAGCATTCAAGATAAGATTCAAAGCTCCACCAACTTCTCTTCATCATTGAATCTACTCTTTGAAGAAGTAAAGAAACAGCTTGAAGAGCATTAAAAGAGCATTCAAGGCTAGGCTTCATCTTGATCTGCATCAGTAACATTTAAACAAACTCGGTTTGTTGTATAGTTGCTTTATACTTTTGATATATCTTTATTTTCTCTCTAAGAATAGCAAGGGGTTATGTCTTAAGAGAGGGTTAAAGGTTTTTAGGTGAACCTTGTGAAAACCTAAGTTGGGTTCTTGATGATCCCGGTATAAAACCAAGTGTAGAGTTTCTTTGGTGATCCTGTTTAAAATCAAAGGGAGTTGGGTTTTCTTTGGTGATCCCAGTAAAATCAAAGTGCATAGGTTTGGATTGTGATCCTGTTAAAACAATCCGACTGTATTCCGGTTGGGGGATATAGTGAAAATCTCAAGTGGTGCTTGGGTAGTGGACGTAAGAGCCGGTTGCTCTGAACTACTCTAAATTCCTTGTGTTTGTGATTGAGCTTACTTTACCTTATTGCATTTATTTAATTGCTTCCACATTGCATATTGTACCATAACACCAAAAGGATTTTTAAATTGCACATACTTGCCAAAATTTTTATAATCCCAATTCACCCCCCTCTTGGGAAGCCACCTAGGCAACACTTCAGGAGTTTCCCGGTTTGAGGTGCTGGGCTGCGAGTCAGGCGGTAGATGGCAGAACTTCTGGGGAGTCCCGCTAACATCTCCAGACTATAAGTACGGTGATAGGTGTGGGGCTTCAGGGATTTCCCGTCTTGGATCGCTAGGCCTGGGGTCGGGCGATAGTTTTCCTGCAGGGCAAAGACAACATTGCAATGAAAGGAAACTTTTATTGAAAGGGGGGAACCTTACATTTTTGGAGGTAAGCCCTTGGACTTTCATCGCCGTTGATCTCGGTGAGGTGTTAGGCTCCAGGTGGAAGGACCTCGACTACTCCGTAGGGTCTTTCCCAGTCTGGGGAGAGCTTGCCCCCCAACACACCATGCCCACAGGCCTCTCGGTGGGCTGGTTGTTAACTACAGGGGCAGGAGGAAGAGCCATAAGCTCCTGGGGCTCTGCATGGAGCTTTCCCCCCACGAACGTTTCGAGGTAGCCCCTCCTTATCAGATCTTTGATCTCTCTTTTGAGATGGCGGCAGTCCTCGATGTCGTGGTCATGGTCACGATGGAACTGACAGTATTTTATCTTATCACGACCATCGAGCGACCCTAGTGGGGGAGGGCGGCATAGGTAGCACTCGCTCTAAATTTCCATGAGGATCTTTGACCTCGGAGCGAGGAGAGGGGTGTATGTTTCTCCCATAATGGGATTGCTCTTTGGCTTAGGCCTCTCAAAAATTGGGGTTCGGCCCGGGCTTGCGTGCCTATGGAGCCTCCCCGAGAGCTTGTCTCTTCAAGGGCTTCCCATCCAACTCTCTCCTGGCACGGTCTTGCTCCTCAGCATGAATATACTTATGAACATGGAGGAGGAGGTCAGAGTACATCTTCAATGGCTTCTTGTCTTGGGAGTAAGTCAGGCGGGAAGTTTGGAGCCCTCTCTTTAGCACCATCATGGCGATGGGCTCATCTAGGTTGTAGATCTCTAGTGCGGCAACCTTGAAGTGGGCCACATAGTCTTGCAAGGGCTCGTGGTCTTGCTGCCTGATGGAGAAAAGGCTATCGGCTTCTCGCGACAGCTTTCGGCAGGTGTCGAAGTGTGCCATGAACCTTCTTCCCAGCTTCGCAAAGGAACTGTTGCTTTCGGGCTCAAGGCAGGTAACTAGACTCGAGTGGCCTTCCGCATGATAGTGGGGAAGGCTATGCAGAGGAGGGCATCTGTTGCCCTCTGGACTCCCATGAGAGCCTTGTAGCTCTCTAGGTGGTCCAAGAGATCGGTGGTCCCGTCGTAGGGATCCACCTGAGTCATGCAGAACCGACTCAGGATCGGCCCCTCTTGGATCTCTCGGGAGAAAGGGGGATGGGCGTCATAGCCCGCTAGCACTTTGGAGGAGCCTTGCATGTTGGCAAACTGGTGGGATAGCTTCGCCAACCTATGCTCTTGTTCCTCCAGGCACTTCTCTGGCACGCACTTGATAGCTTCATCAGTGGAGTTTTCCACTAAGATTGCTAGAGAGGATGGAGGTGAATGCTGAGAAGGGTCATGATGGGGGCCCTTGCTCCGGCAGCGTCTACGACACCTGTGGGAGGCGTGCTTTAAGCCTAGGGACTGGTTCTCCCAGTCGATCGACCCGCTTCTCTGTCGCTTTGCCAGGGCCCGGAGGCTACCCCGAGGCCCGGAGGCTATCCTCAGGATCGGTCGTGGCCTACGACTGCGAAGGCCTTTCTTGGAAGGGATGCAGACTACCGTGGGGGGCAGCAACTTGGGTCGCATAGGTCCCTAGCTGCTGCTGGGTAGCCTGGGACCATTGCTGGTGTTGTAACTACCGCACCGTCGCGGATAGCACTTGCATCTGCTAAGCGAGTGCGGTGGGTTGGACATCCGTCGGAGGTGGTTGTGGTGGAGCGAGGAGATCCCCCTCTAGGCTACGTGGGCCTCCATGAGAAGGAGGGCCCTCCACATGGCTGGCGAAGGCTTCCTATGCGCATGTCACCACCATGCCCCAAGTGGAGCTGCTTTCATGGTGGGGGGACTAGTTTGACTGACGTTTCAGTATCCTGCCCACCCCCTTCTTGGCATGCCAATATGTTGCCGCCTGGATGTCATGGCCTGTAGCTTCGGCACGGCATTCAGCATTGCCCCCCTCGCCTAGGATCCTACACGCGTTCCCGGACCC